>JAEAOA010000900.1:3305000-3905000 GCA_016746295.1 Potamilus streckersoni | reverse complement strand
GAAACTATTGTAAAAAATTCAGAAAACACCAGAGTGACAGGTGCTCCTTTATCAATCTATGTTGGTGGCTTCAATGAAGAGACTTCAGAAGATGCACTTATTAATTACTTTGAGAACAAGAAGCGGACAGGTGGTGGGGAAATTTCCTCTCATCAGATGAATAGGGAGGAAGGTTATATAATCATAACCTTTGTCCATAGCTCAGGTAAATATATTTATATGAATGCCTTATTGGATGATTTTTAAGTTGAAATAAGAAGTAGTGTTCATATGAATGCTCAGATAATTAATATAAAACAAGAAATACTTGATGAATACACAGACTTCACTTAAGTATCACCAGCGTATAGTCAACTATTGTTTATTCAAACTTATAATGAATGAGGTCAACTGTCAAGCTGGATTCCTTTTTTTTACATAATAACAGCAGGGATGCTAAACTTGTCTGTCTATAAAGCAGTCTGGTCAAGTGATTGTCTATTTTTTACCATATTAAATTGTACAAATGGAATATAGCTAGTTTTGTAATTATTAAAGCCAACTAATTAGAAATCTTTATATGCTACAGCGCTGAATAAATTGGTTGCTTCTAGAGAGCATTTTTAATATATTCTTCCCATTTTAATCAATGTTATTTAAATATTAGCATGTAGAGTGTGACCCCACTATAATGCTCTCAGTTATAACGCGAATTCTGATATAATGCAGTCATGGCATGGCTCTTGAAAATTCATTCACCTTATTATCATTATTTTTTCTTGTAAACAAATAAAAATTTTAAGTACGTAAAGTGAATTGCGTAAGTTTTATTATCATGTTGGAAAAGAGATTGCTTATAAATTTGAATATAAGACATTTGTGGCGTGGGTCCCGAAATATTGTATACATGTACATGTATTATTCTTTTACATGGAAAACATTTCTTCTTAAAAGTGCAAAAAGTAACTTGTTGAAAGTTAATTATCATTTTGGAGAGGAAATCACGTATGGATTCTTATATAAAACGATCATGGCATAGCTCCCAAAATTTCATTTACCTTATTGCCTGTATTTTTCTCATAAAAAAAATTAATTATGAAAATTAAATTACATAAATTTTTTATCATTTTCGAAAAGAGATTGTTTACAAATTTGAATATAAAACATTTGTGGCGTGGCTCCCAAAATATCATATACATGAACATGTATTTTTTTGTAAGTGGAAAACATTTCTTCTTAAAGGTGCAAAAACTAACGTGTAGAAAATTTATCATTTTGGGAAGGAAATCACATATGGATTCTAATATGAAACAATGGTGGCATGGCTCCGAAATTTCATTTACCTTATCACCAGTATTTTTGTCGTAAACAAAAAAATTTAAGTACGAAAAGTAAATTAAGTAATTTTTTTTTTTCATTTTGGAAAAGCTATTGCCTATAAATTTGAATAGAAGATGTTTATGGCATTGCTCCCAAAATATCACATACATGTATTATTCTCATACACAGAAAACATTTCTTCTTAAAAGTGAAAAAAATAACATGTAGAAACTTTATTATTATTATGGGGAGAAAATCACATATGGATTCTAATATAAAACGATTGTGGGGTAGCTCCTAAAATTTTTAAATTGAACAAATTTCTTACAGTTTTGTGCCAAAATAAACATCAGAAATATGAGTATCTGAACCTATGTCTGGGCCTTCTGAGAACTTTGGTCTTTGTTTATTGTTGAAAGATGACTGCTCATAAGTGTTAATGTTCTTATTACTGGTCTATGGGCAATGAAGCCATCAAGTCTACTTTGTGTTTGTCTACAATGCATTCCCTGTACAATCATTGCTCAAACAATATCAGACATATGTTCTATAAGCTGAATTCACAACTAAGCAATAAACAGTGTGGCAGTTGATAAAAGATTCTCATCTGAATTTATAAATCAATTAATTTAAGTATGTTGCTCATCATCAAAATCGACTGCCAGGGTAGACTTGTTCAAATTATGGGTCAATGATGTATAAAACATCAAACAAACACAAGCCACCAACATGTGCACATGGCTTGGTGTTGTTGTTTTATGGAATCAGTTGACCAGTGAATAATGTTGTCCATTCCTTAGAAATCTAACCTCCTTGTTTATTATTGTAGTCTGAAAGCAGCTGGAAATGACAGAGTTTTTCAAACAATAATAAAGTATTACAGATCACAGATGAGAAGATTTAGCAGTGTGAAATTTATACAGACACCGTTATTTAACCTTTGGACATACTGTTTCATCATTCATTACATACTAATTGCTATTTTTTTCCCATTGTATTCAGTCATATACCAATCTGTGACAAAATTACTGAATATTTTAAATATGTGCAGATATTTTCAATGGAAATATTTGTATTGTGGATTCAATGTATATGATGAGATTCATGGGTGAGTACACGATGTTGATAATCAGTTCACACTCTAGATTATACATGTATATATAAACTATACATACGTATGCACCAATGCATGCTTCTCTGAATAAAGTAATTTATTATATATGCAATCTGTTATCACTGCAGGTGTTTTTTTTTCATTTAATATACATCGATTTAACATGGTAACTGTGCCAATGAAGCACACGTTTTTGCACCCGATTTTATTACCCACCCCCAATAACCCTGCATATTTTTTGGTAACATATATGGTTGCTTATAATACAGTTCGGTTCATAACACGGTCAGGTTCTATGGCTCCCATCTAAAGCGTTATAGTGGGGTCATACTGTATATCTTGATGTTGAATCAGAGGGTATGTCTATTTATGGGCAAGATGTACAGATATGAAGCAACCATGTGACATTTTTTAAAATGTACCATTCTGGAGACCAAATTAATTGTGTATTTTCCTTTAGATTGCCAATTAAATGTGTATCATCATTTTTTTTATAGCAAGTGAAATATTCTGCCCATAGTAATGAATTGACCATCAGACTGGTTGAGCTTGTTACTTCTTTAGCAACTATATTTCTCATCTGATGTCATAAAAACTTGGTAAATAGGTTTATATAATCAAAAGTTTGGTTGAGTTTGTGACCTAGAGATACACTTATTAACTATGGTATTATCTTTAGAAAATTTTTTGTTCAGATTGTACTAAAATAGGTCTAAAGGTTGTGATACACTTCTTTCGGGATTATGTTTTAACGAAACTGCAGGATTGAGCCTGCTATAAGTAAAATGGTCAACTGTTAAATTATGTAAACCAGGTGAATGGCATCATACTCACATGAACCTCTTGTTTCAATTTTGTCAGAAGAGTATTTAAAGTCAATTTCTTAACAGTTTTTGCATTTACCTTGACATTTTTCAGTAAATAATTCAGGTATCATTTTATTGTAGAGAAAGTTTATTTCCACCACCTTAATGAGTCAGAGACAAGAAGGTTAAGAGCCAAAAAATGACAGAATTTTTTTTTCATTTAGTTAAACACTTACATTCACTCCAGTATGATTGAGACTGTTCAGCTTGATTGATACATTGTCCCACAACTTCTCAAGGCCACCTATCAAAGGAAAGATTACAGAACTGGAAGATTGTTACATCATGACCTCAATTAAATTATGATCAATTAAATGTTCTCTTGACATGGTGTGCTTAGTACATGTACAGTGCTGTGGGAATTGGAGGAGACACTTAAAAACTTTGTAACTTATTAATATATTTCTTGTGAAAAGTAATTGTGTACCTACAGAAGAATCTAAAAGTGTCTTTGCTTTGGTGCTGTACTGTATTAATAAAGCTGCACATTCTTGATGATACTGGTGACCTGGGACACATGTAATACTGTCTGACCACTGAGACACATGTAATACTGTCTGACCACTGGGACACATGTAATACTGTCTGACCTGGGACACATGTAATACTGTCTGACATGGAACAAATGTAATACTGTCTGACCTGGAGCAAAGGTAGTACTGCCTGACCTGGGACATATGAAATACTGTCTGATCTGGGGCACATGTCATGCTGTCTGACCTGGGACACATGTAATACTGTCAGATCTGGGACATATGTAATACTGTCTGACCTGGGGCATATGTTATACTGTCTAACCTGGGACACATGTGATACTGTCTGATCTGGGACACATATAATGCTGTCTGATCTGTGACACATGTAATGCTGTCTGACCTGGGACACATGTAATACTGTCTGACCACTGGGACACGTGTAATACTGTCTGACCACTGGGACACATGTAATACTATCTGACCTGGGGCACATGTAATGCTGTCTGACCTGGGACACATGTAATACTGTCTGACCTGGGGCACATGTAATGCTGTCTTACCTGGGACACATGTAATACTGTCTGACCTGGGACACATGTAATACTGTCTGATCTGGGATACATGTAATACTGTCTGACCACTGGGACACATGTGATGCTGTCTGAGCTGGGACACATGTAATGCTGTGTGATCTGTGACACATGTAATGCTGTCTGACCTGGGACACATGTAATACTGTCTGACCTGGGACACATGTAATACTATCTGACCACTGGGATACATGTAATACTGTCTGATCTGGGGCACATGTAATGCTGTCTGACCTGGGACACATATAATACTGTCTGACCACTGGGACACATGTAATACTGTCTAACCAGATGAAAAATCAAGGCTGTTGATGATTCTTTGATTCCTTGGCATATCAAGGCTGCTCAAACTCATTAAGGACAGCTTGGTGAAATGGTATATTCCTCAACCTTAAAATGATATGTAAATTATCAAAAACGTGTTACTCTAATTTACACAAATGCCATTAAGAAATGAAGGTCTGGGTGTTGTTGCTTATGATATATTTAGATAAGTGGCCATGTATTTGAAGGGTTATTAACCCAGTGTCTTTATCATAAACATAACATTTTTATGATTTGGGCCATTTTAGTATTAATTTCTGTGTAAACAACAAAGTTTACTTCCTTTGCAACATGTTCTGTCAACATGTAGGCAATAGAGGCAAAAGTAATATAAGTAATATATAACTGGCATGTGCTAGATGTTAAGCAAAGTTTGAATTTCAGTACTTATCAGGAGTTGAAAATGCAGACATTAATCAAGGTGTGAATCTGCAATTGCTTGACCCAAGGATAAGTAAGTATGATTGTTCTGCCTTAAAGGCACAGCCAACTTTTATCCAGTCAGGATGAGTGCTTTTCCTGAACCCTAATCTGCATTTTGGAATAACATTTTCTGTAATTGGTGAGACGGGAGTGGCTACTATGAAGGGGTTAATTGATGAAGATGTTTAATACACAGTGGGACACATTGATGTTATCAGGGCATTAATTTGTCAGCTGTTTTTAATAGACAGTTCAAAAATCACTTTGAAACTTATTAAGGTTTGGATAAAAGGGTTCCATTTTTTGTTGATAGCTGATTGAAAACAGACTCAGGGTGAAATTGCCAAAGAGCTACTCACCAAATGTGAAGAAAAAAATGACTCAGATGTTTGAACAAGAGTGTCCGAGGTAACAAAACATGGATTTACCTTTCTAAATCTGACTTGAGAATGAAATACAGTTTGAATGGGAGAAAGCAAGCAAAGACCAAAAGATAGCTCAATATATTTGGACTGTCAGGAGAGTTTATATTAATTAATTTTTATGATAATACTGCCAGTGTCACTGTACATTTTTATGTCTCCAAAGTGTTGTCAAAAGTTGTGGAACATCACCAAACCACCCATCTGTGCACTGGTACCCAAGGTATTCATCTACTCCCAGACAGCATGATGACACATATCTCCACTGTAATTATTGACTTGCTGAAGGAGTATAGATAACCAAACTTAGCCATATCCTCCAAATAATATTTTACTGACTCATATTTTCAAAGATTTGGTGAATGTCAGGCTATTTGAAAACTGTCATGTTGTTGGAAGTGTGGTTTTCCAGTATATAAAGGATATATATTAAAAAAAATACAAAGTGGTATTTAATAATTGGAGAGGTGTATGGGAATACTTTGAGGGAGTTTGTTGATGCACAGTTCACTAATAAATGAACTTTGATGTACAGCATGTTAATATCCAGAACTTTGTTGTACAGCATGTTAATATCGACTTTCTTGTACAGCATGTTAATATCCAGGACTTTCTTTTACAGCATACTAACATCCATGACTTTCTTGTACAGCATGCTAATATCCAAAACTTTGTTGTACAGCATGTTAATATTCAGAACTTTGTTGTACAGCATGTTAATATTCAGAACTTTGTTGTACAGTATGTTAATATTCAGAACTTTGTTGTACAGCATGTTAATATCCAGAACTTTGTTGTAGAGCATGTTAATATCCAAAACATTTTAAATACCCCATTATAATATATACATAATTTTTAATAATAAGGTAATTTTAAATTTTAATTTTGTCTTTTTGGCTGAGCATGTTAGCTCTGTCAGTCCAAATTTCTGATCCAGTTTTTATCAAACTTGCAATTTAGGCTTATATTTTATAGATTTCAGATGTTTTAAAAATTTTAACCAGATCCATGCATATTAATGAGGTGGTCTTGCATCTGAGTGACTGAGTTTATTAACAAGATCCATGCATATTACTGAGGTTGCCATACATTTGAGTTACTGAGCTTATTAACAAGATCCTTGCATATTAGGGGACAATCACCAGTTATTTTGTACTTTTGAGAGAGTGGCATATGTATACCTCTATGCTACATTGATGTAATGTGGCTGACATATCTTTGGATATTGTACCTTTGGAAATTATACATGTTCTAAGCACACTACTAACTAAAATGACTGCTCCCTTGTGCTCAGAAAATCAGCCTGAATTAGTCTAAATTACACTATCCTTAACAGCTATTAAAATAGGGAAAATGAATTTTGCCAGACTAGACAAGATTACCAGCTTCTGAAAGTGCAGTGAATGAATTACCAAATATGTAAAATGTAAAATAAAAAGTTATTGGCTCACTTTTTTGCAATTCACCTCTGAATTTCAAGAAGTGAAAATGACCAAGTGGAGCTAGCATTTTTTTGAAAGGTACACATCTGGAGTAAGGCCAAGCTGTATTCTCTATAACCCATATTGCATCCATCAATCATATACCAAAGTAAATGGAATTAAAGGTTCTTTGAACAATACCTAAGATATACTAGGTCTTTTTTTTTAATTAGCCAGTATAACAAGTGAGGAAGTTCGTTTTCTTTAAAATTTTAACCATATGCAAAATACGAAACTGTAGAGAGCTATCTTAATGATGTGGTCTTGTATCTGAGTAACTAAGCTTATTAACACTTAAGCACCTTTTTTTTCATTTTGTATTTTATCACACCTGGTCAATAGTTCACATCATCAAGATTTCACAAAGTATGATTAAGAGTGAGAAATATGCATATTAATGAGGTGATCTTGTATCTGATCGTCAGAGCTTCATAGCTCTCTGGAGACTAAATTTCAATTAGATTATTCTCCAGTTTATATCACTAAGGTCTTAGACAGGTTCTGTAATAAGTGAAACTTGCACATATTGATAAAGTGATTAGTATCTGAGTTGCTGAACTTGTTACCTCCCTAGTGACTATAGTTTGCATCTGATTTTTGTAAAAGCCAAATGAGTAATATGAGGCCAACTTGATTTTTATTATTAATTTTATTTTTACAGATGCAGCTGAAGTTTTGAAACATTCTCATACCTTAAATAATGTGACTCTCACAGTGAGACCATATATCACTGATGACAAGATGATTCTGGTGACTGGACTAACTGGCAAACAAAGTGAAGAAAACTTACAGAACTTCATGGAAGCCAAAACAAAGGCAGAGGTCCAGTCCATCACATTTAGTGATGACAGAACCAAGGCAGTTGTAGAATTTCCAAATCCATGTGGTATGTCTTACTGGAGGGTTAGATAAAAAAAGTATTTGTTGAGTTTTAATCATGTCCAATTTTGCAAAAATTTGACATCATGGTCACTTCAGCAAGGTACATGCCCATGCATCTGTCTGTCCACAAGTACATCCTTCTGTACATCTGTCAACACCTTAGGCATACATGCCAGGCATTACACTTTTAGTGTAGTCATTACATTTATTTTTACCTAATTAGACTTATGTTTGCCTTTATTTGGCTGACTTTTTGGGTACATTATAAACCAAACTACAGCAACGAAATGTCGTAATTCTGATTCTTTTTATCATCTCCTTAATCTTGCTCATCGTATAAATTTGAGAATTTTTGTACAAAGATGGCTGCTGGATAAGAATGAATTAGGAGTCCATTGCTGTCCTACATATACTTTTTTCTATTTATAGCAGCTGTATATGAGACATCTTTAAGAAAACAGATGGGTTTCGAAAACATGCCTCATGGATTCATTATATTTTGATTATATATTTAGATAGCAGCCCAGGTTATACTTTAAAATAAATGGTGTCATACATTATGTGAAGCAGGCTTTATTGATGAGACTAATGGCTGTGACATGACTGAAAAATGTTGGATATCTTTTTCAACTTCGAAACTTTTCAGATAAAAAAAGCAGAAATTAATAGCGCTTTACAGATTTAAATATAGTATGTGAGTGATGTAATACAGCACATCATCATGATCATTGCTGAATTTGTGGAGTTCATTTTATGATTTTTCAGTGAAACTAGGATTGGTTAAAGTGAGTGTTGTATACATAATTTGTTGTATACATAATTTTTTTTTGTATGTTGTATACATAATTTGTTGTATACATAATTTTTATGTTGTACATGTAGTATACATAATTTGTTGTATACATAATTTGTATGTTGTGCATGTTGTATATATAATTTGTTGTATGCATAATTTGTATGTTGTGCATGTTGTATATATAATTTGTTGTATGCATAATTTGTATGTTGTGCATGTTGTATATATAATTTGTTGTATACATAATTTGTATGTTGTGCATGTTGTATATATAATTTGTTGTATGCATAATTTGTATGTTGTACATGTTGTATACATAATTTGTTGTATACATAATTTTTATGTTGTACATGTTGTATATATGATTTGTTAGTGTGTTTTATGTTTTCACTTGGATACCCATTACACATGGATTTTGCCCATTTGTGACAAAACATTGTAACCATCTGCAGATCCATGTTAGCAGCAAAAGTCAATGTACATTTTTCATAGTTTCCTGTCATTTTGGCATGTAATATGTTGATGGCACTTGTTTTGCCACTTATATTAGTAATAATAATGCATTCACTTCACTTGGGCTATATAAACAATAATTACACTTATATCTCTCTTGGGTTAAATTAGCAATAATTACACTCATATCTCTTGGGTTAAATTAGCAATAATTACTTATATCTCTCTTGGGTTAAATTAGGAATAATTACACTTATATCTCTCTTGGGTTAAATTAGCAATAATTACACTTATATCTCTCTTGGGTTAAATTAGCAATAATTACACTTATACCTCTTTTGGGATTGGCTTGTATACCTAGGTTAAGGTCATTGTTAAAGTTCTTGTCCTCCATCTTTTGCAGAAAATAGGTGGGCATTAAATTGGGCCTGTCTCACTGTCTTTCCAGCCTTCTTTTCTTCCATCTATACACTGTTTCCATCTATCCCACTTTCATTTTTGCACAATAACTCTGCTAATTATTATTGATGTTCCACAAAATTTGGTTTTCAGGTAAATATTGATGAGTTTTTGGCCAAGTTCATTTGCCAGCCTTGTACATATGTAGTTTAATTGAGTTGTAGCCACTTTTTTCAGACCAATTCAATTTATTTTCAGCACATAAATTCTTTGATTACTGTTGTATTGATTTCAACCAAATTTGGTTGCCATTGGATAATGATTAGATTTTGATTGATTCAAATTGTCCGTATTCTGCAACATTATTTAGTTGAGCTATAACTGTTATTGTTTGACCCAGTGCTACTTTTGTTTCCACATATTAGCTCCATTAGATAGAAATGGATTACATCAAGGGTTGGTATCCTGCTTGGCATTGATGAGACTGTTGTTTAGGTACGTGTTCTGCAAGCATTATTGTCTTGATAGGATTTTATAAACATTTTATATTCCGATCAGTATTGATATAACTTCATTGGAATTTTATCATCATCTTCCTATACCATTGTTTAATGCAATTATGGCTACAAAATGTTTGGCTCTCATTTTGTATTTCAGTTTTGTATGGATAAGACCTCGCCTGGGTTTGATTGACGGTGTTTTATGTCATTAATAATGTCATCTTCAGAGATGCTGCCAGGTCACAAAGAATTGTTCAAGATTTGTATGAATTAGTGCTTTTGGAGGGCAGTGATGTGTGAAAACTCCCACAAATAAATTTAAAGTCACACATATGAATATGTAGTCTGCCCAGTATACAATTTTTATTTAATTGTACACCCTTAAAGTGCTTGTCATGAAAAAAATCATGCAAGTCAGGCAGGCAACTATTTATACATCTAGGTTCTTCAGCTTGATGTGAATAGTTGTTAGAATAAATTGGATTGGCACACTGAAACCTGGAACAAGCATAATATTCTAGTTTGAACCTTAAGGAAGTTTACAAATGCATCTTTAAAATATGGGCTACTTAGAAAACTCAAAATGGCTCATTCAGTACATCCTCAGATGATGATTTTGTTTGGCAAATACTGGCTGTTGATAGTGATGATGACAATAATTTTCAAAGATGTGAAGTATATCAGATTATTGGAGCTGGGAAAGGGTCAATGGACCTACCAGTGAGTAATTTTTTGAGCCAAAAATGGTGTTGAATGTGAGTCCAATGTACATGCTGGATGGACAAAAATTGATGGCATACCAGTCAGTTCCCCTGTCATTGGTTTTTAAATTAAGTGTAAAAAAGGCTAAATACCAAGCCCAATTAAAATACAGACAATTAAAAAGTAAAATGAAATTTTCATTTCTTTCTCCAAACAATTTAGCCCGGGAGGATCATGTTCTACAAAACAATATGGCCTATAAAGGTTAAGACAAACTGAGTAAATAAGAATTTAAAAAACTTAAATTAGCAAAAAAAGATATTTCTTTGATCAAAATCCCTCTGTCTGACTATGGTGTTGATGGACCTGAAACATTAATGCAGCATTAAAGAACAGTCTGACATTAGTAGTAAGTATTCACTAAAGTGAAACTTGGGCAGAGCTTATGTCAGTGAAAGGTCTTATTTTGGAGCTAAAGTACCCATGAGACCTGGTAAATTGTACATAACAGTGATAAATAGCAGTTTCACAACTCATTAAAGCAGTTTGAGCTAGCCATATAAATGCCAATTCAGACAGACTGTGAAAGGAGGGTTCTCTGTATATAACCATAGATCAGGGACAGATTATACTCAGAAACGATCAACAGATTAATGCTTATACAATTAGATGTGACAATTTCTTTTAAAGCTTTGTTATTTTAATAGAGCTCTAGCAAAGAGGAGTTGGAGGAAAGATGGATATTGAAGTGTTAGGTAAATATTGAACTATCACTGTTTACTCCTCCCCCTCCTTTCTTTACCGCCCCCTTATTTTGGTAATCGGGCGGAGAGAAGCTCATTCCTTTAGATAAAATCCTGGCATCATATCTGTATCTTTTACAAGTATATCTTAACTCATTTACTATATTGCCATTGTTACCTAGCACTTTGTTCTACAGAACTACACTCCATACAATGAAAGCAGACGACATTTCCTGGAATTTACTTGGTATTACTTGATTTTAGTCAGTCCTTGGAATTGCTTGATATTAATAATGGATTTCAGTCAGTTCCTGGAATTTTCATGTTATTACTATGGATTTCAGTTGGATTTTATTTGGCAGCTTGATGTCAACAAGGCCAGCAAAATTAGTTCCTGGAATTTGGATGTTACAGTCTTTAGCTTGTTGGCTGATTAAGAAGGTGGGCTCAAGAAAATTGGGTTCTATTTTTTATGACCAGTACAAAAATTGGGGGGCCCCTAGTGGCCGAGTGGTCTAAAGCGATGTCCGTTACGGATCACTGCCATCTCACCTCTGTCTGCGTGTGTTCGAGTCTAGGATTCGGCTAATGTAGATATGTGAGAAAGCTTGCCAGTAGCTTCTCGTGGGTCGGTGGTTCTTTCCGGTGATTTCCCGGTTTCTTCCTCCACCAATAATACTGGCCGCCATGAATAGCCTATTGTGTGCTGAAAAATGGCGTTAAGCCCAACAACAACAACAACAACAAAAATTGGGTTCTATTTTTTATGACCAGTACAAAAAATGGATTCTATTTTTTATGACCAGTACAAAAATTGGATTTTTTTTATGACCAGTACAAAAATTGGATTAATGTAATTGTGTCCAAGAGAGCATTAGGAAAAATGGTGGACAACATACAATACTAGTTTAAGTCTGTGTAGCATTAGTATAGATCTAAGTGATTTGTTTTGTTCATGACAGTATTTTACATCCTCTTTAATCATTCAGAGGTTTTATTAGCACACATCATGACTAGCTTTGTATGCCATATGCACCATATCTAAACCACTTGTTGTGTGTGTCATATGTATGCCATGTGTAAGTCATATGTATGCCATGTGTAAGTCATGTATGCCATGTGTAAGTCATATGTATGCCATGTGTAAGTCATATGTATGCCATGTGTAGGTCATATGTATGCCATGTGTAAGTCATATGTATGCCATGTGTAAGTCATATGTATGCCATGTGTAAGTTATATGTATGCCATGTGTAAGTCATATGTATGCCATGTGTAAGTCATATGTATGCTATATGCTTTCTAAATAAGCTCTTTATGTAAAAGTTGTGACATTACAGCACCTGTTATTATACTGTTCTATTGGCAATTTTAAGCTAGTAATATGGAAAAATGACGAAAATATTGAAATTACATGTAGATTGTGGTCATAGAAATATCATAGAGAAAAATTTATGTTATTTACTATATCCTTGTCACTCACTTTTGATCTATGTATATGGCAGTGTGTAGTGTATCAATATAAATGTTTATTTTTTTTCTTCATGTAATGAAGATCTGAATGCCATCAAGCAGGCATGTGCAAAGTTCAAGCTGGAAGGAGTTAATTTAACTGTGTGCCCTGTATCAATATGCAACTGTATCAAGGTCACTAATGTTCCCAAAGGAGTCTCAGAGGATATGATTACAAACTATTTTGAGAACAAACGACGCAGTGGTGGGGGTACAGTGGAGAGGGTGGAAATAAACCACAGTGATGGTGTCTGCTTAGTTTGCTTTGAAGACCATGCAGGTAGTCCAGCTTGTTTAAGATCTAGTTCTTTGAGCAGTGACTAAATTTTTGTCATTTTTTGTTTTATCTCTTAGTGCGATTACAAAGTCAAAAAAATAAATCACATCAACATGTATTTTTTCTGAAACAAGTGTGGTTGTATTTATAAAATTTTGTTGTGACCCTTGAAAATGAAATTGTAAGGGAACAGTATTGTTTGATTTAATGAGAATGTATTATTTATCTCTTTTTATTCTCTACCATTTTCTTAAAATTCAACAAAAACTTTAGAGAATATCCAAATTAATATTCCTCCTTCCTTGGGACAATCAGTCTTTGGCATTATACATATATTGAATAATAGCTTAATCAATTGCTGTCATTAAAACTGTAAAAGAGTTCATTCTGTGGTAATACCACAACTTCTGTGAACAGCATTATGGACTGTTCCCACCCATGCATTGACAGCAGTTGTGAACACTCAGTAGTCAATCAAAATCTCAGTGGTTGGCAGGTAGTAATTGTGTATATACTCAGCCAGCACAATCTCTGATTAACATTACACCATTCTTGTGAATGCAGCAATCATGTATATTTGCATAAAGTCAAGTCCAACTGCAAACAGAAGAAACCCTGATCTCTGGTTGCATAATGCACTGGCAAATCAGAGTCTGTGATGTTCTACAGATTGCAAATGTACTTGACTTATATGCAAGTACATATGGTGGTCCCACAGTCTTTGATGGATTTGATGGTCACCTGAAGATAAACGTGTCAGAAAAACATTTTCTCCTGCATTTTTCTTAGAATTATAGGCACTGTTGACTCAATGCAGTGAATGGCAAAGTTTTGTCAACCCAGCAACTTTCAGAAGTTTTGATGGATCCTGGTGAAATTTGTTAAATATTATGGTCCTCATCTCAGTATAACCTTGCTTACATAATTTTTTGTTTAGTTTTTGAATGTCTTGCAGTTCAGTGTGTAATGTATGATAGAATATTGTTAACAAACTACTCTTTCAGGAACTTCTATGAAACTTGCCGTATATACTTGGTTATAAGTAGAGTCAGACTGCAAATAACCAAGATTCTGATCTGCCATAGCATAATGAGTCTACAGATCAGGGTCTGTGTTGTTTGTCCTAACAAGCTGCACTGACTCAGATTTACTGGTGCACAATGTGCCAGCACATTGGTGTCTGTGCAGATCACAGTTGGACTCCTCTTATAAGCAAGTATATATAGCAGTATATGTTATGTTCATCATCAGAAGATATGCTTGTTTATTGGTCATTGTAATTGCACTAATTTTTTTTTTTCAGAAAAGTTCTGCACTTTTCTAACTATAAATTTGGTTGTAAGCTGGAGAGGTTAGGATATATTTATATAAGCAAATTTCTTACCAATCTTCCAGTTTTCTAATGGAATAGGCTTACATTGTCAGTCCTATGTGAGATATATATTCATTTTTCTTTAAAGATAAGGATATCTCATGGTCTGACTTTTATCATATAAAGTTGTGATAATGCTAACATTACATTCATCAAGAGCAATTCAATTCTGAAAAGAATTTGCATGGAGAATTCAGTATGGAATATTTAAACAGTGCATCCAGTCTATGGTGTATGCAAAGAGGAACAATAACTATACTTGCATTACCATAAACTCTATGTTGAAGTATTGAAAGAAGCATGACTGCATCTAATTATGCCTTTTATTGCCATCCATATAATTAAGTCTTACTCTTTGTGCAAACCATTATTTTGCTCCCATTTTACAAGTTTGTTTGGTAATCCATAATGGTTGGAAAATCTGATTTCAGTTGTTGGAGAAGTGTGCAAGAGACCTCATGAGATTGAAAAAGCCAAAGTTGCAGTTCAGCCTTACCACAGCTGTCTGGGCAAGCCAAGAGGACACAAGGCAAAGACTCTACCCGAACCAATTTCCATAGCTAATTTTGAACTAGACAAAAGAAAATTCTTGATGAAAAATGGTTTATATCTCAGTAAACTTGAGAATGAAATGGCAGAGTGCTATTCCAAAGTGATATGGCCAAGTGCAATCTCAGATGAAGTGCTTCTGGAATGTACTTTAAGTTCAGATGTTGAAGATTACATGTCATTAGTAGAAACATGGGCTGAAAAATGTCATGACTGTTTCAGAAGCTTTCTGGATGGCTTGCAGTCCAAAGTATTTGAATCAAATTCAGGAGAATGGGATGTAAGATTAGAACAGCTTGGAAAGTTACATGTGTCTCAGCCAGACAAAGTTGCTGTTTTTGTTGATGCAGCCAAGTACACTGTGACTTTTGTTGGTGACAAATCTGTTATGCCATCCATCATTAAACAGGTAGAGGAAGCCTTTGCTGCTAAACAGATTACAAAGAAATGTTCAGTGAAAAACTGGCAGGCTAAATATTTACTTGCAGTATCCTTTCCAGATGAGGTTATTGACCAGAACTGGGATGTGAATATTCAAATCCATGATGATGAGGTTGATCTCACAGGTGTTGAAAACTCTGTGAATGAGGTGACCATTCAAATGTATTCCAGATTGCAGAAAATAGTAACCACACAAGCAACGATGGCACAAGAGATGCTAATTCTTCTTCAAAAGGAAAATGTTAGAAAAAAGGTTAATGGAAAATTGAAGTCACATATGAAAATCAGCTATCCATGGGAGGTGAAGGATAGGCAGCTAATTTTGTATGCAAGTACAGAGGAAGAAACTCAGGAAATGAAGAAGGTCCTGGAATCCATGATTGAAACATTTTCAGTTCAGCTTGAAAAGGAGACTTCAAAAATTATTAATAATCTAGATTGGAAAAAGCTAAAGGATAAACTTAATGCAAAATTTCCTGATCAGATCCTTATTTCAGAAGATAAGCCAGGAGAAATATCAGTATTTTCACTTCCAGGCATCACGAGGGACGTAAAAGAGGAAATTGAAGGATTCTTTGCAGAAAATACTGTATACCATGAAGTCTTGATGCTTGATGAAGGAGTTGGCCGCTTTATTCAAACCCATGCCAGAGATGAAGTTGATCAATTTGTTCAAGGTGCAGCCAGAGGAAAAACATTGAAGATCAGTTTTGAATCTGTTGGTAAGGTTTCAATCACAGGAACAAAAGAAAATTTGAAAGCTGGGAAAGAAAAGATCATGGAAATGGAGAAACGGATTCAAAAGCAACAGCGAACTATTCAGAAAGAAGGAGTAAAACTTTATATCGGAACATCAAAAGGGAAAGAATGTATAGAAAAAGCAGAGAAGGAAGCAAAATGTGTGATAGAATTGAAAGACTTACGAAAACAAAGAGCAGAGGAGGGTAGTAAAGGCAAAGGAGGAGGAAAAAAACGACAAAATTTCCATCAGTTGACAAAGTGTGCTACAGTCAGACTTTCATGGGGAGTGAAGGTTAAGGTCTTTGGTGGAGACATAACAGAATTGAAGGTAGATGTAATGGTGAATGCGGCCAATTCTGGTTTAAAGCATATAGGTGGTCTAGCTGCAGCCATTGTGAAGAAAGGTAGCTATTAACAAGAATGTAGTGTTTATCCAACTTAAATGTGTAACAGACCTATATGTACCATTCATGGGGCAATTTGGCCTAATGCTTGCTTAGGTACACATTAATACTGCTTTTAAATTTTGGGTGCAAAGAAAAATAAAGTGCATTATACATTAGTGCACTTGTTTTAACTGGGTAATGTTAGGCAATATAGATCTGTGCCATTTGCATTGTGCTTCTAACCCTAACCCAGCCACCTCATTGTGATTCAGCTCTTACTGAGTGCAGCGTTTGGGTGTTAACCTGCAATGGACTGACATTTCATTCAGGGGGAGTTAATTCTCAGTGACTTTACATGAAAACTAGAATAAACTACAGTCTTGTTAGCCTTTAGAGCAGGGGTCAACCATTTTACATGATTGCTACTTTTTTCCATATTAATTACAAAATGAACTAGCGCATGCCACCAGTAAGAGAGTAACACTGATAAAATTGAGATTTTTGGCTGCCCTTCACATACCACACAAAACCTCTTTTGACATGCCACCCTGTGGCACGGGTGCCATAGGTTGAAGACTTCTGCTTTAGAGGGTACAATATTGTAACCTTTAAATTTGTCACTGATTAACACACATATACATACATAAACACAAACACACATAAAGCAAATGATTTGAAAATTAAAAGCAATTGATGTCTAATGTTTTAATGGCAAATGTAAAATCCCATTGAAGACCTTTTAACCTTGATTTGACTTCCTACCGAAGCATTCATATATAAACAATCAGAACATGAAACAAGTAAATTATGTCAAATTAAAAGAATGAAAGCTATCTAGGCAGTGAAGTATGTTCCTTGATTTACCACTTGTTTGTTTTAAATATTGATATTCATGGTTATGATATGGTGACTCAGTTTTCAAACTTATATTTATTTAAAGGTCAAAGTATGGAGGTTTATATTTGTTTTTGAATCACTCATATTTTTGGAATTATAAATTTTTAAAACATCATTTCTAGATAAATGGATTGGAAGGTATGATGCTCGCAAAGGCTGACACAGGTAAAACCTACCGCTGTATGTGACAGTGGTGTCTCATTAAAATAAAGCACTCATTGATGCAGAGATTATTGTGGATGAGATTTGTGATAGAAATGAACAGTGCTCCTGTTGACAATTGATTTATAATTTTGATTTATATTTTAAACCGTTGAGAAAATAAACATGTTATATGGTTATTGAAAGTAACAAAACTATCAACAATAGCTCTTTGGAAATAGGGCAGTTTATTAAATTTATACTTAGGAGACTCGACTCCAGTCATTTCAGTGTAGTCCATTATCTGGCATAACATTTTGCTATAAATTGGTTTTATTTAATGCTCTCATTTCTCTATCATAAATGTGTAAAGCAAAGGTTAATGTAAAGGGGATGACTTATTTCTCATTTTCTATCTTATAGTTGCTGATTTTAATAGCAGTAATACCTTGTGTACTACTAAATGCATTAATTACCTTTGCAGGGTACTTAGTCTCTTTTTCAAGCTACATGATTTTACATGACTACTTCCTCTAATTAGTATTGGAAGGTACTAGAGCTGAAAAGAACAAGATTCCAGTCTGACTCCTTTGTTCTGACAGTAGACATTTGAAAAGTCCCTTCATTCTTTGTTTTACGATATATTTTCTGCATGACACCTATAATTCTGATTTGACTGAATGTTATGTCCCTAAGTCCCACTACAACTGAGTGTACATCTTTACATTATTTGGTTTAATTATATTTTTTTCAACCTTGTTTTGTAAGCATTGTTTTAGTCAATTGTAATGCCGTTCATTGTACCAGTGATGATAAAGCATGGGATTTGGCAGAAAGTCACTGCATAAAGAGAAAGGTCCATCTTATGTCACATTTTCTTTTGACAACCCCTTCTTTTCCCAGGAAATGCTAGGATCTTTCCTTCTTGTGGTGAATACTATCCCTGTTGAACTCTTTTTGAAGTTTCATAAGGCCTTGACACTCAATCCAGTATCATTAGCACCATGGAGATCAGTCACGGGTCTCATCCCCACCATAATCCATGTGACTAGTGAATCAAGCAGTGCTGAGGAGAAATGATAGCTAATAATAAAAAATCAAATGTGGCCTATTCCATCAGAGGACACTGTGGACCAGACAAGGAGGTGCCACACATCAGCATTAAATACTAGGCTTGAAATACAAATCACTTGTTAATGGTCCCATTATAGATCCAGAGACAGGGATTGGATTAATATCCCTCTCCCCATTTTTGTTTTACCAGTTGATCTTAAATGGGATAAGTACTCAACCTTTGCCCATTCAGCTAATCTGCCAGCCACCCTTTTTTGTATCCTTTTTTTTTCCTATTGGATTTGTAGACACCCTTTTTGTGATGAGTGTTCTTTCCCCTTCATGTTGTCATTGAAACCCTCCACTGCAGGTCTGTGTTGTCTTCTTCTGCCAGGACAGTAAAAAATTATGAGTGTTGATACACTGATCCCCCCTCCAGAATGCCTCTCCCATACCAGTGGCCACCCACATTTTACAACCAAAATCCCATGGCACAAGTGTTTTTGTCTTCAAAAGTACCCCTGAGGAATGGATACCACTCTAATTTGACCAGCAGCTGGCATTGTAGTACAAAAACCTATCAATTTACCACTTGCAAGTGGCCACAAATTGGTTGTTTACAGACTGAAATCTCACTACTGTTTCATAGACATTTGTTCCAGCATACTGATATAGTAATTATAATCTATGCAAATAGGTAAGCAATCTAATTATACTTGCTGATGCGATGTACCTTAGATGTCAGATTTTGTTTCTTAGATAATTACTGGCTGTTACTACTGATAATTATCAAGATGACTAAAGTTAACTTCACAGAAGTGCAGTATTGTTCAGCTCGAGTCAGTGTGACAGCCAATCGCCAGATAGTACAATTGTATGTTAGCCTTTCTGGCTTTCTCCAAATAGATTATGAATGTATTTAATTAAGTACAAAACTGGAGAGAGGGGGATTTGATCATTTCTGTTGTTAACACTGAGCATCTTTTGTGATGGCTACAAATTGCACACAACGGAATAAAATTGTTTGCAAATGTAAAAAATTTTAAAGAACAAAAAGTGAAAGCAATTGTGCAAATAGGGAGAGTCTTTTGATCACTGCCAAGAAATTTCATATCTGAAACTTTCAAATAAACATCATCAATGTACATTCAATCAGCAGTGAGTGCAAAGATGGAATTGACAAAAACATAGATATAGTTAAAATCAGTTTTTCACCCTGATTACTGTCATTGATGAGTATTCATTTTAAATTTAAAAAAATAACCTGATGTTGAGTCCATATCCTGATAATAATTCTGTTACTTTTAAATGAAAATGTTAAATATATAGAAATTAGCTATGCCTTTCATGCATGCAGCCATGTGATTCCCTTCTTGTAAGGCAACCCTCTTATAAATTCACTTTCCTGCTGCAAAAGAGGCTGCCTTGAAGGTCCACAATACTCTTCCCCTAGAAGATTGAGGAGGTCCACTATACTCTTCCCCTAGGTGATTGAGGAGGTCCACTATACTTTTCCCCTAGATGATTGAGGAGGTCCACTATACTCTTCGCCTAGATGATTGAGGAGGTCCACTATACTTTTCCCCTAGATGATTGAGGAGGTCCACTATACTCTTCCCCTAGATGATTGAGGAGGGATTAGAAATGTGCTCATTGCCACTGAGAATGGCCACTATTAGATTAGACTTGTAGAGAGATGATCTTTTCTCACAAAAGAGCAATTTCAGGACATTCTCTATGATTGTGAACACAAATAAGTTTGCTGAGGTAATGGTGGCGACAATTTCTACTCATCCATTAGAGTTCCCAGCATGCTGTAGGAGGAGAAGATGTTTGGACATCATAATGGTATTTATTGCCACTTTCTCCTTGACTTGTGACTGAAAGCCTTCAAGCTATGAAGATAAAATGTTTTTGTTTTTTAAAAATTTAAACAAATTAAACAAATTAAGGTATGTATTACTTGCCTTCAATAATTACAAACATTCCATTCTCCTACCACACTCTGATCTCCTATACTTTGGATCAGTGATTATTCCTTGATATAATAAAGCTTGAAAATCAGTTACACATTGTATAAATGGCCCAAAAGAAAACTTATTGCCACGGCAATAAGTTTTGTGACTCCTAAGCTTTCAATCTTTTCACAAGGCCTACATCAGAGAACTGCAAACACATGATGAATTAAATGTTGATTCTTTCAGGCAAGAATTTTATCGACAGAAGATCGGGTCGACAAGTTGCTCACCAGTGTCTCCTAATGTGGCAAATTTGTTCAAAAAAATCAATGCTCTTTCACTGTAGCCCATCCTCCTGATGTATTGTATTGGATTTTGTTTGACACTTTCACCTTATGAAGCATGAATATGATATTGAAAAATTCACAGAGCATCACAGTTCCATTAATCAAAGTATTCATTTAAGTTATGAAGTGGAAGAGGATGAGAAGTTGCCATTTTTGGATGCTTGCATTCATGTTTTAGATCATCAGGAACCAAAAGTTATGATTTACTATAAAATTACCCACACAGACCAGTATTTGAACATCATCTCCATCCATTATGTTGAACTCTGTTGCATCAGATGAACATTAGCATTGTTATAATACTGAAGAAGACCACAGACGAGGGTCAAGCATATTAAGAAAGCTTTAAGGGCCAGAGGTTAAAAAGACTATATTTGTGTTTCCTGAAAAAGAACAGAGGACAGAAAAGGAGCTGAAGAATAAAGGAGAAAGATGTATAAATGTCCCTTTACCACATATTAGTGGAGAGTCCAAAAGATTTTTTTTAAAAAATCTTCTAAAATCTTGGAGCTAATGTTATCCAAAAACCCTATAATACCATCTGCTCAATCTTGGTACATCCAGACTCCTTTGATTAAGAAGTGCTCAGTCATCTGTAAACTTCATTATGATAATTGTGGAAATGACTACTTTAGGGAGACTACTAAAAACCTTAAAACACAGAGTCAAAGAACACTTGTACACCAACAAAGAATCCCTGACAACAGTTGATGAACATTGCAACTAAGGCACAGTGTCTCTTTGGATAACATCAGAGTACTCAGCAAAAACAATGAGAAAAATTAGGGAAGCTATTGAAATCATGCAGTGGGAACCAGTGTTGATTGAAACTCCCACATTTGTACAGAATGATTTTTTCCATGTGATCAACATTTAGTTAATCATGTGACTACTGTCTGGACATCATTGCTCTGATGAAGACCTCGTGAAAAGGCCAAAGGCTTAATAGCAAAAAAAACCCCCATTACTTTGCTACAGAAAGATATATAATTTTAGTTCCATTGATATAAAAGTAAGTCAAGTATTTGTTACAGAGGCATGAAGACAAATTTTACTAATTTTTGTTTTACATACTGGTTACTTCTTCAGCAAAGTTGCAAACAACATGTTCTGTTTAGTTCTTAATGTTTTAATGACATTAAACTTTCCCCAAATTTTATTTTCATTATGAAATTGTACCACGTGAAGTTGAACTTCATATAGTACATGATATTCAATTCATTTAGACTGTAATATGTTGAACAGTACTGACAGATTTCAAAATGAAGGTGATCATTCATGTGTATTCCAGACTTTAAAGTTTTTCTTCACAGACTTATTGATTGGTTATGTTGTTTTTTTTAAACTTGGGGAAAAAATTAAGTGAATTAAGCTGTATCTTCATGAATCTTCAAAAAACACCAAGATGTCAATTTTAATGGTATGGAGATGTTTCTATTTTCTCTTTGGCCTGTATTCTTGCATCTTTTAAAAACACCCTTATGTCAGTCTTTTATGGTATGAAGATATTTATGTCTTCAAGGCCTGTATTGACATGTATATGCAAGTACCTTTCAAGAAACACCAAGATGTCACTTTTAATGGTATGGGAATATTTATATTGTCTTTATGGTCTGTATTGGCATGTAGATTCGTGCATCTTCAAAATACACCAAGATGTCATTCTTAATGGAATGGGTCTGTATTGGCTTTTTATGTTCTTACACTGTTTATGACTTGCAGTGTATTTTTCAGGAGGCAACAAAATTCAAGAGGAATGTGCAGAACATGTCAAGAAAAATGGGAACTTGTCAGATGGGGATGTATTTATGAGTTCTGCTGGAACCCTGAAGTGTAAAGCTATTGCCCACGCTGTTGGCCCAGTTTGGAAGGATGGTAAAAGTGGTGAACAAAAAATCCTTGAAAAAGCCATTGGCAATTGTTTGCAGGAAGCAAAAAAGATGAAGGCAGAGTCTGTTGCTTTTCCAGCCTTAAGTGCTGGAATATTTGGCTTTCCTGCAGAGCAGGCCTGCACTTCTGTCGTAAATGCCATATTCAGCTTCTTTGATGAGCAGAAAGGGGGTGCAGGAATGAAGGAAGTGTACGTTTCTGACATCAGCAAACACACTGTGTCATGCTTCATACAGGCCTTGGAGAAAAAGGTGGGGAGAGACAAAGTGCAAGGTAATTTTTTCAACACTTGTCTGCCTAGAAAACAATATACAGAGCTTTTATCAGGATACATTGGTTTTATCTCACCTGTCAAGTGACCATAATAAGATTAGTAGAGCATATCATACTATATACTGCCTAATAAACTCTCCTGGGAGTGTTCCATTTTCCAAAAAGGGGTATTTATTCTAGCACAATAATGAAAACTAAACTTATTCATTTTGTGTGCTCTTATATTGACTACATATACATCGCTGGGTCTTTCTGCCACTGATTTCAGTCCTTGTAAATATTGGTACATTTTCCCACTCAGCAGCTAGTATAAGTCTTTGAACTTGCCACCCAGCTGTTGCATGTTTTCTTGAACAACATGCATATCTGGGAGTCTTTCAGCCATTAAATTGTTATTGTAAATATCAGCACAGCTAAAATGATCATTAAAATGATCATTTGATCATCATCATTTTGATCACTTGTGATCACTTGAATGATCATTTTCCCACTTAGCAGGTGGTTGAAGTAGGACTGGCAGATTTTTTTTTGTATCTCTGGGTCTATGTTGTTTTGCAGTTGAACCCAACCAATAGGAGAGTATATATGGTAGATCTCACAAGTATACTTCCTGTACAAAATTTTCCAGGCAGACAAAAGGTGGATTTTGGATGGCTTTTTTAAGCATTTTCTGCATAACCCATAAACTACTCATATTAAGTGAGCTTAGACAAATTCAAGTGGAATTCAGAGCAGAAGTTTAGGCGAAATATGCAAATTAGTTTTCCTAATATTCCTCCTAAACAAAAAATTTATCTAAGATTTCCACCTGAAATTAAGTCACCTGAGGTTTCCATCTAAAACAAAGTCTGCCTTTAATGTCTACTTTAAAAAATCATCCTATAAAAAAATCTGCTTCTGATTTATATTAAACACCATCATGATGCTTAGGAATTAATGGGAATCAATGATAAATACTTACAATAATTTTAAAATGGATCCTACATTTTATTTTGACAGACATTATCAAAAAAGAGTTAGATTTTTCTTGTCTTCATTTTCATTCTTGCATACAGAACCTGTTCCTTGATGGCTTCATTTGTCATTTCACTTTGAAATTTTGGTGAGATTTCACACACATTTTGGCCAAAACTTTCAATGAAATAATTTTGGTCCATTTTCACTAAAATTTCATTGAAAGTTTGGTGAGATTTTACTAAACTTTTGGTAAGATATAACTAAAGCTTTTACCATTATATAATATTTTTCTGAAGTTCAAGTGATTATTTACAGACTTTTCAAAAGGTTTCAAATAAATAATGGATACAAATTAAACATCACTTTATTAACCACTATAATATTTCAGTGTACATGAAACAAAATTATAGTTTATATAATTATATGATATTCATGAGATATAGTTGTTATACTTATACTGCAGACACAACTTTTGCATGAAAAAGAGATGATGATGTTGTGATCACTTGAATGAGTCCTTGTTTCATAAGCAGCTGTGACAAACATTTA
Organism: Potamilus streckersoni; assembly: GCA_016746295.1. NCBI lineage: Eukaryota > Metazoa > Mollusca > Bivalvia > Unionida > Unionidae > Potamilus > Potamilus streckersoni. Next base: position 3,880,187 of record JAEAOA010000900.1, on the reverse strand, counting down.
TCATGATATAGTTACTGATTTTACTCAGAATTCTAACAACTGTAATATTTTGATAATATAAACAATAATACCACTCATGATATTTGAAGGATAATTCTACTCATGAAAACTCCACAAAGATATGATCATCTTTGATAGACATGGCTACCTAGCAACCACATAAACACTTCCACACCAGTGATCTATACGTTGTTCCTCCACAAATTCTGTAAGTGAATTAGTTTGAAGTTATATAAAAAGTTTGGAATCATCTTAGTTCAATTCCTTCCCAATAAACATGTTAGCAGCTACTGTAGAGTGGGTAATAGTACAAATCTTTATGACAAGATTTCAAAATGCATGTCCTGGTGTTCAGTTTTCATACAAATTGACCAATTACATCCCCATTGCCTTTGTATTGAAGACTTTCTCATTTCTGCAGTTTTGCAAATGGTTATTCAAATTCATGTCCTGTTAAAAATTTTGAAACTCCATTTGGCAATCAATGCGTGGAACCTGAACCTTTGTGGAAACAAAGGACCCTTCCTTAATCAACAATGTTACATTCCAAAAATTTGTAATTATTTTTAATAAAGCCACAAAAATTAATATTTCCAAATATAAACTAATTTAAAGAATTTACAGATGTTCTTAAATGAAACTTTTTTGCCAGTATCGGTTGATTTCTCAAAAGAAGGCAGCAGCAGTGTTATACATCAAGCTGGTGATGATGATGATGATGATGCAGAGGACCACAATGATGTGGATGAAAACATATCAATAGCTTCAACAGAAGTGAAGTTTGGACAAACTCGGATTGAGGTTGTCAAAGCAGTTCTTGCCAAGGAATATGTAAGTTTCCCCACTGTAAATGTGTTTTAATGTTCTATAAATTTACTTTCTTCTATTTTGTAAAATGTCTTTCATTAATGCTTAACCCAATCAAAAAACATTAGAAGAACATCCACTTCCCAGAAAGTATAGCATTACTTTGTGAATACAAAAGTCAGATTTGTCTTTGGCATATTTTAGCAGTAAAAGATCTAAAATGCTGTTGGCTTGCAAAGATGAAAGAAAAGAGTTTTCTCCCCTGGATAGGTTGACTGGCACCATTCTTTCTTGAATGTACATACAGGAAGAACTTGAAAAACTATGCTTGAAATATGACTGGAGAAATATATTTAATTTTTTTAAAAAAATTTCTTGGAAGTATGAAGCCCAATCATAATTGATGATCTAGTTAGCCAGGAGATGAAACAAGAGGATGAGGGACTTGTATCTATTTACTCTGGAGCTGACCATGTTGGTGACAGTCAAATTTAATTTTTTGTGACAGATAACTGCATAAAAACTGCATCAATACTGGTAAGATTGCAATAACTGCCAAGAGCTGCAGTATGTATGTAACAATGTAAGTAAACAAAATGATTACAGATCTTGATTATCTACTGTATTGGCTTAGCTTAGCAACTGAGAAATAATTGTAAAACTGAAGAAATTGCTAATGTTAAGAAACTGCTTGGAAACTTAAATAAGAACCATGTAATGTGAGGTCATGGTCATTTTCCTCAGTGCCTATATTTTCTAATGGGGGTATTCCCTAAAAATTGTGCTACAAAAAAAACAGCTAAAATTACTGATGTTTATTTTGGTGTCAAAGCAGACAAGTAGTAATTAATGAATGATGGAATCTGGCACCAGTCTTTCTATCCAAGGGAAGACCACTCTAGCCTGATTTCTGTCATGGTAAATAGTATGTTTGTTGGGGATTTTTTGTTTGTTTTAATGCCAGTTTTCAGTGCATGATAGGCTGGACATTCTGGCAGAGTAATCTTGTGAAAATCCAGGTAAGAACTAATGACCCACAGGTAGCTACTGACATGCCTACATATTGACTAATCCTCATACAGAGACTCAACCCCACAACCACAGAAGTGAGATGGCAGTGATTGGTAAAGGCAATTGCATTAGAACACTTTGCCAACCATGAACCCTTAATTCAGCCCTTTCATAGTCGAGGAATCACATACGGATTTTGTAATTCTGCCTGCATGAAACCTGTCTATTGATGGTTCCCCATGTCTTCATGGGTTGACCCCTTTGAAGGCTTTTTAATAGTGCATCAGATGGCTAACTTTATCTGCTACTTGTCTTAATGAGATCTGCTATCAGGGCAAAGACTTCTTTCTGTTTTTGTCCTCATCTGTCTTGAGTCCTGTATCTTTGCTTACCACACTCCTTGAACCTGCACACCTGTAGTTTATGAGGGACTGTGCTAAATTGAGGTGATTTATATTGTTGTTTTTGCCATCTCCTCTGCCTTTACCACCCTATGCTCCTCTTTCTCTTTGAAAGTTTTTCAATTTTATGACACATATTGCTTCCTTCTCAAAGCAGGCAAGTTGTAACTAATAATTAATAGAATCTGGCACCAGTCATTCTATCCAAAGAGAAACCACTCTAGCCTGACTTCTCTCATGGTAAACAGTATTTTTGTTGTTTTTTTTATTTGTTTTAATGCATGATAGACTATATGTGTTGGCAAGTATAATTGGTGGAGGAATAATGGGAAAATCCAGTTAAGAATCACTGAACCTGGGGAAGTTATTGGCAAGTTTTCTCACATGCCCACATTGGCTGACCCTAATGCAGAGACTTTGACCCCACAAGGACAGAGGTGAGATGGCAGTGATTAGTAAAGGCACTCAATTTAGAACACTTTGCCACCAATGGACTCATGTTGAACAGACAATTTATGAGCATTTGTATTGCTAAAACAAGAGAAAGATCTTGTTAACAATTTTTAGGCTTTGGAGGGCTGGATTTGCAAGATTATTAGTTATCGCTTTGAATGTTCTTTTAATTTATTATGATCAGGGACTACATTAGAAGAATAAATTTATGAGGTACATCATTCATTTCATTCAGCCCTTTTTGTAGTCCAGGTAGCAACCTGTCTATTGATGGTTCCCTGTGTCAGACCTCATGCTTTCTTCTTCTCAACAGTCCTTTGCCATGTCTCCAATTTGACAGACCCCTTATTCTTGGTAGTGCATCAAGTGGAATTTGCCAATTAAAATCAGTTATCTCAACCAATCGCTGGCAAGTTTTTCCCCTTATTGGTGACAAAAATGTCCCATCTGGTGACAGACTTTTTGGTTATTTAATTTGTACAAAGAATCATGGCTTTTGACTGGATAAATAAAAGAGAGAACGGAAGGAAGCTACAAACTTTACTAAGTAATGCATTGAAATCAATCAATACACAAATGATCCTTTGTTTGTATGGACAACCCCATCTTAGCAGTGCATTGTTACATAATCTGCTTATGCTGACATATGGCCGAGTACTGTATGTTTGACAGTCAAGTCATTTATGCTATGGTACTATACCTACAACTGACTGACTTCTGAAGATGCAAATAGAACAGATAAAATTAATGGAATGGCTAATCCTTCTGTTTGTTGGTTGTTAAAGACATTTAAACTCAGCAAGAAGAAATAGCAAACAACAAATAAATAACTTTTGCATAATTAAAAATAATTATTTATTTCTCAAAATACGGGAGTGAAAGAATCCCTATATTGGGTGTTAACTACAATAATATATACGGTCCAATATTGCCAGGTGCTGACACGTGTAAGTTTCATTCGTGGGAATGGAAATACTATTTTGCAAGAATATGGTCTTTTGATTTTTTAATTTACATGTACTTCTTGTGATTGGTTATGTTTATGCTAGCTTATGTCTTATCAATAAAATGATCGTACTTGGCTAACTTCGCATGTGCTGAGTTCACGTAGCACGTGATCACTGTCCGATTGGTTGTTCACTCCAATGACAGTTCACTCACTCTTGTTGATCTTATTTGAAGGATAACATGTTGTAGCTATTCAGTTTGCGATACTTTTTAGAGCTGTCATAGTGAAATGACTTGCAAATTTAATTTTGACACTTGTTAGCTTTTTGTAAAAACGGACTACACCCTGCACGTTTTTTGTGATTTTGTGAACGATCTTTGTGTTTGCAATGTTGGAGAATATAATAAAGGTTTGTATCGAGAATTGATGGTGGTTTGTATTGTATACTGGTAAATCTCTGCTGTTAGTTGGTGCACATATGCCTTTTGTTAACAAACATGTATGTATATTTTTATAGCATGCACATTGCTTCATCAAAGAAATCGTGGCAAAAATATGTGCATGTACATTCTCATTTATTAATGCACATCATGTACATACTGAAATTTCAAGCACATGTTATTATATTGACGCCATATTGGTTTTCGTTTATCTCGATCATCAGTTATCTCGATGCTTTTTGGCAAACCCCTAGGCTGGCGACATAACAGGGTTCGACTGTAGTAACATAGTGCCTTATAATTTATGTCATCTTATAATGAGGTAATCACAACATTTATTATTAAAATGTAATCCAAAGCCATTTACATCTGTGGTTTATGAGGGACTGTGCTACACTGTTCTTCACTGAGGTTCACATTGAGGGATCAATGACCACAACTGACATGTTTATAGGAATTGATGTGTTAACAAGACATTCATATCTTGCAGAAATTTTCAATTGTAATTTTTCTTTATTACTTTTCTTCTATGGAACCAATAGTCTGTAATTCATCATATTTGGTGAAGTAGTATTTAGTTATTTATTAAATAAATAAAATGAGAAACACATTTTATTTAGAGTATTTGCCACCTTTTATTACAGCTTAATTAACATCTGTATCAGTAAAATCATTTTTACAAAAACAGAAGTACACATGTAATGAATTAAAGTTTTATGTTACATAATGAGTTGATGGACTGATGACAATACATAGATATTTGATGCAATTATATATAATTTTATATTTGTATAACTTTTTATTAATAAGCATCAAATTGCCATTAATGTGCTAGCATGCCATTACATGTAAATACATACAAGCCATATATTTTTGTCTTTCATTCCATATTCATTTTTGTTTTCAGACATAGATATCACTTTTTAGAGGGCATTATTGTTCTTGTTTTTGCTTTTAATGCATCTAGTGTTCCTGTCATTGTTTTTAGAGGGCACAGAATTTCATATTTTGGTATATATCTGTTTCAAGATCAATTAAAAAAAGGACTTAATAAATTCAATCCAAGCCTTTCTACCAATTCATTGTTACCAATACAACAAATATTTCTTTCTGAGGCCAAAGTGCAATCATTTTTGGAGTTTTTATTTGATCGTGTTACCCAGTGGACCTTTTCCAGATAAAAAGAATATTGTAAAAGTCATAAGCCCAAATTTCTGTGTCATTCAGATGCTATCTCATAGTGTGAATCTTGTACAGTGATTTCTTTAATGTCAATATGGTATAGTTTACCAAGATCTTGAGCTCTTTTTGAAATGGTCCATTTTGTCTGGTTAAGCTAGATAAATCAAACTTAGGACCTCATATCACTCTTGAGACTAGGAGTTGAACCAAGAATTGTTCAATTCTGAATCCATAGTGCCTGTCACATGACACTGCCTATGAAGTCTTTCTGTATGTGGATCAAAATGTGTTTTAAAAATTATTTATTTTATTTGCAGTCTGATGTGATTATGAACTCTGTCATAAATGAATTGAATCTGAATGAAGGCCAACTTTCCAAGTCCCTGCTGAAGGAGGGAGGAAAAGAGATTCAGGAGGAATGTAATTCTAGTTATCCCAATGGTATTCAGTTTGGGGATATAGCTATCACTGGAGCTGGGAAGCTTCCAAGCAAAAAAATTTTCCATGTTTCAGTGACACCATGGGATGGAAGGAAAGATTCAGCTCCAGTAAGTGTTACTCAGATATTCCCCAGTCACTGAAACAATAGTAAATTTTGTTGATATTTGATTTTCTTGATAGTTAAATTTGTATATAGTTGATTTTCTTGATAGTTAATTTTGTAGATATTTGATTTGCTTGATAGTTAATTTTGTTGATAGTTGATTTTCTTGATAATTAGTTAGTTAATTTTGTTGATAGTTGATTTTGTTGACAGTTAATTTTATTGACAGTTGATTTTCTTGATAGTTAATTTTGTTGATAGTTGATTTTCTTTATAGTTAATTTTATTGATGGTTGATTTTCTTGATAGTTAATCTATCCCAAGATTATGGCATTTGTAATTTTCAGGGATGACATCACAGTAATACCTTCATTGCTCGCATAAAGATACAGGTGCTCTGGAAGATGTTAATAAAATAAATCAGAACATAAGTCCAAAAGTGAGCAAAGTGTTACATATTTATTATCATAATGTCAAAGTAGATGGTTTTATTTATATTTTATTTTATTTATGAGTCAGAAATTGGTATTGGTTTCAGTGAATACCTCTCTTGTCCGCTGGAACTTAACATTTTTTTGTCTTGTAGCTAACTATATGTCATAACCTCCAGTATAGTTGTGCTGACACTTCCAAGACAGTATATAATTTATTGAGAGTTCTATGAACAACTGTATCAACATATACTGATTCTATTAGTTTCAATTGTTGTGATGAAGCATTTACTGCATAAATGTAGTAGAATTCAGCCACCTAAGGGACATAGATCAAGTACCCAATGAACTTAGCTCAAGCACTCAAGAAACCTAGCTCAGGAACCCTAGTGGGTGCTCACCAGTTATTATGTACATTTGAGAGTGTGACTATGTAAGGTGAAGTTGTTTGTGTTTAAAACATGCACAGTGTTAGCATACCTTTATGCTATTTGATGTAATGTGGCTGATATTTCTTTGGATATTGTACTTTTTGGAAATTGTAAATGATTCTAAGCACACTGCTAACTAAAATGACTGCTCCCTTGTGCTCAAAAGATCATCCTGAATTTGTGTAAAGTACACTATCCTTAGCAGCTATTAAAATAGGAAAAATGAATTTTGCCAGACTAGACAATACCAGCTTCTGAAAGTGCAATGAATAAATTACCAAATACATATGTCAAAAAAGTTATCGGCTCTTTCTTTACAATTTGCATCAGAAGTTCAGGAAATGAAAATGACCAAGTGGATCTAACTGTTTTTTGAAAGGTGCACATCTGGAGTAAGGCCAAGCTGTATACTATATAAACCATATTTCACCCATTAATCATACACCAATATAAAGGGAATTAAAGGTTCTTCCAACAATATTAAGATATACAAGGTCTTTTTTAAATAGCCAGTATAACCAGTGAGGAAACCTGGGGAAATTCTTTTTCATTAAAATTCTAACCCTATGCAAAATATGAAACTGTAGAGCACCACAATAATGACCAATCTCAAACACCCAAAGAACTTAGTTCAAGCACCCAAGTGACCTAGTTCAAACACCCAAGTGACCTAGCAAACACCTAACCTAGTTAAAACACCCAAGTAACCAAGTTAAAATGCCCAAAGGACCTAGTTCAAATAACCACAGGACCGTCTGTTACAAAGTTCATATAAAATAGTAGCATATCTGAGCCATTGAGATTCAAATGTAAAATTTCTGGAACACTTTTAAAATTGTGGAATTTTGAAAAGAAGTCTTTAAACTGTATGTTCCAATGGCATTCAATGTTAAATTGATTCTGCATGTACAAAGTTTCTATCAAATGTTCATGGTGAGCACAATTATTTTTTATTCTTCCATCATAGTTTGTGGAGGTAGCAAATATTTACTATGATAATTATGTCTGTCCATTACATCCAGCATCATCCATCTGCCAACCACTTTTACAGTACTTCATGGATTCATATCCTGCCTTTGGACTGATAATGTATGTCATTCAGTTCATCCATCCATCAATCAATCTGGTGTCAACACACTCAGGTTAGGGTTTTCTTTTAAATCATTTTCACCAATATCATTTCTCATTATGAGGCTCATAAGATGGTATTTAAACAAGCCATTTTTGCTGCTCTACTTCTCAGTAAAATTGGTAACTGTAACCCATTTTACATGTCTCTTCCCACAGTGACTTAATACTGTTGTATCTATCCAAGCTTCTCCAGCTTTACTAAATCTTCTAATGCAAAATATATACTAGTATGCATTTGCATTTTAAGAAGACTAGTGGTGGATAACACCAGTGAAAACATAGTCACTGTGATCTGTATTTCATGATTCAGTGACTGGTGCTTACCTTGTGCCAATTTTGGTTATCTCTATTTGAACTTGCATTTAGGTCAGGTTCTCAGACACTTGGTTAGTCACATAAGTTTGTATTTAGATATGTTAATGCATGGTTGGTATTTAGATATGTTAATACATGGTTGGTATTTAGATACATTAATGCATGGTTGGTATTTAGATATGTTAATGCATGGTTTTAAAGAAACCAGAAAGATTTTCAAAGAATATGGTATGTCATGGAAAAAAAAGAATTACATTGTTTATGGCTTGTATTTTGGCCATATCACCATTTTTGGGAACAAAATTGAATTGAGTTATGACATCTTTGAGTTTCACTTCAAACATTATCTTTTGAGTTTTCTTCAATTGCACCATGGAGGCGAGTCATGGAGTCATAGTAGGTAGTATGCTTGGCTTGCAAACAAAATGAAGCTGGTTTGTATTTTACTTTAAGGTCAGCCTAGGTTAGATACAGTGGTGGGTCCTTGGGCAAGGTACTTTACTTTAAATTACTTACAGCAATAAATAACTTTCATCCATGAATAAGGGCAAGTTTGTGTTTATATGCATATATATGAACAATACAAATATGAGCTTTTCTTTGCATTGGTTAACTTTAACCAGCCACTGGCTTGTCAAGGGCATTTTCTCACATGTGTTAGATTTGTTTTCTTGTTATTTGAATTCATATCATTGTTCTGATGTAACCGACCATTGCAACAATTACCATGACCTTTTTAGACTGTTGAGCAATTTAAAATTAAAAAATATAAGTTGTCTAACATGGCACTTGTGACAGGCAGCATAATTTGAGACATAAAATTGGCCCATCTTCGACTACTATGATTGTTCCAGATAGCTATCTATTTATTTGTAGGAATCAATGTACTTAAGAAGTGGTGACTATCATTTGGACTCCAAGAGAGCTTCAGTTTACCTGTTCTTTAGTTTTAATTCTAAATATTTCTCATCTATTCCATTTATTTCTTATTTTTGAGTACAAAGAGATTATTTTACAGGTTGTCAGAGATGTGATATTAAAATGTCTGGATGAGGCCAGTAAACTGAAAATGAAATCCATTTCCTTTCCACCTGTTGGTGCAGGGGGTAGAAGGTATCCAAAACATTTGGTTGCCAAAGAGATGCTACAAGCAATGCATGATTTCTGTCAGAAAAACCAAACAACATCCATCAGAAACATCAGAATTGCAGTATATCACAAAGACTCAGAAATTTTACAGGTAAACTCTAACATAAAATAATGGAATTTTGATTTTTTATCACATGAAATTATGTCTTTTAGTCTTGGCTTAATTTTTCACATGTTGTCTAAAACATGGAATTTGTATTGGTTTAAATTGAATAGAATGGTTTTGTACTTTTGTATTTTCAGCCTGTTTGGTTTTCTTGGTTTTTATATTATTTTACCCAGTCTTAGTATAATCCAAATTTTTCAATACAGAATTTAGAATAATGCAGGAAAATATCTGAATTTGGATCCACAATTTCCCTAAGGAAATTTAGGTTGCAAGTAAATATGTAGGTAACACACATTATATGTAAGATGCATACCTAAGGTACACATACTTTTCTATAATAAATATTTTTTCTATTTAAAATACATATACTTTCCATGTAATATGCATAGTGGTAAAGTCTTTTTATGTAAAATGCATATACTTTCTATGTAAAATGCATATACTTTCTATGTAAAATGCATATACTTTCCATGTAATAGGCATAGTCTTTCTATGTAAAATGCATATACTTTCTATGTAAAATGCATATACTTTCTATGTAAAATGCATATACTTTCTATGTAAAATGCATACACTTTCTATGTAAAATGCATATACTTTCTATGTAAAATGCATATACTTTCCATGTAATAGGCATAGTGGTAAAGTCTTTTTATGTAAAATGCATATACTTTCTATGTAAAATGCATAGACTTTCTATGTAAAATGCATATTCTTTCTATGTAAAATGTATATACTTTCTATGTAAAATGCATATACTTTCCATGTAATAGGCATACTGGTATAGTCTTTCTATGTAAAATGCATATTCTTTCTATGTAAAATGCATATACTTTCTATGTAAAATGCATATACTTTCCATGTAATAGGCATACTGGTATAGTCTTTCTATGTAAAATGCATAGACTTTCTATGTAAAATGCATAGAATTTCTATGTAAAATGCATATACTTTCTATGTTCTTTCTATATATAAGTATTGTGACTGTAAATGATAATGTTGTCACATGTTTGTTACATGTAGCTTTATTTTTTTTTTACATTTGCAATGACTGCAAAAGGAAACATAGATAGCATTAGCATAGAACTACACATAACTTTTTAAATGTGGTTCCCTTAGCTGTTAAACTTATAATTGTGCTAATATTACACTATCATGTGTAGTGGTTCTACATATTCAGTGTATAATATTATTTTCTGTGCTTTTATGTTGCTTGAACATATTTCACCATCTTTGTTGGGAGTATTTAAAGCAATTTTTGATTTGTCAGGAATTTGAAGATGTTAAAAGAACATGGCTTCAACGGCAAGGAGGAAGTGGTGGAGATTCAGTGAAAAGGGCCACCAAGGGAAAATCGTGGTCAAAAGAAAAGAAAGTTATTGATGGTAGATATTTTTCATTATCAAACATTTTAATTTTTAAAAGACTTGCTTGCATATTTTTATTTTCTTACATAGAGTGCAGGCAAAGAAGACCCTTATTAAAGGAAAGATATTTCATTAAATTTGATCAATGAAGTCAGCGTGCAGAAAGGTTTTAGAATATTTCCATATTTTTTCCTGGACACTTAATTTGAATAATGTTGGTTAAATTTTATTCATTTGTACTTAAAGATCAGCAAGTGTACAAAAGTCATTCACATTTTCCTGTGAGATAATGAAACCTGTAAGACTCATTTATAGTAACAAAACTGAGTTTGATCATGTAAAAGCTTGATGTCTAGATCAAATGCTGTAATCAAGCACTTGCTGACATTTTTTAATACCCTTTTTTTGATTTCCTTGTTTGTGAAAGTGTTTTACTAACTGCACTTAGCAAGGTTGTGCAATGGCAGACATGCATTTTTTTGGTATTTTGTGGCAACATCTGTACTGTTGCATTGATTTCATCTGCATATTATCATAGAGTCATAGTCATAATAGATGATCAGTATAACTGTGCACATAATGAATATAAACAACTCAGTTTTTTTTTCTTTATTAAATGTTATTTATCACATACATTTATTTATAACACACATTTATGTATCACATTCATGTGTTGAAATATGTGCTACAGATTACAATTCTGATGCATCAATGAAGGTAGCAAGAACACTATTCCCTTTTCCCCAAATTCAAGCCAAAATTTCAATCTCCCTATCTTTACCTGTGATGTTGGCATTATTTATGGATCCCATTGTTCACAAGATATCAAGAGAGAGATGCATTAATTCATTAAGAGATGTTTATTCATTAATACTGTTCCTATATGAAACTTATTTTAAAATTTAAATAATCACTCACACCTTCATGAAATGTCAGATGGTGAATACCCTTCTGTGTGAAAATTCTTAAGAAATTACTATTTCTTGTACCATATAAACTCACATGTAAGTCAGATGGTGAATACCCTTCTGTGTGAAAATTCTTAAGAAATTACTATTTTTTTGTACCGTATATACTCACATGTAAGTCAGATTGTGAATACCCTTCAGTGTGTTGAAAAAGGCCTGAATGAATCCTGAGTGAAAAAGGCCTGAATGAATCCTGAGTAAAAAAGGCCTGAATGAATCCTGAGTGAAAAAGGCCTGAATGAATCCTGAGTGAAAAAGGCCTGAATGAATCCTAAGTGAAAAAGGCCTGAATGAATCCTGAGTAAAAACGGCCTGAATGAATCCTGAGTGAAAAAGGCCTGAATGAATCCTGAGGTTACTCTGATGCAGTTCCATGTAGACATTTATATACAAGAACTGTTGTGTGAAAATCTATCCTTTCATATATTGTATATCATTTTGGTTCTGTAGACTATGCTTTTAATAAATAATCAATAAATGCTTCTAAAATAATATGTGCTGTCCTTTTCTGAAATTTTAAAATCCTGTCAAGCTGAGATTTGGCAGTTTCCCCATACATATGAACTATCTGAGTTTGGTGATTTGGGTTTTAACTTAGCTTTAACAAAATTTGAAGTCAAATTGCTATGTTGTCTGCAGTGTTGCAGTTTATAGTGATGTCTAGCACTGAGGCATCATGCTGCATATATGTGGTATCATGTCCCACCCAGTCACATTATCCTGACACCAGGCTGACCAGTCCTAACACTAACTTTTTTATGTCAAGCACCTAGTAAGACAGCTGCTAGTAACATTTTCATAGGTTTTGGTATGACTTGGTGGGGGTTCAAACCCACTACCTACTGCATCCAGGGTGGTCAGCTAAACAGTAATCTGTTGTTGGAAGAATATATGGATTGTAGTATAGAATGTAAGTATCTGCATGTAGATATTTCTTGATTCTGCTGAGTAGGGCAATTTTGGATTACAGCGTTTTTCAGAGCTTTTCAATATGGCTATTATTATCTACAGACACTCCTTCAAGCATTTCATGTTTGACATTTTCTGTCTGATGATTATGTATTATAAGAGTCAATTCAGGGTTTGCTATGTAGTGTTTATGATGTCTTCAAAAACATACATTTTGTTTTCCTTTCATTACTTACTATCTTATTTTGTTATGTCCAAAATATAAATACTAATAATGTTTGAGTCTAAACATGTTTGGTTTGCTTCAGTATCAGAACAAGACTTGGTGGGAGTTCAAACCCACTACCTACTGCATCCAGGGTGGTCAGCTAAACAGTAATCTGTTGTTGGAAGAATATATGGATTGTAGTATAGAATGTAAGCATCTGCATGTAGATATTTCTTGATTCTGCTGAGTAGGGCAATTTTGGATTACAGCGTTTTTCAGAGCTTTTCAATATGGCTATTATTATCTACAGACACTCCTTCAAGCATTTCATGTTTGACATTTTCTGTCTGATGATTATGTATTATAAGAGTCAATTCAGGGTTTGCTATGTAGTGTTTATGATGTCTTCAAAAACATACATTTTGTTTTCCTTTCATTACTTACTATCTTATTTTGTTATGTCCAAAATATAAATACTAATAATGTTTGAGTCTAAACATGTTTGGTTTGCTTCAGTATCAGAACAAGATGTATACATCATGCATCTACAAAAGCATCTGCACTTACTTGTGGATTCATTATTTAATGGAAGTTTATTTACATAAATAAGAAAGAAGAGAGGGCCTAAAACAGAACCTTGATGGACCCCTGAATGAATAGATGAGTTTGTGAGCTAATATTGACAATGGTTGCTTGATGATTCCTTTGCTTTAGTTTAAAGGAGAATTATCAAAACCTGAAACAGTTCAACTTTTGCAGCCAAATTTCATGATCAGCTGTGTCACGTTTTTCTAAAGTCAAGGAAGACAATTCCAGTCAAAGAAACATTATCCATCTCTTGTAGCCAAAGATCTGTTAAATTGGCATGTTTTGTTTTAGGCATGAGAAGTATTTTCTTTCCTGATTTGTACTGTATGAAATAGAAAGTAAAGAATTGTGAAGAATTTATTGAACATTTCAACAATACCTTGTACAGATGTTGCTGTGTCATCATTTTGCTTAATTTTGGGAGAGAGGAAACAACTGTTCTTGGATGGTTTGAGCTCTTTAAGATTCCTCCAAAAAATCCTAGTACATTTTCTTTCACCTGTTTAAAGTATCCAGCAGCCCAAGGTGGCCAATGGATCAAAAGCACACATTTATCAATCACTGCCATTTCACCTCCATCCTGGTGGGTTCAAGTGGTCAATTGACAAATGTGGATATTGAGAAAGCTTGTCAATAGCTTCCCAGTGTTCAGTGGTTCTTTTGGGGAATTTCCAGGGTTCTTCCTCCACCAGTTATACTGGTTGCCATGTATAGTCTATCATGCACTGAAAAATGGCTATCAATCCCCAAAATAAAATATTCAGGTTTGAAGCTTTATTTTTACATTTTCCATACTTTTTTATGTTTTGTTACTAGTAGAATTTATCATTTATGATCCTAACCCTTCATTCATCTCAAGGGTAGTTCTCTTTGGTATAATTTGGCATTTGACTCTTTATGTTTTAATTAAGGTATGATTGTCTAAACCTATTTAATAATTGATATCATGAGTCTAAGGTAGTGTTTTGGTTTTGAGGGAAAAAAGGGTCCAGTTTAGTTATCTATTTACTTTAGTACTCCTGTGTCTTGTCTGTTGTCTATGAATAGTTACAGTAAAGTTTTACTGGGAACAAGGAAATCATGACGAAGAGTGTTTGAAAGTCGCTTGTGCATTTATTCCTATGTAGATGAATTAGGGGTTGTTTCAAAGAATGCTAGAAATCTTTTTTGACTGCAATTTTACACAAAACTTGTACAAAATAAAATAATCAGTAGTTTATTAGGCATTTTTACCAACTTGAAATTACTAAATGCAAACCTTGTTACAGATTTCAGTTAAAATTAATTACAATGTATAACTTCTGCTGTGCATTTTAAGTCATATCACTAATTTGCTTGTATCTCAAACCAAACACACATACTACAAGTATGAATAGAATGGGTATGAATATAATAATTTGTATACATGTACAAAATGGGTTGATAATAAACATATGACATATTTTTAAACTTGAAAATAAGGCATTGTTTAAAACTGTTAAAAGCATATTGAGAAATGGAGCTTATAAGATATGAAGATAAATAAGATAATGCAGCTATATATATATATATATATATATATATATATATATATATATATATATATATATATATATATATATATATATATATAATTTCTTTGGTCTCACTTCTCCTGGTTTATCTTCGACTTCTCCCTGTTTAGCTCCCACTTCTCTCTGTTCTGACCAAAAGGAGAAGTCACTTCTCCCTACAATATAAGTCTAGCTTGACCCCTGCCTTGCATTGCTCAATCAACCTGATTACAAATTCAGTTATACTAGAGATTATTAACCATTCATGTAGAATACATGGCATTTAAAATGGGAAATGTCCCAGAACTTTCAGCATTAAAAATATTTTGACATAAAATGCTCCAAAACTTTAGAGCATAAAAATATTCAAAAAGTAATAGAAGATATTCAGACATATACAGTATCCCAATATATATGGTAAATGCTGAAATTAAATTGATATTTTGCTAAAAGTTGCTAAAATGTTTCAGTAAATTTAGGATCATATTTACCTAAGTGTTCACACTCAATGCAACTACAAATCTTTCAGACCAGTTTGCTAGTTTATCTATCAAGATTCTAAAGGCTTTTTACAAATCTTTAGAGTATTCATTCAGGTTGTTTTTTAAATATTACATTACTGTAAATATTTTTTATGATATTTTCAGAGAGAAGAGAGTTCATGATAGAGAAGTTAAAAGTTTGTATCTATGAAGGGGACATAACTGAAGAAAATGTAGATGTCATTGTCAATGGTTCCAATGGTAACCTGGATCTAAGGAGAGGTTAGATTGATGAAAACACTTATAATATTGCCAGTTATAATTAAGTAAAAGTTTTGTTTCCTTCAACCACTGGTCAAGACAGTTTGACATTTTCTATGTACTCTGAAAATGTATTCATTTATGATGACCTCACAGGCAAATATTATGACCCTGACACACTTCTATGATAAAGTATAGTACATAATGTTAATGTTCATTCAGCTATTTTTATAAAATTGTTCTCTCATGGTATCAGTGCTAGAATTAATTTTTTTTTGCTTTTTCTAATTCCTTGTAAGTAGAAGAAAAAAAATGAAACTTACAAAAAACATTATCTTCTGGAATTTTTCAAATTGTTGTTTTACCAACACAGTAGTCCCCCTCTTATATGGCCATACCTTCTGCACCGGGAAAGTGGCCTTAAAAGGCGGGTGGCCTTTCCAGAGGAAGACTAAATTTTTTTGTGAAAAGTATATAAACGTAGTAAGAAAGCTTCATTTTTCAAAGCATTTAATATCTTCATTTAAAAGCAACATTAAATATTGAACAGTTCTTGTGCTATAATAGTTGACTTATTTCAACTGAATATGCATTAATAGTTCTTATTCTTGGCATAAGCGTGATATGCGATTTGGTGTTGTCATGCACATTGCAGACCCATTCAAAAATGTCATTTGAATCTTGGTACATACGCAATTCTCTTTCCATTTGCTCCATTTTCCCACTGCTGCTAAATAACTTATCGGTTATGATGTTATTTATTCGAGTCTTTTCAACATAAGATTGTTTTATTCAAGTCTTTTCTACCTAAATTTGTTTGACCAGTCCCCCTCCCCACCTCTCCCGATATCGTAGACTATAATAACCGACGTTTTCTGAAATAGTCATCTTCATTTATGTGATGACATGTTAATGTTTGGTAATGAGTTATTCCGATGTTGCTAACTGTATGCGATTTTATTATGCAGACGACACATTTGTTGAGCAGATGAAATGCTTTCTTCGTAAAGAAGCAACAAGTTGTGTTGTCACGTGATTTTTCGGTCTTTGTCTAGTACCCTGTTTCTATTTTTAGCCAATGCTGACCGTGTGATCTTGACATTATGTCCAGTTATAATCATCAATGTTGCAACTACAAGACTGATAAAATAATTTTTTTCTGTATTTAAACAAGATGCCATATATTTTTAAAGGCAGCAATTGTCACATGATTCATTAGTTGCAGTCTGGTACCCTATTGTTTTTATATTTTTTTTTTTTACTTTAAGTGCAAAAAACAGCTTGAATATGTATGCAGATTTAATCTGAACAATAGCACATCGTGGGCGTTAGGATTTATAAACTTTACAATTGTTGTGTTATAGCCACTAATTATGTAAATTAACAAGCTCAACATCTTGCAAAGAGAAGCCATAAAGGCTATCAAACCATTTTCCGCGCAGACTTTTGTATTGTACATCAATATTGCCACATCTCAGATGTTACTACTATTAATAAGTGTAATCTTAACAATTATCAGTGGATAAACCAGATATCTTATGATAACATGCAGTAAGGATATACAGATTACCTTTAGGTATGGATTAAAATTTGAGTCTTTCTTGGCTTTATGGAATAAATATGGCTTCTCGTGAGGTGTAAAGGATATAATATTAACCTTAGTGGTATATGTAGAACACTTTTTTGAAGAATGAAAACCTGACATCGGGAAACAGAAATCGGATTACTTAATACAATTAGAAAAAAAATTGTTCTAGATACATATTACAAAATAAAATGCGGCCGCTTGTGAGGGGTAAATTTTATGTTTTTGGAAAAATATGCTGTCCGCTGGTCGCGTTAGTCGGGTGGCCTTTTGTGAGGGGTAATTTTGAACACAAATTCGTCGGTGCCTTCAGATTCTGGCTGTAAGGAGCAGGTGGCTGCTGGTGAGGAGGCCATTCAAGAGGGGGACTACTGTAGGCCTTTTATCTGCTCTTGAATTGGAACTCTTTAGCATGCATACATAATTATCTGTCCTTGAATTGAAACTCTTTAGCAGGCATACATAATTATCTGGCCTTGAATTGAAACTCTTTAGCATGCATTCATAATTATCTGCCCTTAAATTGGAACTCTTTAGCATGCATACATGATTAGGCGGCACTTCTGAGTAACATGTAGGAGTGATTGTGAACATTAACATCAGCAGATGAGTCGTTACAAGTGAAGTAATCAGATATGCTGTCACACAAAGATATTTTTGCATTTGTATGAATTGTGGTGGAAAAATAATTGAGGGAAAGAAGGCTTCCATGCATAATTTTCTGGCTGAGAGATACTTATAGAAAGTATGGATTCAGTGCTAAGATAGGAACATTTTGCATGAATAACACAGATTGTGATCACTGTAATCAAGATATATGCATTTAAAATAACTGCATAACTCACATATTTTGTTTATGTTTTCATTCATATATTGTATAAGTTTCTACAGTTTCAAAGCAATTAGTAAATATAGATTTTGCTGTGCCTAATCCCCCTTATGTTCCAACTCTTATATGTCACTATATATATAATTTAAATCCTGATATTTGTTCTTGAATCAAAATACTTGATAAGGAAAGCAAATAATAATCTTATGTGCCAGTATCACCTTGCACATCAAAAAATCCATATATACAATCATTGTTAATTGGATGGTATGTAACAGAATGTACATGTCTCTCTTCTAAATATACCTTGGACCACATCTGATCATTTACAGTCCATTTTCAGAGCTAAATAATTGTAAATGTCTGATTCACTAAAATTAAGTATTGCATTCAAGTCTGTTTCCTATGAACTCAAGGTGTTTGGATGTGAGAGACATTTGCAAGCTGTAGTGAAGTCAAGGTGTTTGCAACCTGTAGTGAAGTCAAGGTGTTTGCAAGCTGTAGTGTTCTCTTGACATCTAGTAACTTGTTGCTTAGCTTCAGATTTATATTTTTTCACCATCTTTAAGGCCTCAGTTTAGATATCAATTCATGTATGCTTTCTGTCAGAAATTAATTATATCTGCATAAATAATGTTTCAACTGTTTACAATTTAGATTATGAATATAGATTTCACATCCTTTAGGTTAGTGCTCATTTTCTTTTACTTCTCAGAGGTATGAAAATGCATGCTATCTATGAAGTAACTAAGGGGGATAACAACTTTAGTAGATACCTATTGTGCATCCTCAGATAATCCAGAAATTTAGAATAAAAAGACGAGTATTATTTTGGTTTAGCTTGTAATTTTTGTTATTACCATAATGCTACATTTGTTTTCTTATTTATGACTGAAGCCTGACTGCACGTTTTGAGTTTATCGTTTGACCATGTCAAGTTATTGGAAATAAAAGGAAGATGATAAAGTATTTCACAGACTTGCAGTTTCAGTAGTGTTTATGTAGCCATTTTTTTCAGGGAATGGTGAGCATTACAAGAGATAAAAATAGATTGTAGATAATGTCAGATGATATCAGAGAAATATTTATGTATTTTGTCAGTGAAATGTTGGGACATGCAAAAGATATACTGCTACACTACAAAAATTGTTCATTATTAGTATATAATGGAAACAGCAAAATATCAAAACAAACTCAGTTTTCCATATGAAAACATTATGCTGATATTTATAAAAAAAGGTTTTTACTAGTGATTTTACAGTGCATCATTGAACATGAAATTTCAAGTTTCCTTTTCCACAGTTTACTAGCATTTAGCAGTATTTACTGTATTTCGGCTATCCATACATTGAACAAACTTTGATACTCAAGACCTTATGCTAATACTTGTTATGGAAGATTGTAAGAGTTATACATAAGAAATAAGTACTAAAGCTTTAATTTGTGTGTTATTGGTGTTTGGGACATCCACAGAAGGGATCTACCTGCACACATGTTCAGACGACAGACTGTTCAACCTGGCATGACTGAAGGCAATGAGCAAAGTAAGGAAAGCAACCATTAGGGACATGCTCTTTGCAGATGATGCTGCTATAGTCACTCACACAGAAGCTGAACTACAATGCCTGATGGACCACTTTGCTAAAGCATGTGATGAATTCGGGTTGACCATCAGCCTAAAGAAAACCAACCTGATGGCTCAGGACGCAGACCCTCCTAGCATAATCATCAACAACTACAAACTAGTAGTAGTCAGTGACTTCACTTACCTTGGCTCTACCATCACCAACAACCTCTCACTCGATGCCAAGCTCAACAAGCGGATTGGAAAGGCGTCAACAACTCTCTCTAGATTGTCACAGAGAGTGTGGAACAACAGCAAGCTGACATTGAACACTAAGATCTCCATGTACCATGCTTGCGTGCACTCTCCTGTACCCCAGCGAAACTTGGACCCTGTACGCATCTCAGGAGAAACGATTGAGTGCCTTTCACATGCGTTGCCTCCGTCACATACTCAGGATCACCTGGAGCGATTGTGTGACAAACAACAAGGTGCTTCAACAGGTCAAAATTCCTAGCATGGTCACACTTCTCCGCCAACATTGCATCAGATGGCTGGGCCATGTGCGTCAAATGGATGATGGACGGATCCCCAAAGACCTTCTCTACTCTAAGCATGCCTCAGGCAGAAGATCAATTGGACGGCCACATCTTCGCTTTAAGGATATCTGCAAGCATGATATGAAAGCTCTTGAAATTGAGGTCAGCACTTGGGAAGAGCTTGCCCTCAACAAGTCCAGCTGGCAACATGCTCTGTTCATAGGTCTGAAAGCCAGCGAGTTAAAGTTACAACACCTCACCGATGAGAAAAGATTTTAGAGGAAGAGGATGCAGTTCCAACCAAGACCTGACTCAAACTTCAAGTCCAGCAACTGCAGCAAGGATTGCCACTCCCATGTTGGGTTTTATAGCCACAGAAGATGCTGCACAACTACAAACTGGGACACCTTTAATGGGCGCATTTCCATCGTCTCTTGAGACTAACAAAAGCCAACAACAAATTAGTGTTTGCTAAAGAAAATGTGCAGTTGTGTTTATATAAAGTTGTTTTGTTTTCCCATTCAGACCTAGATCATAGGAGTGAATTTCATGTATTGACCAGATGTTGGAAATGTTTTGAAAAACAGTTAAATCTGTGTAGACTGGATTAGTAAATAATTTTCTTTAATTTTTTATATGGATATATATATATATAAAAATTTCTTAAAAAGGTTTTGCATACATTTTAACTCCTCTGTTACAGGTAAAGTCTCCAGAGCCATACTGAGTAAAGCAGGAGGTAGAATAATCTCTGAATGCAATTCTCAGAGTAAGTCATTTGCTTTATTTTGTTCACTTTAAACTCTGATATACTGATACAAGTTTTCAGAAAGAAAAAAACCAATAAAGGCATGAGTAGCAGTCAGTAGCAATGTTGGTTGAATGGTATATGGCATTGCTTTGGCATATCTCAAAAGTCAATAGTGATATTTGTTGAATGGTAATTGGCATTGATTTGGCATATAACAAATATCAACTTTTGTTGAATGGTATTTGGCATTGATTTGGCATATCACAAATATCAACTTTTGTTGAATGGTATTTGGCATTGATTTGTCATATCACAAATATCAATTTTTGTTGAATGGTATTTGGCATTGATTTGTCATATCACAAATATGGATTTTTGTTGACTGGTATTTGGCATTGATTTGGTATATCACAAATGTCAACTTTTGTTGAATGGTATTTGGCATTGATTTGGCATATAACAAATATCAATTTTTGAATGATAATGGGCATTGTTTTGGCATATAACAAATATCAACTTTTGTTGAATGGTATTTGGCATTGATTTGGCATATAACAAATATCAACTTTTGTTGAATGGTATTTGGCATTGATTTGGCATATCACAAAAGTCAAAAGTGACATTTGTTGAATGGTATTTGGCATTGATTTGGTATACCACAAAATTAGTGGTGATTAATGTTGAGTGGTATTTGGCATTGATTTGGTATACCAGAAAGTCAAGTGATTTTTATTGAATGGTGTTTGGCATTGATTTGGCATACCACAAAAAAAATAGTAATTTTTGTTGATTGATGTTTGGCATTGATTTGGCATACCACAAAATCAGTAGCAATTTTTGTTGAATGACATTCATTGTCATTAACATGAACAAAATATTTACACTGGCATGAATGAATATGGTATGATGTCCGTTCATCCATTCTACACATTGACTTAAGTTGTGCACCATTTATTATTATCAAACATTGTGGCTGACTGCTTCATGGGGTAAGGAAGAACAATATAAATTACAAGGTCAACAGCTTAAAAGTCAAGGTCATTATGACTAAAATAAGAATGGTTTCTTAAAAGTAACTACAATTGCCAGAGTTTGCACATGATTTGTACTCCGGAATAAGGATGAATCTATCTATTTCAGGGTGAAAAGATAAGATGTTATGGTTACTGTGATAGTATTACTAATAATTTAAGCACAATAAATCAAGCTCTCTGCCACCTGTTGTTACCAAAGTTTATGGATGGCCTGTTTATTGGGTAAGGAGACAAAAACGTCAGAGGTCAGGGTCACTGTGCGTAAAGGAATACAAATGGTTTCTGCACACTAACATTAGTTCTACATCATATACTCTGACCAAACTTTATTGATAACTTGGACATGGTGTAAGAAAGAAGGAAAAATAATCTTGCTATTGTTTCTTTTTTCTGCGTGGATGGTCAAAAGATATATGATGTCTAGTTAGACCTAAATAAAAATGTCACTGATTTGATATTCACCATGGATACCATGTCTTTCATCTTACAAATCTTGTTCTCACTTATTATCTTTAACTTCTTTCTGGCTCAAGAATGTAGAATTGGCCAATTCCATTCTGCTGCAAGTCATGAGAGGCAACTAATGGAGGCTGGATCCAAGGTGGTACAGTGGTTAGCATGCTAACTTGTAAATGAAAGGTTGTGTATATCATTGGATCAAATTTGCTACAATATGGTAAAGCCTTGGTACTTCATATACATCAGTACTAAATAATGTAGTGTGTTGCAGTGTCATAAAAAAACCACCACAACAAATGGTGGTATCAACTTGGGATTTTCAATAAAAGACCTCTTATAATATGTGCAGTTGGATCTGAATGAATATAATGCTGATCAGACTTCCAAAATGGCTGCCATATATCTTGTTTCTGCTTCTCTTGAATGGTTGTAGCAACATTTGGTTTTATCAATAAACATTTTACAATGTGTGGTTGATCAAAAAGAATTGGTACCACACAGATTTCCAGTTTGGCCACTATGGTAGGAATTTGGAAGAGTTACTGCTCTTTTTAAATTACACATTAGTGCTGTGTGTGACACAATATATTGGTTGTACTATTACAGATTTTAGTTATTTTTGGTATAAGGTTAGATGATGTACATATTAATGTACTTTGGTTATTGTTATTTTCTGATTTAAACCAGGTGACAACAATTCTCTGTTGTTTTTAGTTGAGATGAAACTGCAGATCTATTTTCATTATAGAGAGGGTGATGGTGGGAGTGGAAAGCAAGAGAGAAAAAAGTATATTCATGTGAACAAATGGCTCTCTGGTCCTCTTCTTCTGGAGATGCTTAATAAATAAATAAATGCTAAAGAATTTTGCAATTTCTTCCATAGAAGTTGCAATGCTGAATGATGGAGTTGCTGTCACCAGTGGAGGAAACATGCAGTGTAAGAACATTGTACATATCCTTGCTCAAGAGTCAGCCCAGACATGGAAGCCTTACATCCTAAAAAGTCTTTTGATGGCAAAGGATATCAAGGCACAGTCTATAGCTTTCCCAGCCCTTGGTACAGGTAATTATGTCATCTATATACATATCTGGTCAATGTTTTTGGATGGCAGAGTCTATTAAGGCTTGGTCTATATCTTTTCCATTCCTTGGTACAGGTAATTACGTATCTGTCTGGTATAGTGATAGAGGTGCTTACTGTATAGTACATATCACTGTATGAGAGACAGACCACACAAGGAAGCTTTACAGTCTGCCATTTCACATCAGCCCATATTGGTTAGAATCTCGGGTTTGACCAATGTGGATATGTGAGAAAGCTTACCAGTAGCTTCTCGTGGGTTGGTGGTTTGGGGTTTTCACAGGTCCATTCTCCATAAGTTATACTGGCTGCCATGTATAGCCTATCTTACACTCAAAAATGACATTAAACCCAAAATAACAGCGTCTTCTCAAAGCATGGTCTGTGGCTTTATCAGCCCTTGCTACTGGTAATTAAGTCATGCTTGTGTGTGTGTGTGTGTGTGTGTGCACATTTGTGTGCGTGCGTGTGAGTGTAAAAAGACTTTTGATGACAAGTCTGTCAAGCATGGTCTGTAGCTTTTGAAGTCCTTGGTACAGATAGCCAGCTCATATTTATATGTGTTATCATGACTAAGATGATTATGATATAATTTATATGATGTGTCAAGTAGATGAGTTGTTCAGGCTCAGGCAAAAATCTTGTGAGTTGCTTGTCCAGAATAGATATTTAAACAAGCTATTAACCAATACACATTCAATAACTTTGAACATAGACAATCGGAGCTACTCTTAGGGTATGTACGTACATATGATGGGAAAATTTAGGATGTCATCAATTTGAGCTTATTATGCTGAGCTTTGCACTAGAAAATTTGCATGAATTTTATGTTTTATACAAAGTACAGCTCAGGTATTAACAAGTGTAGAAAATTAAAAGTGCCATGTTTGCATAATTATCTATAGTGATAAAATGAAAAATGTTTTATCAGTAATATAAAGATAAAATAAAAAATGTTTTATCTGTAATTATCCCAGTTTGAGGCTTGAAACAACTCACTGATCTTTATATTGGCCATGTGCCGACAGGTAGGGGATGCACTGCAGAGGAAATGGCTGAAGTTATGCTGGATGCCATACAGGAATTTTTAGCTCAAGTAAAAGGCAAGCGTCTCATGGAGGAAGTGAGAATTGTTATCTTCCAAGGAGACATGGTACCAGTCTACTTGACTAAGTTTGCAGAGGCTGAATCAGGTTGGTAAATTTACTAGATCTAAGCAAACCCTGAATTAAGCATTTGACAGCATCTCCAGCTATATCAAGTCACACTGTCACATGAAAATATCACTTTACACTGCCAGACATGCTAATTTAATAATAATGCAGGGGTATCAAACCCATTTGCTATTGCAGGCCAGATTTGATATAAATGTATGTCACTTCGGCCATATGTATAATGGGCATACAAATTTTGACTCTAGTAAGAGACTAATGGGTTTAGTGGGCTGTATGTTTGACACCCCTGCCATAATCACAGTTTGTATAAGAGGAAGGAGTGCGATATCAAACACTTCTGAAATATAGTCTTCTTCACAATGGCTGTTCGGGGGCCCAGAGTGGTCTAAAGCGCTGTCCGTTACAGATCACTGCCATCTCACCTCTGTCTGCGTGTGTTCGAGTCTAGGATTTGGCGAATGTGAATATGTGAGAAAGCTTGTCACTAGCTTCTCATGGGTCAGTGGTTCTTTCCGGTGATTTCCCAGTTTCTTCCTCCACCATTAATACTGGCCGCCATGAATAGCCTATCGTATGCTGAAAAATGGCGTTAAGCACAACAACAACAACAACAACAACAACAACAACAATGGCTGTTTGCCTTGGATGTGGAAGGTTATGGGTTTGATCCCCAGCCAAGTCATACCAAAGACTTTTAAAAGTGGTAATAACAGCTGCCTTGCTTGGTTCTCAGCATTAAGAGGTTAGTGTTAGGACTGGTCAGTCTGGATAATGTGACTGGGTGGGACATCATGCTACATGTCTGCAGCATGATGCCCCAGTGCTCCAGTGCTAGACATCACTATAAACTGCCACACTGCAGACATCATAGCAATATGACTGAAAATTTGTTAAAGCTATGTTAAAAAACTAAATCACACATGTACACTCACAAGGGCTGTTCCATTTAAACATACATGGTACCCAGGGAAGGCAGTTTTTTAAAAAATATATGCCAGGGTACTTTGGTTTAGAGTTCTTATTAAAATGATAAGAAATTTCTAAATTGCACCCCACTTAAACAGTGCCTTCCCTGGGTCCCATGTATGTTTTGATGGAACAGCCAGAGGATATTTTGATTTGAAGTACTTTGAGCTCAGTGTGTTCAATCACTTTATATTCATGGGGTATCAATTTTTGTGGGTAAGCTAGACGATGAGTTTAAAGTCACAATGGGATATGTACCAGTATGATGATAATGTATCATTAGTTTGGCTGGCTGTTTTAATGCCATGATGATAATGTATCATTGGTTTGGCTGGCTGTTTTAATGCCATGATGATAATGTATCATTAGTTTGGCTGGCTGTTTTAATGCCATGATGAGAATGTATCATTAGTTTGGCTGGCTGTTTTAATGCCATGATGATAATGTATCATTGGTTTGGCTGGCTGTTTTAATGCCATGATGATAATGTATCATTAGTTTGGCTGGCTGTTTTAATGCCATGATGATAATGTATCATTGGTTTGGCTGGCTGTTTTAATGCCATGATGATAATGTATCATTGGTTTGGCTGGCTGTTTTAATGCCATGATGATAATGTATCATTAGTTTGGCTGGCTGTTTTAATGCCATGATGATAATGTATCATTGGTTTGGCTGGCTGTTTTAATGCCATGATGATAATGTATCATTAGTTTGGCTGGCTGTTTTAATGCCATGATGATAATGTATCATTGGTTTGGCTGGCTGTTTTAATGCCATGATGATAATGTATCATTGGTTTGGCTGGCTGTTTTAATGCCATGATGATAATGTATCATTAGTTTGGCTGGCTGTTTTAATGCCATGATGATAATGTATCATTGGTTTGGCTGGCTGTTTTAATGCCATGATGATAATGTATCATTAGTTTGGCTGGCTGTTTTAATGCCATGATGATAATGTATCATTAGTTTGGCTGGCTGTTTTAATGCCATGATGATAATGTATCATTAGTTTGGCTAGCTGTTTTAATGCCATGATGATAATGTATCATTGGCTGGCTGTTTTAATGCCATTGACATTGAATAGATGTATATCATGATACATTTATGTACAATGGAAATTTATTGATTATCATTTATTCGTATGCAAAATTTCATAAAATTTAAAGCTCTGTTCTAATTCAGTCATTCTATCTTACACTTTACTCAATTACTCATATCTTGTGTCCATCTCTACTCCCCAAAGAACATATTACAGTGAAATCCCTCAAAATCAAAACCCATTGGGACCAAATTTATTTTTTCATTTTAGGAGGTTTTCAGTTTACTGAAGGTTTCCCAGATGTGAAAAGAAGAGGTTTTTCATGACAAGAGAGAGAAAAAAAGAACAAAAGCAATTTGAGAATATCGGTGTATATGTTTGTGCAGGAGTAAAAGCAGATTAAGAAAGCTATTGTTTTTCTAAAAGTAGTTGAACAAGAGATGTTCCTTCCAAAAATGATATTGTCTCAAAAAACATTATAGGAATGAAATATGTTATATAACTTTACTACAAGTTCATTAAAATTAGGAATGAAAACCCATAATATTTAATTACTTTCTATAATGCATAATGTTGCTATGCCGAATTTTTCCCTGTTGTTTTGGCACAACTTCACAGTCTTTGGTCAGAGTAATGCTTTTGATAGTTCAGTCCTGTGATGCTTAGCTGGTCTTTTTGACTGAAGACAGTCTTGGTTACAAAAATACATGATGATTTTTCGCCATTGAAAATCATTTAAATGAATCTGAATTTAGAATACTGCTCTGTCACTCTCTGTTG
The DNA here is from genome assembly GCA_016746295.1 of Potamilus streckersoni. Taxonomy (NCBI): domain Eukaryota; kingdom Metazoa; phylum Mollusca; class Bivalvia; order Unionida; family Unionidae; genus Potamilus; species Potamilus streckersoni. The sequence continues at coordinate 3,852,712 of JAEAOA010000900.1, read as the reverse complement.
TCAAAGCATCAAAGGTGAAGTGACATGCCTGATTAAAAATGTATGGATATTTAAGTAAAACACAAACAAAAGCATTAAGTTTCAATTAAATAAGCAGATGAATATAATGTTGCTTAAATCACTTATTTACAAGAAGGAATTAACAATTTACCTTAAAAGCTGGCCTTTTTATGATGCAGAGACTTCAGATTTGCCCTCTGTTGGTCCTACTCTGCATTGAAGTGAGTTTTGATTTTTATTTGCATTTTTAAAATGTAAAATTTAAATTTGGGATCAAAATTTGTTGCTTTTATTTGAGTTGTGGGTTTCAGTTTACTAAGGGAAAAATGATGATATTAGAGAAGGAAAAATTTGGAACTCATTGATCTTGAGGGCATTTTGGTGTACCAAACATTCAGTTTGGAAGGTTTTCACAGTGTTTATGCTAAACACACTTCATACATATATTACCTCTGAATAAAATCATCCCACTTTCTCAACAACCATTTATTAATATCTCAATTATCAAATTGTATTATTGGCTGGCTTGTTTTACTTTGTTTTAAAAAGGGTTTGTTTAGAACATAATCAACAAGACTTGTTTTCAATAGCAGTCTTAAGAACTCTCTTAAAACTACAGTACAAATTGTGAAATTAAGTTTGAACAGGTGTGTGTTATTTCTTGATGAATAATGCAAGTTGATAGATATGTGTATGGTGAAATATAGCACCAGTATTCATAAAAAGTTCTGACACTTTTTTAATGGTATATAGCACATTCACACAATGGAATGCTGTACAATGACTGTCCCAATGTAAATATGCATCTCATTAAACTTTATATCCACATCCTAATTCTGCAAAGTTTGATTTAGATTTTAATATTTTTTTTAACAACAATGCATGGTTTGCCATCATTTCACATGATAACCTTTTTTTCCTCTCTAAAGTCGGAAACATTTTACTTACATTTTTGAGATGATCTTTGTGGAATCACCATACATAAAATACATCCTGCCTCAAGTTGTCTTGTATCCTGATAGATTTATGCCTGATGGCACTCAGTGACCCTAAGTATCTTAAGTTGCCTTAGATCCTGATCCAAGTAAATCTGATAGCACTAATTAACTATCCTTCTTCAGGTCTTTTATCCTGATGCACTCAGTGATTCTGTCTTACCTGATGCAAGTACACTTGAGAGGACTCCATGACCCTATCCTACCTTAAGTTTTCATTTCCTGATGCAAGTACACCTGAAAGCACTACATGACCCTATCCTACCTCATGTTTTCATTTCCTGATGCAAGTACACCTGAAAGCACTCAATGGATTTATCCTACCTCATGTTTTCATTTCATGATGCAAGTACACCTGAGGGCACTCCATGACCCTATCCTATATCCTACCTCATGTTTTCATTTCCTGATGCAAGTACACCTGAAAGCACTCAATGAATCTAACCTCATGTTTTCAATTCCTGATACAAGTACATCTGATGGCACTCAATGGATCTATCCTACCTCATGTTTTCATTTACAAATACAAGTAAATCTGATGACACTCAATGGATCTATCCTACCTCATGTTTTCATTTCCTGAATAAGTATGTATGAATGGCCTTATCCTGCTTCAAGTTGTCTTTTATCCTGATGCAAGTATATTTGATGGCACCTAAAAACCCTGTCTGACTGCAAGTTGTCTTTTCTCTGATGCAAGTAAATCTGTGGCACTCAATGAGGTCATCATATTTATGACAGTATTGCTACTTGGAAACAACTTCACCAGCCATATGCACATCCGTCCATACATATATATATATATATATATATATATATATATATATATATATATATATATATATATATATATATATATATATATATATAGTGAAATCCCACTATATCATGATGGTTGGGGTCCAGAGTTGTTTCCTTGTACCATTATCCATTGGAAATTCCCACTAATTAACACTTTGACACATATTCTGCAAGAATAATTATTAATTAATTAATTAATTTTGCACCAATGTATGATCATCAACATAATGAAATTCACAACAAACTTAAAAGTGTGTGTGTCAAAAGTTGCATACATAAAATGGACACTTGTTATATATGTACTTTTTATCCATCTGCTAATAATTTTTAAAAGGGAAAAATGTTGAAAAACCCCTTAACATTTAAATTGATTTAGAGAATTTGTTGAGCTGTTTAGATATTTCATTACTGTAAATATTTTCATGACATTTTCAGACAAAAGAGAGTTCGTGATAGACAAGTTAAAAGTCTATATCTATGAAGGGGACATAACTGAGGAAAATGCAGACATCATTGTCAATGGTTCCAATGTTAACCTGGATCTCAGAAAAGGTTAGATAGATGAAAACAGTTATAATATTGCCAGTTTTATTTAAGAATTTAGTTTTCTTCAGACAGACTGATATTTTCTGCATTCTGTAGACCACAGTGACAAAATATTATGACCCAGTCAGACTCCTTATAATCGAGTATAGTGTATATATATATATATATATATATATATATATATATATATATATATAAAGAATACAAATCATATGGCGAACAACAACCCTTTCAAGCGTACTGGATCCACCAAGGGATCACGTGTGTCAGGAATAAATTAAAATAGATGCAATAAACTGACGATGAACAGTACAAAACTAGTAACTAGTTTCGTACTGTTCATCGTCAGTTTATTACATCTATATATATATATATATATATATATATATATATATATATATATATATATATATATATATGTGTGTGTGTGTGTGTGTGTGTGTGTGTGTGTGTGTGTTTATATGTTTGACATTCAAAATTGGCCACCATTACTAAAAATTATAAAACCTTAACCAAGTTCTTTTTTTTAAAAAAATCTAATCTGACTAAATTTTATTGAAAGATTCTTTGCATAAAGTATTTCAGATTTTCACAAAGGCCAATATTGTATCAAATATGGCAGCCATTGCTAAACAATATTTAAATGACACATTTTTAGACCTACTCAAAAGAATTTGATCAGATGTAACAGAAAGCATCCTAAGAAATATGAACTCCTTTAAAGTTTGTACAAATGATGCCAATTTACCATGACATAATGCTACCATTGCGAAAAATGTAAACATCTTAAAATGTTTCTTAAATGACTCAACAGATTTTGACAGAAAGTATTCTTTCAAGAAAACACTTCACATTTTATAAAAATAATTTCCAATGTGCCAGCAACATTTGACTGTTCCTCTAAAAATAAGAAATAAATCAATTAAATTTCTTTTCAAAGCAACTGAACAGAACTTTGTAAGACTTTACAAAATGCATGTAAGCATCAGTCCCATTCAGATGTGTGCAATGATGTCTGTCTGCTGTCCAGGATGAACACTTCTACTAAAACCAAAAGAAATTCTATAACTTACTTTTTTTTACAAAAAATTGCTCAACAAAATATAATCAGATTTGACAGAAAGCATCATGTTATACATGCCTTGTAGTTTTGTGAAAATGTGGATTATCTTTTGTTGATATTTATAAATAAATTGGAAAAACCAATAGACAAATGCTTTCAAAATGAATCAGCAAAATTATAAAAAATTTGGCAGTCTGCTTCATACTAAACCCAGATTTCTTGGCCAGCTTTTGTGCATTTGACTATTAGGCAGGTGTTTGCCAGGTGAGTGAAATAAGACCCAGTGGAGCCTCTTGTTTTTTGTTTTGCATTCCCATTAAAGTGGTTCCATTTGATTAATCACCAATAAATCAAAATATTTTCTTTGGCAGTAATTTCATGATAAAAACTTGTACTGTTGATTCAGGACAGTAGTAGAATGAAACACAAACTAATCCAAATGGAGCAGTTGCTTTTGTTTTCTTTATCTATATTTAAATGAAGTAAACAACAAGGTTGCTTAATATTAGTGCATTTTTATGCCAAACTTTTGTCTAATTTCAAAATAACCCATAGAGTTCTATTATAATTGACATTTTTTGGAAGACACTTAGAAATTAAACAGCATGTTGCATTTAATTATTCTGAACATGAAAAGTTCAAGAATTTTTTTTAATTCATTCTGGTAAAATAGTTGTTTCTTTCCCAACTGAATTACCGTTGTGTTTGTGCATTTGCCCCATGACCTCTTGGAAATTATAATTAGCCCATTGGAGTTGAACTGATTCTGGATGAGTATTTTTTTTAGAAAGGGTGAATGGTGTATGAAATATTTAATTGCAATACATACACCTTGGTATGCATCCAAAGCTACCTCATCAGTCTGAAAAACTCATTGTTATTTTATCATTAAAAACTTTGGCATTATATACTGTCATAATAACTAATAATATATACTAATTGTCATAATAACTAATGAAATATGCTAATTGTTATAATAACCACTCTCAATCATAGTTACCATTAACAAATCATATTGCAATCATATTATGAATTTCCACAGGTTTCTAAAGATGCACCTTTCCATCAATATTTTTTGTAACAGTAAAACTGAAAAAATAACAAATTAAAAAGCAAAAGGGATTGCTAACTTGACAACAGACTGCTGGGGAATGAAACAGATGTCATAATCCAATTATTTATGTGGCCATGACCAATAACAACCAAATACAATAGCATGTTTTTTTTCAGGCCCCTGAATCACATACAGAAGATATGAATGGATTTGGAAACAAAACCATAAACACCATTTTGATAATCAAAGAGCATCAGCAGCATCACCCCCACAACACAACCCACAACATAACCCACAATAGAACCCACAACATAACCCACAACATAACACACAGTATATTGAGATACACTGTCCCAGAATATGGAAACAGGGGTATACTGAGATGTAATGGCCTAGAATATGGAAACAGGGGTATACTGAGATACACTGACCCAAAATATGGAAACAGGGGTATACTAAGATATACTGGCCTAGAATATGGAAACTGTTGCATACTGGATATATAGACTTTGAGGCTAGGATATTGAGATTTAATGTCCTAAATAAAGAAACTTAAGTGATACTGAGTTATACTATCCTACAATATTTAAAATATACACCAGGCATGCCATTCTATAACTTATATCAATCTCTAAATTTTGTGCATGTTTCTCATTACAAACCTGGAGCCATATAATAAACAAGTCCATATAACAGCAGTTTGGTTTTTGCAAGGACTCTAACTGGAATCAGTGAATTTCAGGCAAAGGTAGTTTTGTATTGATAAAACCTTGGCAGGGTTCTCTTCACTTTAACCCATAGCAATCTACCAACCCACATTCTTAAGACCTTCCATAATCAGTACTTTTATTCATATTCATGGTAATATGGACTCTCACATAAACAAACTCTTGCTTAAACAAACTCTTACATAAACAAACTCATATTTTAAATTACCAAACTGCAGGTATATCTGCTTCACTGCATTAGTTTACAAATTTCTGGAGAGAATAAAAATTGTTTAACTTTTTGTGTCATCATTTGGAAGAATTGAGACTACTGATTCCAAAACTCCCTAACACAGGTTTCTGCATCACAGAATTTAAAGAACTTAAATATTAGTCAAATTTTGGGTGCAGCTTTAATGTTGAGCTTACATGGTTTGGTGTCCATGTGTGTCTGTCATGCATATATCCATAACCTAAAATAAGATCAATGTTTAAAGTTTTCTTCATTAAATTCAGTGTTAAAGTCTTTAACAATTTAGCTAAATATAATGGGATCTGAATATAAAAGAAGTTATATTTTAATGATAATACATTGAATAAAATTTCCAGCATGTTGTGTCATTCTGGCCATAAGGCCAAGTGAGCTTATGGGATGGCTCTGTGTCAATCAGTAATCATTTGTCATTACTCTGAAGACATTTTTCATCCTGTTTTTGTTTATTAAACTTGAAATATGGGCTTATATGATGAAGAACTTATATGAGTTTCATGATGAGTGATATCTAGATATTAATGAGTTGATCTGATTGTCTGAGTTCATTGCCATTCAATAGTCCATATTTCTGATTTAACTTTGATCAAACCTGGAATATGGACTTTTGTCATCATGATCTCTGACTACTGTCATGACATTTTACTTGTCCAAGATCTCAGTCAGGTTTTGCAATGAGTCAGATCTGGCATATTGATTAACTGATCTTGCATCTGATTGACATAGATTGTTACTAGTCAGGAAACCATGCTTCTGATCTGACTCAGATCAAACTTGGAATATATGGCTTGTATCATCAAGATAAGCCATATTTATATCCAGTTTTGAACCAATTTTGAATATGATCTTTTATTACCATTAAAATTTGGTCAAGTTCAGTAATGAGTGAAAGTTATGCATATTAATGAAGTGATATTCTTATGTTTGTTAAGATTGATATATAACTGGAAGTCCTATTTCACATATGGCTCTGGTCAAACTTAGAATATAGTCTTATATGATTAATATCTTGTATGAGTTTGATAATAAACAAGATCCACAGATATCAATGAAGTGATATTGCATTTGGTACACAGATTTACAAGATCCACAGGTATCAATAAAGTGATATTGCATTTGGTACACAGGATTACAAGATCCACAGATATCAATGAAGTGATATTGCATTTGGTACACAGATTTACAAGATCCACAGATATCAATGAAGTGATATTGCATTTGGTACACAGGTTTACAAGATCCACAGATATCAATGAAGTGATATTGCATTTGGTACACAGGTTTACAAGATCCACAGATATCAATGAAGTGATATTGCATTTGGTACACAGGTTTACAAGATCCACAGATATCAATGAAGTGATATTGCATTTGTTACACAGATTTACAAGATCCACAGATATCAATGAAGTGATATTGCATTTGGTACACAGGTTTACAAGATCCACAGGTATCAATAAAGTGATATTGCATTTGGTACACAGGTTTACAAGATCCACAGATATCAATGAAGTGATATTGCATTTGGTACACAGATTTACAAGATCCACAGATATCAATGAAGTGATATTGCATTTGGTACACAGGTTTACAAGATCCACAGATATCAATGAAGTGATATTGCATTTGGTACACAGGTTTACAAGATCCACAGATATCAATGAAGTGATATTGCATTTGGTACACAGGTTTACAAGATCCACAGATATCAATGAAGTGATATTGCATTTGTTACACAGATTTACAAGATCCACAGATATCAATGAAGTGATATTGCATTTGGTACACAGGATTACAAGATCCACAGATATCAATGAAGTGATATTGCATTTGGTACACAGATTTACAAGATCCACAGATATCAATGAAGTGATATTGCATTTGGTACACAGGTTTACAAGATCCACAGATATCAATGAAGTGATATTGCATTTGGTACACAGGTTTACAAGATCCACAGATATCAATGAAGTGATATTGCATTTGGTACACAGGTTTACAAGATCCACAGATATCAATGAAGTGATATTGCATTTGGTACACAGGTTTACAAGATCCACAGATATCAATGAAGTGATATCGCATTTGGTAGACAGGTTTACAAGATCCACAGATATCAATGAAGTGATATTGCATTTGGTACACAGATTTATATCATCAAGACATTGGATGATTCAAGCATTTTTTAGTACAAATTGTCATCAGTATTGAACATGACTCATCTCCCTGCATTTCTAAATGCCAATATTAGAATCATGGATACTTTTGATTACTTTATGCTCTTTCTTTTTACATGTAATCTGATCCTCACAAAACAAATTAACAATAGCTTATGTTCAACACCATTGTCTAGTCTTTCAGAGGGAATCGAAGAGTTCTACATCTAGGAAAATTAATGCAGTCATTATGGTTCTGATACTTCATTAACTGAATCTGTATTTATCATCATTAAATGGAAATGTTTTTCCAAGATCTTCCTTGATCATAGCAAAAATTATAGAAGTCATACAAGTTTTAATATTCTTTGGATTATATTGCCAGATATACTTGCTTATAAGTTGAGACCTACACATAAAGGGCCAAAATATTAGGATATGTATTGTTTGTTCTTCTGATTACTTCTGACAAACTGCACAAACCTAGATTTGCTTGCACATTACGCAATGGCTGATTTGGATCTGTGCCATTTACCGTTGGACTTGTTAATGAACATACACAGTATTGTTAAATATTTCTGTAACCTTGCTTAAATGTCAGTAGAAGTCAAAAATGCATGACTAAGATCAATTAATAAAATCTAATTGAATCTTTACAGGCAAAGTGTCCAGAGCTATACTGGAAAAAGCAGGGAGAGGATTAATTTCTGAACTGAAATCCCAACGTAAGTGTTATACATAAATATTTACTGCATGGGTATAACTATTATGTTCAGTTACTGCTATCACCATAACATTCACCTTATCTTCACGAACCCCCATAAAAATGGTTGTGCACAAAAACCTTCAGGAATCTTGATAACAGCTGTTTTTATTACTTTAGAGTTTTAATTGTGTCCCATGGATCACTTAAATTAAATTTGGTGACCAATCCAATCATCATTAGTAGTTATAGGGGTCACTATGGGGACAGTTGAACAATCACAGTATTTCAGTATAATATTTTCTCTTCAACAGTAGAACATTTTCATCAGAAATGCATTCTGAAGTTTTGGTGCCATCAAAAACTGCCATTGAAGTAATGTTCTATGTTTTAAATTTAATTGGAAATTAGCACATTAATATTTAGTAAAATACTGGAACAGTTAGAATATGTTGACATTAAATGAATTCTTTGTGCTGATTTAAAAGCAAATTTATATAATGCATGTGAAATTGTAATATGTTGGAATTATTTAATAGAGTGCATACCATATACTCACATGTTGGTGATGTCCAACTGCAAACAAACATACACACAAATCTGTCTTTGCATAATGCACTCGGCAGATCATGTTCTGCAGATTAGGTGTAACAAACTGCATAGACTTGATCTGTCAGTGCATTATGCAATAGTAGATGGGTCTGTGCAGTTTACAGTTGGATCCTAATTATTAGAGAATATATACAGTATATATATATATATATATATATATATATATATATATATATATATATATATATATATATATATATATATATATATATATTATTTCTTCTCATCTACACTGGAAATTAAGCCCATGGGATCTCTTATTTTTCAAACTTATATAGATATTATGTAAATAAGAAAAGGAATGTGATAGTTGCTTGACTAGATAAATTACATTGGTCGAAGATAGAAATAAAGCGAAATTCATTTTTTTTTATCAAATATTTTACAACTGGCTCAACCTTGAAGTCTGGAGAGACTGGAGAAGAAAAATATTTCTCCATGTAGTGGAAAAAGTTCATGCCTGGTACATTGGGGTTCAAATGTAACTCTTGCATACTTGCAAAATGCAAGTTAGTTGTGAACAATGCAAGCCGAGGTTTCAAGATCATGCATCATCTTTCCTGTGCTAAAATTATCCAGTGTTATAAAGTACATCATTAGTGAAACTCTTTAATTCTAAAATGTAAAATGAAGCTTGTTTTAGCATTTATTCCTTTACCATTAGGAATGCTATTTAGCATGTAGCCTAATGCTGTGGCCATTACATGTAGCTACCAATAAAACACAGTGGTAATAGGGCACAACTATTATGTTTTCAAGGGGAGATAGGGTATATCTTTCGTGCATGAGAATTTTATTCACAGGTACAAATAGTATATTTCCAATAATATTTACACTGAGATGTAAAATCTGAAATGTTTTCTCATGGACACATAATTGGATGAATCCATGATAAACATAATTTAATATTTACCTTGCAAATGAGTGAGCATGCATCGAATGTGCACTGATTGTTTCTACATAGACCCAGATCTGCTGTCACTTTATATGATAGCAGATCTGGATCTATGTTTGTATTTATATGGTAGGTAGTATAAATGCTGAAAAAAATGGCAATTTCTTCTACAGAAGCTGCAATGTCAAGTGATGGAGTTGCCATCACCAGTGGAGGAAACATGAAGTGTAAGAACATTGTACATATCCTTGCTCAAGAGTCAGCCCAGACATGGAAGCCTTACATCCTGAAAAGTCTTTTGCTGTCAGAGTCCGTCAAGGCTCAATCGATAGCTTTCCCAGCTCTTGGTACAGGTAAAATTATGTCTTGTACCTATCTAGTATCATGATATGGACACACACTGCATAGGTATATATCCTTGCTCAAAATTCCCCCCACACATGGAAACCTTACATTCTGAAAAAAAATGTCTGATGGCAGAATTTATCTATGCTCAGACTGTATTTTTCCATGCCCTTGGTACAGGTAATTGTGTTATTGTACAGCTGGCCAGATAATCATTCTAGGTTATTGAAAGTATATTGGGAGACATCTCAGGGGAATGAGGAATGAGATATGGAGGGGAATGAAATATAGAGACAAAAAGCCAGTGTGTTGCCAGACCAGAACATTTTTAGATATTATGTATGAGATATTAAGGAAAAAAGTCAGTATGTTACCTTTACGAAACATTTCATTTCAATATACATTGAATTAATAGGCAAAACCCCAGAGTATCATCTGTTTGGATAGAAAAGTGTTATTAGTCATCTTTTTGTGTTGAATTTGAGATTTTTATGTTTTTCAGTGATGTGCAGTTACTTGTAAAGAAAATCAGGTGTGTCAGCTTAGCTTGTTGGTACTGTCAGATGTCTGAAACACAATCTGGAACCTTTCTGTCTCTGGATACAATGGTTAAACTGTACTCATTTATTCAATGTACATGGAGAGAATGTTGTGACAAAGCTTTCTGGCTTATGTATTACTTAGGAATTTGGCCAGGAATGCTAAACTCAAATGTTCTAGCAGAGAAAACATTTTATCCATGACATGATAAGGAATCTTTCTTATACCCCATCATTCATCAAAATATCTGAACTTACAATTTTTTAGACACCATATTCCCAACATATTTTTATATTTTTTAGTTTCTGGATGAAAAGCATGTTTTTTAAGCTTTCTTTAACCTGATGGAAAAATTCAAGTTCATATGCAAAGTAACATGTTTTACAGATATTTAAAACATATGATTGAATAGATGACTCTCAGACCTGATAACTACAATTGTTACTGTAGCCTGAGTTCAGCTGCTTCTTCTAGCTTTTTGTTTCATCTTTCTACTGGTGGAATCATATTCTCACTTTATCGGAATAGTTCCCAGTCATTATCTTGTATGCAGAGAGGGCCAAAATAAAAGTTCCCAGTCATTAACTAGTATGTAGAGAAGGCCAAAATAAAAGGTTCCAGTCATTAACTAGTATGCAGAGAGGGCTAAAAAAACCCAGTTCCCAGTCCTTTTGTAGTATGTAGACAGGGCCAATATAATTTTACTTTTAGCACATACTGCTTAAAAATTGAACTGTTCTTTCTTGCTCTTTCTGTATTGATACCATGCAGTTTTCTGGACTAAGTTCCACCAGTTCTATTTACCATCACTGTTGTTTTGTCTCTGTGGGTACATGCATGAAATGGGATTCTTATTTTTACTTTTTTACTTTGTGGGCACATGCACAAATGGAGAATGTTTCTGTTTTAACTCTGTGGGCAATTTAACATAAAGGTAGATGTATATAATACAGAAAAGACAACTGATTTGGAAACATTGTGGATCTAACACAACCTGTGTGACCAATTATCTCAAATAACAGTGTATTTATGCAAGCAGAAAGAAAGACAAACACCGTACTGTAAGAGCAACAAGTGTTCTATATTTGCCATCAAGAATATTACACAACCTAATTTACCATGCCCACTTCTGACTGCATTGATGATTGAACAGAGCCTAATTTACATAGCTTACTTCTGACTGCATTGATGATTGAACATGCGAGGCACATGATAACAGAGCCTAATTTACATAGCTTACTTCTGACTGCATTCATGCCTGAACATGCAATAACACAACCTAATTTACCTAACCCACTTCTAACTTGCATTGATGACTGAACATGGTCAGGCACACAATAACACAACCGAATTTACCTAGCCACTTCTGACTGCATTGATTATTGATCATGCCAGTCACACAATAACACAACCTAATTTACCTAGCCACTTCTGACTTCATTGATTATTGATCATGTCAGTCACACAATAACACAACCTAATTTACCTAGCCACTTCTGACTGCATTGATTATTGATCATGCCAGTCACACAATAACACAACCTAATTTACCTAGCCACTTCTGACTGCATTGATTATTGATCATGCCAGTCACACAATAACACAACCTAATTTACCTAGCCACTTCTGACTGCATTGATTATTGATCATGCCAGTCACACAATAACACAACCTAATTTACCTAGCCACTTCTAACTTGCATTGATGACTGAACATGGTCAGGCACACAATAACACAACCTAATTTACCTAGCCACTTCTAACTTGCATTGATGACTGAACATGGTCAGGCACACAATAACACAACCTAATTTACCTAGCCACTTCTGACTGCATTGATTATTGATCATGCCAGTCACACAATAACACAACCTAATTTACCTAGCCACTTCTAACTTGCATTGATGACTGAACATGGTCAGGCACACAATAACACAACCTAATTTACCTAGCCACTTCTAACTTGCATTGATGACTGAACATGGTCAGGCACACAATAACACAACCTAATTTACCTAGCCACTTCTGACTGCATTGATTATTGATCATGCCAGTCACACAATAACACAACCTAATTTACCTAGCCACTTCTGACTGCATTGATTATTGATCATGCCAGTCACACAATAACACAACCTAATTTACCTAGCCACTTCTGAATGCATTGATGATATATCATATCAGGCACACCATCACAAAACCTAGTAGGACTAGTCCACTTCTGGCTATCATTGAAGATTGAACATGCAAGACACATAAAAGAATAGATTACTTTTTGGCACAAGGTACTCACGAAAAATTATAATTTTCATTAGCACACAAAGTATATGGACAGCAATAATATATTACTTTTTGGCACAACATACTCAGGAAACAAGATAATTTTCATTAGCACACAAAGTATATGGACAGCAATAATATATTACTTTTTGGCACAACATACTCAGGAAACAAGATAATTTTCATTAGCACACAAAGTATATGGACAGCAAGAAAATGAATTGTTTTTTAATGTCCAGATAATTTAATTAATGACAATATATAATGATGTACAACCTAAATTGCAAGAACAGCTGACTGACCTCTCTTAGTGACTGAGGAAATTGTATCACACAGTGGAAATTACTTGCACTACAGCATATGTGCATTTGACGCCGGTGTCAAAAATTAAACATTTAATACATTGTACTCTATATCTCTTGGTTTGTTCTCATTTTTATATGTACTAATATAATTTGTGTTTTATTTCTAACTATCTGACTTGTTTGTAACTAGGTTTATAATAATATTTTATTAAAGATTAGAAATTGGAACCAGTCTAATTCAGTATATATCTTTGGCTGTTTTCTGATATTCAACTCTGTTCCCATTTTAAGACAGAATTTATATGATAGTTGTACCAACATTTGCTGTTTTGAAGAAAAAATTTTGTTTAGAGATGTGTCTCTTTTGAAAATAAAATTACTAGTCACATTTGAAGTAATAAATACCATATTTAAAATTTTACAAATTTTTATTGACCCAATAAATTTTTCACTTGAGTTGTCCAAGAGATATTCTTTGAACCAATAACTTCAAATTTTAAGCACCCCAATTGCACATAGAACCATTTGTACTCTCTTATAAGTCAAATCAAACTGAAGGGCCCAGAGTAGCCCAGTGGTCTAAAGCACTGACCATTATGAATCACTGCCATCTCACCTCTGTCAGTGTGAGTTTAAGTCCAGACTCGGCTAACATGGTTAAGTGAGAAAGCCTGCCAGTAGCTTCTCATGGGTCAGTGGTTCTTCCTGGGGTTTTCCAGAGTTCTTCTTCTTCTTCCTCCACCATTAATACTGGCTGCCATGTATAGCCTATCTTGTGCTGAAAAATGGCGTTAAACCCTAAAACAACAACAAATCCAACTGCAAAACTCCACAGACCTATATCTGCCATTGCATAATGTACCAGCATATCTGGATCATTGCAGTTTGTTAAGAGTAATCAGTAAAACAAACAACATAGACCCAGATCTACCAAGTGCATTATGTACCATCAGATCATGTTGGTTGCAGATGAACTCATTGTACAACCAAGTATATATGGATAAATGATTTTATTTGCAAATAACATATTAAGAAAGTGTCCATTTTGGCACATTGTATTTCATCTCCAATTTAGCATTGTGGATAGAAGTCAGTGTACTGGAAACTGAAAATTTACAAGTTTGCATAAGTATATAATCATATGAAATTTAAAACAATTATCTTGTCTGTGTGTGCTTATATATATATATATATATATATATATATATATATATATATATATATATATATATATATATATATATATATATATAGTATAATTAGTCTCATGCAATAATTTTTATGATAAAACAAGAATTGGTTGTGAAATTACTTACCCATTGACCTTTACTTTGATCTTGTGCCCACCAGGTAGGGGTTGCCCTGCAAAGGATATGGCCGTAATTATGCTGGATACAATACGGGACTTCTTAACTCAAGTAAAAGGCAAGCATCACATGCAAGAACTTCGGATTGTTATCTTCCAAAAAGACATGGTACAAGCATTTTTGATGAAGTTTGCAGGGGTTGCTACAGGTTAGTAGTTTTGCCAAAGTCATGCTGATAGTAAGTAATGGCTATTGTTATGTGTACATGGATCTTAAATGTTACCGGTAATCAAGTATATATAGCAAGGTTTTATTTTAAACCTTCTTGACTTGACACTTGTAGGTAGTTTCATGAAGTGACTAGTTATTGTGATTATGATTTTTAACGTAGCTTTAACAATTTTTCAGTCATATTGCTATGATGTCTGCAGTGTGGCAGTTTATAGTGATGTCTAGCACTGGGGCATCATGCCGCAGACATGTAGCATAAAGTCCCACCCAGTCACATGATCCTAACAGCAGGCCGACCAGTCCTAACACTAACCTCTTAATGCTGAGCATCAAGCAAGGCATGTTAGTACCATTTTTGTAAGTCTTTAGTATGACTCAACCAGGGATTGAACCCATGACCTCCCACATCCGAGGTGGATGCTGTAACCAATAAGCCATTGGAGTGGCTGACTAGTTGTTTCCTTTGGACAGCCATGGTTTTAATGATTGCAACAATTACATTATGGTAGGTAACACTAAGAACATAATTGGAATGTGTGTTTATAGAAAATAAAGGCCTTGATTATTTTGTTTGATACAAAACAAGCTCATTACTAGGATATAAAACAGTAAAACTACTGAGAAAATTTTTAAAATTTGTTAAATTGTAAGTTTTAAATTTAACATCTTTTAACCACAAACAGAATTTACAAGCAGATTTAGAACCTGATAACTTTTTTCAAAAGCCACTTGTCTATTGGTTAAGAACTTTAAGATATACAACTTCAACCCTGCAGTTTGATCATAGTGGTCATAATAATGGGTGCAGAATTAAAAACTGGATACATGCCACTGAATTAAACTCTTACTAGCAACTTGGAACAATCAAAAAATTCACAATGCTTATAATCTGCATAGTGGTAAAGGCAACATTTCATGTTACAACATTAAATCTGCATATGCTTCACTTATCAAATAAAATAAAAATGTAACACTTACCCCTATGGCTGTTGAACAAAAAATGAGAAGATCCAAAAGACCAGTATGTCAAATTAGAGAAGAAACTTGTCTTAAATCACCAGGAGAATGAGTCTTAGTAAGGGTAAAATACCCATGCATACCGTGCTTTTAATGTCTCTCGCTGCAAGCGATCTACAATGAGATACATGCTAGTTCAGTTGCTTAACTAGAAAAACAATTATCCACCCTAGGTAATATGAAAATGATCAAATCATTCTATGGTGAAACCAAGTTATTTCTTGCCTTATTTTGTGACTTATATTTCCTCTCCATCTCTATCTCTTTCTCTCTCTCTCACACATATAACAGCAAGAATCCTTTTAAGTACTTTTTTTTATTGTAATTGGATTCTTGAGTTGAGAGCAGAGTGAGATAAAACATTTACATTTGTTTTCTATGTTTGCACCATTAGGATGTCAAATAGCATGTTTTCTATAGACATTGTTCAAATACAATCCTTTTATTTGTTTTTACATGGTCAGTACCACAAAAGGATAATTATTTATTTTACATATAATTTTTCATGCTCTAAAATTAATAATTATTTTTTATGTATGAAAAATTACATGAAATATGGTATGTAAGTTTTAGATGTATTCAGTGATCACTGATTTGTTATAAATGGTGAATACGTTTAGATATGTTTTTCATAGAGACATCAAATAATGAAGAATCACAATTTGAATGAAGAAGGAAGGTTCATATTTCATGCAGCTTAAGAAAGTACCAATGTAAAAGAATTTCGCATTTCAGATGCTTGGAAAAATACCTATATATGATTTAAATACATCAAATAATCAGTTTAATGTTTGCTAATTATGCATTGTCTCATACAAAAACATATATATGTGCTAAGTTCATGTAAGCTCTTTACTGAGGCATCAAAAACTGAAACATGAGAAGAAAAAAAAACCACAAGAAATAATCACTAAATTTTAATCTTGCAAACGCCTGCCTTTCTTGTTTTCAAGGGGTAGTTGTTAATTGTGAATGTACTCTTATGAGATCTGCCAATATGTTCTTGCCATTACCTTATCTGCTGAAATTTATTAACAGCTGGGCAATAATGTTGCATAATCCTTAAACATCATTACGAAGTTGATCACTGTAAAAATGAACCATGATCATTTTAAAATTAGTTCAGAAGCCATTTGATATTTTCTAATCTGGTAAAATCTGTATCTCAAAATATGCCAAAGTGAAGACCATATACCACTGGTCAGGCAGTCTTTTTGTTTTAATATTGTAATACATGAAAAGTAAGATATAAACTATATAAATAAACATACACATACATTCGTTGAAACAAATCAGTCTTTTTTTAAAAAGATTTTATGTTTTTTATTTTAAATTTAATAATGAGATTACTGTTACATTCAGAATGCAAAGTGCATGTAACTGACAACAGGGACTTGTATCATTGCTTACAGTTTATCCATGTCTGTGTGTGTGTGTCTCTCTCTCTCTCTCTCTCTCTCTCTCTCTCTCTCTCTCTCTCTCTCTCTCTCTCTCTCTATATATATATATATATATATATATATATATATATATATATATATATATATATATATATATGTGTGTGTGTGTGTGTGTGTGTGTGTGTGAGATATGTGTGTGTGTGTGTGTGTGTGTGTGTGTGTGCTGATAGTAATAATTCTAACCACTGCAACTTTATTCTTTCTTAATCATATTGCCAACATAACAGCTTCAAATATTCTCTCAATATATATGATTTTGCACACTGACAATGCACTATTATTTCATTCCTCTTTTTCTCTGCCTATCACTTATAGCAACAAAAGTCTTTTATTTCATTATTGTAATTAGATTCATGAGTTGAGAGCAAAATCAGACAACAATTATGTTTCTTAAATACATTAGTAATGTTAGGTCATCAGGTATTATGTGTCATATAGACCATGTTCAGGTCCAATCACTTTATTTTTTGTACATTGTCAGGTCTCATAAGGAATAATAATAATTTTTTTCTTATAATTTTTTTGGTACTCTGCAAGGAGTAATTTTTTAAAAAAAATAAAACAGTATAAATACTAGATTACTTCTCTTTTCTATAATACAGTATGCTCAGACATGGCAGCAAAGTCCAGAAAAGATGGTGGTAAATCAGAGCTATTTCAAGGGAATTCTAACCTAAATGTGGTCATCTATGCTGGCTCCAAAAAAGGCATTGACAAGGCAGTCAAGATAGTAGAGACAACAATGGACAATGATTGGACTAGCAAGTCAATTAATGATCCTGGTATCAAACATCTCAAGCCTGCACAGGTACAGTTAAACAGCATCCACAGCATTCAAGTCATCTTGGCATGGGATTTTCATCTTAATACATCCAATGATGTCTTAGTGGTCCTACCTCTGTTGAATGGAAGATTATATCAACATAGGGTTTTCACTTAATGACTTTTGTTAATGTCTGACTGGTTCTAAATAAAAGGCTGCTGATTCGATGTCCATTGTGGCCACTTAGCAACAATCTTGAAAATCCTGTTTTTGTTTCTTTACCAGAGTGAATGGTTATATCAGCATGTGGTTTTCTTTAAAGATTTCTTATGATGTTTAGTTAGTCTTAAATGAACATCACCTCTGACATCCATTATGGCCACCTCAGCAGCCATCTTGAAAATATTGTTATTGTTACTTTTCCTGTTGTGTAGTTTTTATCTGAATTCTTATGGCATATAGTTGATCTTAGATTTTAATAAAATGTGCTACTCATCAAAAAATTTAAAGTCATATCAACATTGGATTTCACCAGAAAATTTCAGATGTCTAGTTGGTAGTAAATGAAACTGATTCCAGTCTGACATCCAGTATGGCTACCATGGCAGCTATCTAATAAATCATGTTATTGTGACTCCTTATAAATGGAGAGTGATATTGAAATGGTGCTTTCACAGAAGACGAATTATAATATCTAGTTTGTCCTAAATGAAAATGGTGCCAATCTATTGAAAATCGTCTCTAATTATCCAGGATGGATAGTACTATCAATTTCACCAAAAGCAATTTAATGTTTCCTGGTTTATCCTAGATGAAATAGATGCTGATCTTACATCCAATATGGTTGCTAATTAAAAAAATCATATCACTCAAGAATAAGAGAATTTATTTCAACACTCAGTGTGTCGAAAGAAGAGATGGTTTTATCTTGAATTCCTAGAAATTCTTTTTGGACAATAGAGCATCAATCCATTCAAAGGATTTGTGTTTATAATACATGTGTTGCCAACTATAATTTTACCCTCCTGCCTTGAACAATTTTCTAAAATTGACATGACATGATGTTTGTTAAATGTAATTGTGGCCTTTCCTGCTCTTGTCAAGCTTCTCATAAGTTTTGTTTCTGCTAAGTAACATTTCATCATTTTTCATTAAAACTTTTATAGAGTTATGGCCCCTGTTTGCCTTCAGACTTCAAGCTCCCATTTGGCTTCCTCTTGACAGTGTTTAAGGACATTGTAGATTTAAATCAAATTTGTAAGGTTTGACATTAAGAAGATGAAATATTATAGCATTATGACCCTTGTTTCACTTGAAACCCAACCCTGCAATTGCAGTTATCTTGATCCCATTAGTGGGAACATCCATGTCAGATAAACACATCTCTAGTCCATGATTACTGAAATCTCATGTAGATTATACAGTATGAGAGCACACATGGTTCTTGTTCATGTACTTGACAGCGGGATGATTGTGATGTTTTTCTGAATGAATATCAACCATATAGAACTTTCACTGGCTTATGTTAAAGCTAGATTAGAAATGAACACTGACAAATGTAATTATAAAACTTAGCTGCACCTTCATTTTTAAATGACTAACCATGGACCTCTCAAATGCAGACATATGGACTCAATGCACTTATTATTCACAAGCTTTTGTATTTGTACGGCATTTCATTATATAGTACAAATCATTGGATATGGATGCAACTAACATTGGAGAGAGAGAGAGAGAAAGAGCTGTAAATCAAATGGCTTCACTTTAGTCAAGTATAATTCAGTAAACATGCTCCTTGCAGCTCATGCTCTTCCAGGATTTATTGCCGCTATAAGGCTGTAGGTTTTGACCCATGGATTTAAATAAAAATTAGTTCATTATCTCAGCACATGAGCTCCTTAGCCTTCAAATTACTGAATTTTATTTTCACAAAAAAACCTACTGTTCAGTTTTATAATTCATGGTCTATTGATACTTTCAGAGGGAGGAAATTATAAAAACAGGTAAAGAAAACAAGGTCTACCTGAAAATTGATGAGAAGCAAGGTGAAATACAGGTGATGGGATTATTTGCCGATATTTTGCCCATTACAGACAGAATTCATCAGATACTGCGAGAACAAGTACAAAAATATCATGAACACAAAGAGGCTCAGCTTCTGAAAAACATGGTCAAATGGTTCTACATCAAGGACAAAAAAGAGGTGGAGTTTCCTACAGACAGAAATATGATGATTGAAAAAGCTTTTCAGGCTAAGAGCAAGAATTTTAAACTCCTGGGTAGATCTGGGGAAGAATTTGAAATAGATTTTGAAAAAATGGTTGAAAGACCAGTGAAAGACCCCAAAACAAAGTTCCCTGTGATAAGAAGAGACTTAATAAGAGGTAAGAAATATTCATTAAAAAGTTGTAAACAAACTGTAAAATATATTTATTATTCATTATCTGTACCACCAATTTTTAAAATGATGTCTTTTGGCCCAGACTTGGAACAGAACACAAATGTATTTTTGGTATTTAAAGCTACCCCATTTTTGTAAAACATGAACTTAATTTTTAAATGATGGCTAATTTCATTACCCAGGTTATTATCAATGAGCAGGTACCTAAGTTCCCAGATACCTGTTGGCAGGCATAATCATAAGATATATGTCTACTTAAAGCCTGTTTAAAAGGATGACACCGTTACCCATCAAGTGGTAGGCTTGTTTTGTTGGAGTTTACTATATGCTGTAAATGTATTATAAGGCCAGCAGAAATGTCATGCACATCAAACAGTCCAGAGCTTTGTTTACAATTAATTTTGTCAGTTTTTTGTATGCCATGACTTATTTTTTGTTTCATTTTCAAGATGCAATTCAAGTGGAAAACCCGAAACACTGGACTGATATGAAGAGTAATGAAAACGTAAAAGTTATTACCCTACAGTCTTCTGATCCTCAATATACAAAGGTAGTCAATGAATTTCAGCAATCTGTTGGCAGTAGGAGACAAATAGTCAAGGTAGGAATAAAAATGGATAGCAAAGTAATGCATGTTGTTATAAATGAGTAATTTTGTAATGAAGTTAGATTTGTTTCGGTTCTTCTAGGTTTATCGGTATATGATTATTGTTTTTAACAGTTGGCTACTTCATCAACACACTGTACACGAAGTATTGTTGTTAACAAAGTTGAAAGTCAGAGTGAAGCAGTTCCATGTGTACTACCTTATAAGTCTATGCAATTTGTTTGGAGTAATCAGTAGAATAAACAACATAAAACCTTATCTTGCGTTAGATTTGTGTGTATGTTGTTTACAGATGGAGTGGATTTATAAGGGAGTATATTCAGAATTTATTATCTGCTTCTTGTGTGCATTACCAATGTTTTTAACAATAGATTGGCAATGGGAAATAATTATTCTTTGAAGAAACCTTTTTGGCTCAGTATATTAAAGGGGGCTCCAGGTGGTCATATGGTCCAAGATGTTTGCCTTTACCAATTATTGCCATCTCAATTTTGTCCACATGGGTTCAAGTGTCGGCTCAGTCAATATTGGTATGTAAGAAAGCTTGCCATTAGCCTTCCATGGGTCAGTGGTTAATCCCAGAGTCTTCCCAGGTTCTTCCTCCACCTAATATTCTGGCCATCATGTATAGTCTATCATGTTCTGAAAAATGGTGTTAAACCTACACAAAAACAAAAATTAAATTTATTAAAAGTCATTTTCATTTCAGATAAATAGACATAATACTAAAAACTGATACTAAATATTAGTTTGATCTAGTCTACACATGTTCTTAAATGTTCAAAATGTGTCCAGAGGGGGAAACCCAAACTCTGTCAGTGACAGGAGTACCATATTTCAAGGACTATAATTAGCAAATGAAAGAGCGTGATGTCAGTAATATTACTACATGTGGTGATTCAAGTTAATTTACTCCCACTAAAGTTTCAAGATAGTTTATGTGATTTCTGCATTCTCCCTGATCACATTAACATTAGAACTATAAGCCTGATATCTCCTGAATCCATTTTTACTATGAGATGAAATTCATCTTTTTTGTCTATAGCATTTAGACTAAGGGCAGTAACTCTTGCCCTTTACCTCCCTTTACTACTACTACTACTAGCTGTTGCCAGTTTTTAAGCTTTGCTTCTATACACAACATTATATAGAATAAGTCTCCTGTTAATCTAAGTGTATGAAGTTCAGGCCCTTTACCACCCTTTACCACTACTAGCTGTTGCCAGTTTTTAAGCTTTGCTTCTATACACAACATTATATAGAATAAGTCTCCTGTTAATCTAAGTGTGTGAAGTTCAGGCCATCCATTCAATAGATTGGGTTCATTTGGACTAATATTGATTCATGAGTGACTGGTATGCATTATTTTTTAAATTTGGCTGGTATTTTGTGAAATTTATCACTTTCTCTGACTTGTTTGATCACTTGATACAACATTATATTCATGATGCATGATGACTTTTGAGTGTTTGTACATGGTGTCTTTGTTCTGGCCACTCTGTTTATGATGGATGTTATTTAGAGAATTATTGGCACACTCATGAGTTAATTTATCTATTGTTTCCATTTCTTTATAATTTCACATGTTTTCTAAATATCTTAAATGCAAGAAATACAAGACAAAGAAAGACACATACAAGTTCTTCCTGGTGTGTTTAAATGTACCTCTTTTGTTTCAGTCACTGACAATTTAGATACAGTGGGGGATTGATACCCAATTTTCAGGCAGCCCAGGCAGGCTTAATTCCCCTGGCAAGTCCATGTTTTGGTGTTCAGGCCTGTAAGACCAAGCACATGGGGTATTTTTCAGTTCCATTGGATCCATCATGTAGTACCATCTTGCCATCTGGAACCATACTGGCCAGGCAACTAGCCCAACTAGACTCAATTACAGGGATCTTAGTGACAGATCTGTCCATTTAGCCAGACATATGGCTTTATTTATTTATAAGAATGGGAATCTTAGTGACAGATCTGTCCATTTAGCCAGACATAGGTCATAGTTTATTTATAAGAATGGGAATCTTAGTGACAGATCTGTCCATTTAACCAAACATAGGGCTTTGTTTATTTATAAGAATGGGAATCTTAGTGACAGATCTGTCCATTTAGCCAAACATACGGCTTTGTTTATTTATAAGAATGGGAATCTTAGTGACAGATATGTCCATTTAGCCAGACATAGGTCATAGTTTATTTATAAGAATGGGAATCTTAGTGACAGATCTGTCCATTTAACCAAACATAGGGCTTTGTTTATTTATAAGAATGGGAATCTTAGTGACAGATCTGTCCATTTAGCCAGACATAGGGCTTAGTTTATTTATAAGAATGGGAATCCTAGTGACAGATCTGTCAATTTAACCAGACATAGGGCTTTGTTTATTTATAAGAATGGGAATCTTAGTGATAGATCTAACCATTTAGCCAGACATACGGCTTTGTTTATTTATAAGAATGGGAATCTTAGTGACAGATCTGTCCATTTAGCCAGACATAGGGCTTAGTTTATTTATAAGAATGGGAATCTTAGTGATAGATCAAACCATTTAGCCAAACATACGGCTTTGTTTATTTATAAGAATGGGAATCTTAGTGACAGATATGTCCATTTAGCCAGACATAGGTCATAGTTTATTTATAAGAATGGGAATCTTAGTGACAGATCTGTCCATTTAACCAAACATAGGGCTTTGTTTATTTATAAGAATGGGAATCTTAGTGACAGATCTGTCCGTATAGCAAAGCCAACAGTTACACATGCAGATCAAGATATGGACAGTTGTCTGAACATGTCTATGACCCAGGGAATGCTAAAGCCTTTTTTTCTGAAAGACAGGTACCAGCCACATTCTCATCATGCTGGTACATTCAATCACCTACCATACCGAACTTCTGACATCTAACAGCATGTAACATCAGTAACATGTGTGCCCACCATTTTATTGGTGGATAAGAATATATTTCTTGCCATATCAAAGCTGTTTTGAAATTTTGAAATGTTGTTGCCATATCATCCATACTAGATCAGGCCTCATTAGCTCTTTTCTGACTGTTGGAAAAATTGATCCACCAAAACACCTGGGGGTCAAGAGTCCAAATTATTCATGTCATTAACAACTCAGCTCACCATACAATGGCTAATGCATTGACTGGCTCTACCAATATCACTTTAATGCATTGTGATTTGTGTTTCTGTGCAAAAACCTTAATGGGATTCTGGCTTTAAGAATGACTCCATTGGCTGACCCTTGTTGTTTGGGGGCAGGCAGCTTAGGATATGCTAAGACTGACTACTCCATCTATATCCTTGCTTAGGAATTCACTATCCCTGCCACAGGAAATGGAACTGACCACTCCATCTATATCCTTGCTTAGGAATTCACCATCCCTGCCACAGGGAATGGAACTGACCACTCCATCTATATCCTTGCTTAGGGATTTACCATCCCAGCCACAGTGAATGAACAAGAGGGGTGATCCAGGCAAAAATGATCTTTTATGCCCCAAGAGTAATTCAGATCTCAACCTTATTCCAGCTGACAAGAGTCAAATCAGTCTGGGAAGCAGTCACACAAGATAGGTAAGAAACCAAGTTTTTCTACCCCAAACCTCCATCTTCTCATTGCTGACTTTAACACCCCTGCCAACCAGACACAGCCTACCACTGGGTACCAGACACCTGCAGTTCCAATTAAGCTGGATCAACCTGTGCTTTTAAAACAGATGGGAGACCCAAGTGGCCTATCCACCACCAACATGTTCACAGATGACAAAATGTTATATAACATTGGATCAACAGGCTTTAATATACAAGCAGGCTTCATTGCCAAGAACCAGTTACCATCATCATCATTCACAGAGTCATCGTATACTCCCTCTCATCAATAGTAAAGTCAAAAGAGGTGTCCATGCAAGATCCTGTCCATGTCCTCAAGTAGTAATTGAAGCACATGGAGGCAAGCCATAGCAACTGCAAAAAAATCTTTCTCCAGTTTACTCTGATGTTTCAAAAGATAAAAGTCACCTCATGAGGATTTCAGCTCATGAAATTTGAGTGATCTCTATGAGCCTCATCTTCAAACATAATTTACTATAAAATTTGCTTTCCTTGGTTACATTTGATAGTAAACGTTATAATAATACTTGAAATTAGACTGCTCCAGTGGCCTAGTGGTTAGAGATTCTGCCTCAGATGTGTAAGGTAGCAGTTTTGAACCCTATCCAAGTCATACCAAGGACTTATAAAAATGGTACTAATAGCTGCCCCATTTGGCACTCAGCATTAAGAGGTTGGTATTAGGACATGGTCAGCCTGGTGTCAGGATGTGATTAAATGTATACAGCATGATGCCCCAGTGCTAGACATCACTGTAAACTGCCACACTGCAGACACCGTAGTAATATAAATGAAACATTGTTAAAGCTACCTTTAAAAATCCAAATCACACACACATACACTTGAAAAAATTAGACATAAATATAGAATAGCATGTTGTCAAGAGAAATTGCTGGAGTCCAGCAAATATCAGCAATATTCTGTACTTTTTATTGTTGAAAGAATGAAAGTTATAAGACCTGATTTTAAAACTGAAGTAAGTAGAAAAGTGGCTAAAGGATGGAGGCTCCATTGTTTTTATCTTAGTTTCAGAACCAGCAACAACCATTAGCCATGGTGTGGGAATTCATTACATGTACCTATGGCTAGATATGGACCTTGGAATTTATTGATGGCAGTATGAATGCTGAAAAATACATACAAAGACAAGACTTGATATTGAATAGCTGGTCAGTGTCCCTTGATTCGGGTCCAATGCCCATGGGGAATGAAAATAAAACTCAGCTGGCCTATGCAGTCCCACAGTCAGAGACTAATAGAAAATTATCACTGCTATTGAAAATATCATTTAAAATAGACTTTAAGACTGTTGAAGACTTGAAAACCAAGCTCTAGTATTTGTAAAGAAATTCAAATTTTGAATAAATATGTAAGATTCTTATTTCTATTGTGAATATTATGAGTTATAATTTCAGATCTGTAATACTCCCCATTTTCAGGAAAGTCAGGACATATGTGGGAATTTGTGTTTTATAAACACATTTCTAGTTTCTTTTTTTTTGCACAGGTGGAAAGAATCCAGAATGTGACTCTTTATACGCAGTATTCGGCCAAAATGAAACAGCTAGACATACAGAATAGTCATAAGAAGAACGAGCGAATTCTTTGGCATGGCACAGCAGTGGATGCAGTGGACAGTATCAACACCCATGGCTTTAACAGAAGTTACTGTGGGAAAAATGGTATTTCTTAACATTGTTATATTTAGATTCGAACAAAAGTAACTACAGAAAAGAGTGAAGTCAACAAGCTTTGTAAATATTAACAAAATAATTTATTTCCCTCGAAAACAAGGTAAAAATTTTTAAATAGGACTTATGGTTTGTGAATATAATCTTAATCTAGAATTGAAAAATATAAGTCTTTTCACTAAACAGTATTAATTAAATCCAGGTTTTAATCTTGAAGTTCCATTATGAAAGACAATGACATCAGATGAGGTCATTGTACTGATGGCAACAGTTCCTTGTTGAATTTTGTGAATGAAGAATAATATTCCAGTTTTAGAATTCTAAATAATTTCCATTTAATGTCTTTGTTCCAGAATTTTTATAAAGAAAAGCACTTGTTTTATTTCCAGAGAATTTGAATTATTAAATACCCAAAAAATAGATTAACTTCGAAAAAAACTAGCATCAACAATTAAAAAGACACCTTGAGCTCTAATGGTTTAAGAATATGACTAAAAAAGATCTACTAGAAAATGACTGTTTTAAGCTCACATGGTGGTTCACATGATGGAGCTACATGATCACTAAGTTGAACAGTGCAATTAAAAAATGTTATTTATCACATGGTCAAGAATAGCCCTATCTAAAAACTCATATTCCCACTCTGCAAATAAATAAAAAATTATGGCTGTTTACAACTTAGCTAACATGTGGGCTGAACATGACCATGGTAATAACCAATCATTTTCATTAAATGTTTACAAATGTGTCAACCAAGGTAAACTAAAACAAGTGACAAGCAACTATTATGTTCTAATCAGGTCAAGTGAATTTTTCGAAAAGAGATTCAAATCCAGTGAAAATTATAACTACAATAAAATATAATGAAACAAAAATATAAAAAAAGAATTTAAAACTAGCACACAAGTATTTGAATTACAATTTCATAACAATATATTTATTTTCAAAGATCTGGAATTATGGTTTATACTGTACTAACAAACTTAAACAAGGATTTAATTAGTCTATGGACTCTAATTAATCCGGGACTGATTTATAAAGCAATTAAACCTTAGCAAAAGACATAGATATGCATTCTTTTAAGAATTTACGACAGTCTTATTGCTTTAGAGAGAAAATATTTTCTGGATCAGAATAATTTAAATCAAACACAGACACTCCTCACTTGTGAATGATGTAAAGTCCATTAGAAGTGTTCCCAATAACATGGCATTCAAAATGCATTTGTCTTGTATCTCCAAAGTGAATGTTCATTAAATAAAAATATTTACCAATTAAGAAGCAAACTCCAAATTTATTGGTCACTCATATGTATGTTTTGCAAACATATAAATAATGAATTAATGTGCTTGCTAGAAGATATCAAAAATTATTTATTGAAAAGACACAACAGCACATATCTGGGATGGTGGGCAATGCATTTTAAAAACCATCCATGCTTATTATTGTACCCTTCCAACTATAAGTTAGAATACAATACTGATCACATTGTATGTAATTTATCTTCCCTCCTTCATTCTCTTCCCTTTCATAGCTTGTTTTATATGTCAACATTTAATGGCATTCACAATTTGAGTACCAGATGGTACATAATTATGATAAAAAGTTCAGTTTAATTTCATGTAAATATTCGATTTCCACACTTTAATTCCTGTTATTATTTTTAATTGCTGTTTAACTTAGAATGAAGTTCTTCTGTGTGTGAATACAGAATGCCATCATTCTAGAGATACTCCTTAGGTCATCTTTAAAGTTGAAGGTCAAGAACAAGGTGATGAAATGAGTGATCTGGTTGTCTAAGAAATCTGCATTTTGTTGTTTTTTTGCTCAGAGAAAGAATGATACACTTGATACAAAGATCCACTTATGGATTGGTCACATTTCAGCTATTCAGGGTTAAAGGTAAGAGATCAAGGTCATGTACTAAATATTAGTTATAGTTTGCTTTGCACAGCATATTTAATATAATGTCAATGGATTCATCTGTGCCTTGACTAAACTCGGCAGGAATGCAAGAAAATGCAGTTGGTTTGGTAACATGTTGAGATCAATGGAACACATTTTATGCTGTAATATGCAGTGCTGTTTTAAGAAATATGGGGGCTTTAGGCACAAACTCTAACCATAAAAGTAACCAGAATTGCACCTTAATCTCTCATTCTCAGATAGAGAGTATTGCATTGCATTTCCATGTGCATATGTGTCATTTTGTTAAATTTATTAATATAGTACAATACTGCTAACACAATCGACACCAAAATTTTGTTTTGGGGCCACTGTGGGACCCCCTGCTGTGTGGGGTCCTAGACACATGCCTCACGTTCCTATACCTTAAAACAGCTCTGGTAATATACATACAGATGTCAAGCACAATATTTACCTGCAATCCACTTATGATTGAGCAACATATTTTGCACATGGGTCAAATGCAGTAACTGTAGTACTTTTTATGGGGGACTATTATTTTCCAAGTGTCACCAAAATTGGTACATAAGCCTTGCTGAATCAATATCTAAGCAAAACTTTCAAGGTCATTTGCCTTCCAATCTATTGTTGTTTTCCCCCCCCATCACCAAGGAGAGATAAACATCAAACCAGGAAACTCTGGTTGAGTCATACCAAAGACTTATAAAAATGGTACTAATAGCTGCCTCGCTAGGCACTCAACATTAGGAGGTTAGTGTAAGGACTGGTCAGCCTGGTGTCAGAATAATGTGACTGGGTGGGATATCATGCTATATGTCTGTGTCACGATGTCCCAATGCTAAACACCACTATAAACTGCCACACTGCAAACATAGTAGTGATATGACTGAAAATTTGTTACAGCTATGTTAAAAATCCATAGCACCCACACACACAAACACACATCAAACCAGGTATGAGACTGAATTTTTGTCACTATCAGCTGATAGGTTATTTAGAGTTAAAAGTTAAAGGTTCAGAACAATTGTTAATTTAGTCACACTTTGATATTCATGGACTTTCACAGTAGTGGTGCCAGTCATACATTTGGTTACATGATAATTTAGTCACACTGTCACAGACAAACACTTTCATAGTGAGGTCAATGACTAATTTTTAAAATATCATATGTTCTCAAAATATTTACATTTCAGCTGTGGCCATAGGAAATGGAGTGTATTTTGCTGTCCATGCCTCGTACTCTGCACAAGATACATATTCCCGTCCTGATGGTAACAGGCACAAAAGGATGTATCAGTGTCGTGTCCTTACAGGAGACTTTGCACAAGGAGGAGGAGGAATGAGAGTCCCTCCCCAAAAATCATCAAAACAAGCTCACATCTTGTATGATTCCGTAGTCGATAATACCCAATCTCCAACTATGTTTGTCATCTTTCATGATGCCCAAGCCTATCCTGATTATCTTATCACATTTACATAAATTTAATTTAAATTGACAGGTTTTAAATTGCTGAAAAATTGTAGATAATACCAGTATCACATAGGAGACCATGGTAATATATGTATACTCAGCTGGAATCATCATGTGTTTCAAACTTTATTTAGTTTTTGATATGCTGATAACATAGAAGGCTACTGATACATTTAAAATTGTTGCTGAAATTAAAAGTCTGGCCCATTCCTTAGAACTATCATCTACAGGGTGTTAGAATACTTTTTCCACTGAATTCCACAAAAACAATGCTCAGAACAAACAAAACAACTGAATACTGACTTTTCTGATAGGATATTCTCTAGGTGTCCAGAACTATGTTGAAACATGGAGAGTTTGTTAAAGTTTTTGAAGAATGCTACATTCTCCTTGTTAAGACTTTGTGTAATTCCTTAAGTAGCTGTCAGCTACATTGAAGAAATCCACAGAATTCCTTGGTGAGAGGTATGGAAATACATTTCCATAGAGACATTGTGGAAATAAGTCCACAGTGGAACAGATACTAATACTTGACCTGATTCTAAGGAGTTTGATAAAGTGTTATAGTAAATTCTCAAAATTTTTTTGATGTGATCTTTATACAACATTCCATATTATCCTCAAAATAATTGTGTTGGATGAGTTTAATAATTATAGCATATCATATAGCATTTGGTTTAAATCTTAAATTTAAGCAAAATCTTTATTCAACCTATCATTAGGATAACTTATGACAGAATATTTAATAGACTTAAACTACAAACAGAAAGTTTGCAAAGTTTTTAAAACAATACAATAGTATTTTACATTTTATTATATTTGCATTGTGTTAATTAGAGGCTGATAGAAAAAATGTTGGGAACAATGGTTTCATTTTTTTGTTTAAAATATATTGTTTTTATAATTGTCTTTAAATTTTATTGTTTTTATAATTTATTTAATAAACATTTTCATACTTATTTTTACTTCATTGAAGGGGTTTCTGGGTGGTCTAACAATGCTTACTTTAACTGATCACTGCCAGTTCTCCTTTGCTTGGGTTTGAGTTCCATTTTTGACCAATGTGGATAGGTGAATAAGTTGAGTTGGGTTTTCTGTGTTTTCTTGGGTTCTTCCTCCACCTGTTATACTGGCTGCCATGTATAGTCTATCATGTGCTGAGAAATAGCATTAAACCCATAACAACATTATTTCATTTAAGTACCCATGTATTACTGATCCTGTAGACATTAGTTTTTAGTTATAATGACTGTAGACCAGAAGAGTTTTTGGGATCATGGTCTTTCATCAGTTGTCCATCCATCCATTAGCACAAGTTTTGTTGTTACCACTGCTCCATAACTATTTGGAAGATTGCCATGAAACCTTACATAACATATTCATCCCATGGTCTACTTGGTCCTGAATAAAAATGGTGATGGTCAGAATTTTTTTTGCTGTTACTCCTCCAAAATGGAAGGTTGAATCAATGTGAGGTTGTCACTCCAAAACTTCTGATAATGACTTGTGGGTCCTAAATGAAAAAAGTGCCAATCTGATATCCAGTATAATGACCACTCTAGCCATCTTGAAAATCTTGTCATTGTTATTGCTACTTCTCTCGAATAAATGGTCATATGAACACAAAATTTTCACTAAAAGACTTCTGATATTGTCTACTTGATTCTAAATGAAAACGGTACCAATCTAAGATCCAATATGGCCACCACATCAACCATCTTGAAACGATTATGGCTACTACTCCTGAATGGAAAGGAGGCCTATTAACATGGTGTTTCACCAAAGACTTCTTATAATGCATGTGTCTTGTTAGTCAAGAAAGAAATTACTGCTGATCTAGTCTCCAATATGGCTGCCACAGTGGCCAGTTTGAAAATCTTATCACTACTTCTCCAGAATGAATTTGTGTATTAGGATGGTGTTTTCATAATAAGACTTGTTATAGTATTTTGTTTATCGTAAACTAAAATGGTGCTGATCTGACATCCAATTTTTGACCATCTTGAAAATATGTTTTTGCTACTTCTCTTAAATGGAAAGTTATTTTGACAACAGGTTTTCATCAGAACTCTTATTAAAAATTACAACATCAGAGTGTAGGTTTAAATGGTCACAATTAGATTTTGATACACAGGTACTGTATGTATTATCATTACCATTCAAGGGCACAGAAGCACATTTTTTATTTATTTATAATATTTTGATTGTGTATCATTCTGTAAAATCTCTAACCATATTGTCTTTCACTTCCTTTGCATAAAGTATAATTTTTCTAAAAAACAAATTGCTGTTCAGTACTCAAAAACTATTCTTGCTACCCATCATTCTTACATATCTGTGAAGCTTCTTCAGTGTGGCCCATTTTAGATCCTTTGTGACTGTTCTCACCTCTATGTGTTATTTTGTGGTCCTTTTCATGTAGTTAGTTTCACTAGCTGTTGAGAAGCAAATTAGATTTGAATGAAGATGACAATGATAGGGGTTGCTTTTGGTGGTAAATGAGTTATAAATTACAAATCAATGAATGACGTAAGTTTTGTGCATTCGTTTATCCTTAATGCTTATCTTTTCAAAATCAATATGGGGATACCAGTTGCCAAAGGGTTTTGGCAGAAACTGTAGATACTGTTTCTCATTTAATTTGTCAAATTTAACCAGTGGGTTTTTATCTTCAATATATTAAGTGAATTTGATTATATTTTAAATATGACTTCATATAGAACTCTTATTGGGATGCATTAAAATAACCATGATATAAGATTTTTGTACATAGGTTTAATTCTTATGACAGTATATTAGCCTGCTTAGTGGAATGGTCGACTGTTACATAAGCTACATGAGTCATATCAGACCTCACATTTTATACTAGTTTAGTACTTTGTATTCCAGGGAGTTCAACCAGAGATGTATACTGTAAACAGCTGTCAATGCAAGAAAAATGACCTTTATTTAATCATACTGCACCAATAAAATCTCTTTTTTTTAAAAAAAAATAATATACTATTTTAGTGACGTTTATTTTAATTAACCAAGATTCACAGTGCATGCTGCAAACAGAATTTGAAACAATCTATGAGAAATATTGAAGATTTTTATGTAATAGTTTTTGTAAATGATTTACACTTGCCCTATCTTGTCATAAAATAATTAATCAGAATATCTATCAACTGGGGCTATGAAAGCTTTGTAAAAGTTCTGGTGAATGTAATAGACAAACAGTTATAATAAAATATCTCCATGTCGCATACCATTAGCCTATATGAACAAGTAGAATACTGATTTTATAAGATACATTCAGCACAGGTCACACAAGGCCTGAGAAAACTTCAGAAAGAGAATTTGTTAAACATATCAAAGAAGAAACAGTATAAGACATACTTTTTAGAATGATGTGCTGGGGACACAAAATATAAGGATTTGGTCAACATTTCATGTTATTTTTCTAATGTTCTGTTGGTCAATAAAAGATGATACTTGTAGAAGAAACAGAACTTGTATACAGTACTGAGTAAATAACGTGAAATTTTCAACAGCCTTTATGTTAATGTAGCAAATAACATTGACCAAAATATTGTTTTTGGCCCCCAAACTCACCTAAGTACAAAATCTCTTAAGGATAGCAATAAAATAGATACATTGTTTTAATTTAGGAAGGTTATTTATGAAGAACTGTAAACAGTAATAGTTTTAATTCTGAATAAACTACTAGTAGGTAACAAATTCTTGTTAAAGTGTTTGTAGCTGGGGCATCAATCATTGCTTTCCATTTTAGAGATCTGATCAAGAAAGCATTAGCCTAATATTTTCTTAGGAAGAAGTAGTAGTTCTGATTTCAAGAAGAAAAAAACTATATTGATTAAAGAAACTACAGACCAGTTAGCATTTTTCCCCTTTGAGAAGTCAATGTAAACTCACTTGGAATTGTATTTGGAGAACACTGTTAACAACAACTTGGTATCTTTCAAGACCATGGCTGTCAGACCAGTTTTACCTTTACTTGGAAATTGGAAGAAGGCTTTTGACAAAAGAAAATAAGTAGCTGCAGTTTTGTTGGATTTATTATTGGGCTGTCAAAAGCAGCTGAATAAGTTGTATAGTATCTTAAATAGTTGATCGGAAATTCCTTTACCCTTTATTTTTTAATGTTTTCTTTAAATAATAGTTTTTATTTTAATATGGCCGACTTTATAACTATGCTGGTGACTTTTTGCTGCCCTGACCTTATATTCTCACTGGCACAATGGAAGAAGAGTTCAGGGTTCGGATTGACATTTTCACTTTGAGCAGAATGCTAGCCAAACCTGAACAGGTTTCAGGCACTTGCCGTAGGAAGAAAGATATGTAAAATAAAATCTATATTCCAAATTAACATTGCCATTATAAACTGAGGAAATTTTCAGAATGCTAGGCATTGCTATTGACTATATATTGCAATTTGATACACATGTTAAAACATCTCTGTAGTAAAGTTTCAAGACAACTACATGTCTTAAAGTGTATTAGGCAGAATTTAACAACACTCAACAAGTTAATAAGTTTAGATACCTTTATCCTTTCCAATTTCTACTCCTGGCAATCAGTTTGGCTCATCTATAAAGATAACAACAAAATTGAAAGGAAGAGCAGTTGCATATATATGAGTTTACCATAAGTTTTTTTAAAAAAATGCCAACCTTGAAAGCATATAGTCTTCTGTAAATGGTTTTAGAGACATTTAAACATTTGAATGGGATTTTTTTTTCTCAGTGTTTAGATAACCTGCTTTGTTTAAAACACCATTCATCCAATTTTAGATATTCAGATATGTTTGATGTCCCACAATTACAACTGTAACATATGACAATGAATCCTTTTAGATGTGCTGCTGTCTTTCTGTGGAACCAAATCATTTTAGGGAAGATTCATATTTTATTTAGATTCTTAATTTTATACAAGAATGGTTAAGACTGTAAATTTAATATTTGCAAACAAAGCCCCTCTCCAACTATCTTGCCACCAAGATGAAAACTGATTTTTGCCTTTTGTCTTTTGTACAGTCAATTTACTATTAAGTCTCTTATTCTTTTGTTATTCTGACATATGCTTCCTTTTGATGTACATAGACATTTCATTTATTTTTGTTTTATTTATATAGTTTTTTGGATTAAGTTAAAGTCTTAAATTTTAGCATGTTTTGATTATGCCCAATCTAAGAATGCTTTAAAACTGTTTTCTTTCAGATGCATAGACAGTAAATTTGTATATTCTCTCATATACAGTGCTTAGTTTGCTTCCTTTAGTCCTCGAAGCTATGCCTTTTATATCTTATTACAATTACATTATTATGCTTTTTGTAAACAATATTTACTTAATGTTTTATGTACTGCCTTTAAAATGCTCATTGTGTTTTGACCATGATGACTCAAAATAAGTCTTATTTAATCTTGACTTCAAGGAGGACACTCTTATTTGACTAAAACTTTTAATTTGGAGAGCAGTTGTGGACAGATAACTCATGTGCTTTAAGTTTATTTCTCACACTCTGATGATGCTAAATCATCGAACTGGATCATTGTATGCACTTTTATTAGTCTCACACACTTACAATTAAAGTAGGTCACTGTTACCTATATTTACAGTTTACTGGCTTAGGTTAAGTATTTGGAATTTAGTTCATGACCTTGTAGGTTTCTTGCATCCTGTATGCATACAGTTAGACCTGGAATGATGCATCTTGATTAAGAGACACAACTACTCTCATCATAAAGATAAGTCACTGTGACCTATATGCTATAATATACTTTGGGTTCAATCTTGTTTAACAGAATTATTAAAAACCAGATGGTTGTATGCATCTCAAAAAGTATCACTCCAACAGAAAAAGGTCACTAACCTACATTTCACACTTTCTTAGCTTATGTTAAGTTGTAGCATTAGGCATAGGTGTTTTGGATGTTGTGTACATAGGATCATAATGAACATGGTGGCATACATCTTTATGAGTGCTACTAAATCATTGCTGAAGTAGGTCATTATGGCACATTTTTTGTGTTAGCATTCACTTCTCAGACACTGTTCATGCTAGATAGAATCATGAAATTGATACAGATAATTAGCTCTGTTTGTTCTGTATCCTTGCAACAAGAAAGCTCACTGTGGTCTGTATTTCATCATATACATGTATTGGTTAATTTTTTTGTGGTTAGCTCAAGACCACACAAGCTTTTAGCATGCAGTATAAATACTATTCCACCTAAGTGTCAATGCTCTTGCTCAGAAATACACCCTTATTACAAAATGAGGTATCCTGTATCTCATACTTCAATGACTTTGTTAACATTTTGTGTTTAAAGTTCACTTATTTAGTCTTTCTATGCTAGAATCATGAAACTTGATAATTGGATTCATCTATTTTGGTACTACACCCTTTCAACTAAAAGTAAGGCTCTGTGACCTACATTTTTATGCATTAGTAGTACTTATGCATTTATATTCTGATCATGACCACAAGGCTCTGTGACATAATATTTGTATTAAGATCATGATGAAATAAATGTTTCCATGCATTATACATCCTACCAACACAGAAGCCTTTCTTTGAACATGACAGTTGTTGGTAGCAATAAAAATATTTTCATTCCTTTGTAAAATTATGTTGATGAGATAACATTAGATATTGTGACAGGTTACCCTCAACAGGTTAACAGTGTATTGTACATGTCAAGGAGTATAGGATTTGGATGAGTTAGCTACCCTTGATTTCATGTGAGACTGCAGTTGTAGTGGCTAATCAAGGTCATCACTAATGCATGAACTATGCTAATAATAGTCATATCAGCTGTCACTTCAGTATTATTCATAACATGCAACTTTTACATGCTAGAATCCATATTCTGTGGTATGACAGTAATAATAGCTTCTGAAGCAGCTTTTACAAACATAATTCTTGTCTAAGGAGTACACTGTTAAACTTAGTCTGCAAGAAAATGTTTTATTACATACTGAAGAGAGAGAGAGAGAGAGAGAGAGAGAGAGAGAGAGAGAGAGAGAGAGAGAGAGAGAGAGAGAGAGAGAGAGAGCATGATTTTTTAGTTTTGTTTCATTGACTTTATCTTGAACATGTTATCTTACAATTTAATTAGTAAATATCAACCTGGTCTTCATGCATACCAAAAAATGTATGAATCCAATTATTGAATAAACATACATCCATATAATATTCATTTTCTTTATTCTTGTTGAAGAATTAAAACCTGTTCTAAAATGAAGACACTATAGTGTGTGCAGGCATTGTAGTGGAATTGTGGTTTATTCACCTTCATTTGGGCTGTATATATTAATAAAATGACAATACTATGCAGAAATATTATTTTAAAGAGTCAATAGCCCTAGCACATCTTTTATCATTTGTTTGGAGGGTGGGGTGCTAAATAGTATATTTGCATCCTTACAATTTTATAATTGACTTTGAGACCCAAGCCAGTACTGCATCACTTTCAGGGTATTATCAGTAGTATCAGAAGCTGATGTGGACATTGTCAAATAGCTTTCAATTTTTTTTTTTATGAGTACCTCTAGGGATTGCTTAATCAAGTGCATTAAATTTGCTTATCATACAGTGGCTATTTTAGATTTTTGTTACTTTTACTTAAAGCTATAAGTTTAAGTTACTCTTAGCCAGTCCACAATCCACCTTTCAGGAAGCAAATGCACTTGCACCCTATCAAATTGTCACTAACTAAAAACATTGCTTTTATTGTTTCATTAATGAGTGAAAAGGAACTGCATGCAGCACTGTTCAATCCTACACTTCCAGCTATATACCATGTTCAGAAAATTATAAGAACATTAAAAATTATTTCTTCTATGCTGAACATTTTAATGGTTTCTGAAATACAAAATAACACACAATGCTTGAATTCTGTGGAGTCCGGTATGGAGACAGCTTTAGTTGGTACAGTGTATAAATATTTCTAGAGCAGGATTATTTTTAGGAGTAACAGTTTACAGAAGTAATTATTCCTTTAGCTTTTATTGATACTAATACAACAATGCTAGGCATCTGCAAAAGGCATCGAGGAAATATTGATTAAAAACAAAATTTTAAAAATGATGAATTTGTAACATCTATCATTAACAATAAAAAAAGTATTGATGACATAACTAGAAATGTATGCAGTGACAAATTAGCAATGAAGAGTTTATGTCGACTATTAATGAATACAACAGATATAAATATAAAAATGGAAAACAACAGAAACTGAAACAAAAGATATAGATGAAAGGAATGATTTAAAATGAAAGAAGTCTTGGAAGAACTTACATGAAAAAAAGACAAACTTTAGCTGATGGGTGTTTATGTATTGGCTTCACTAATTGTCCCAGTACAAATGGAAAGCTTATTATAGTTAACAGACTCTTTGAAAAAGAGATCAATTTAATAAATTTTTAAAAGGAATGGCGGGGAATATATTTGTTGCTATTGTGTTTTATATTGTTTCAAATTAACTGGAAAACATCTACTACATCAATGACCAGAAT
The DNA here is from genome assembly GCA_016746295.1 of Potamilus streckersoni. NCBI lineage: Eukaryota > Metazoa > Mollusca > Bivalvia > Unionida > Unionidae > Potamilus > Potamilus streckersoni. Next base: position 3,814,427 of record JAEAOA010000900.1, on the reverse strand, counting down.
GAAACAAGGGCTGTTTTATAAACTTGAAAATGTATATGAATAAAGTAAAAGAGGGAATAGCTGCAAATAAAATGAAGAAAGTACTGATCTTGAATTTTTTAACATTTATCTCATAACAAAAAAAAATATTGTGCTAATGTTTTCTAAAGGTAATCTACTGCTACACAAGTCCTACCAAACAATTGCAGAAAGAACAGATTTTCGAACTGACACTATAAATCATATAACTGCCATTAATAATTGTTTTAATCAAATGGAGCAGAGAAGAATTAAAAGTGAAATAGAGAGAAGTATTCTAAAAACTTTCTGGAAAGCGATGGTGTTTTCCATTTACATTATGAAATGAATAATGAAATCTAAACAAAATTATCACAATTTTAAAATGTTAATAAGGATTTTGGCACTAAAACTTCTTACCTGAAAAAAAAACAAGGTGACAGCAAAAACTAGTCTTATCAGAGTTGAATATAAATAATTTAATAAAGACAACCAGTTTCAACAGAAAACGTCAGAAAAGATGATGGTAAATGAAATCACTGATGGATCTGTAAAAAAAAAAAGAACACAATTTAACTATCGCAGTTTTGAATGATAACATGAACATTATAGATGTTACATACACCAAACTTTTAAAACTCGTGGCCCGTTGATGCTGAACAGTTTAAAAACGGACGTAACAATTTGCTGACCAGTGTAAGAATTGGTTAACAACCTTGGTATGGTGCAATATAGATTAGACAAATTGAAAACAAATCAGACACGTTTCTCTGATTTGGAACAAATAGAAACAATGACTGAACAAATTTTAAAAAAATTAATTGATTTAGAGCAAATAGATAAAATGGACAACGAATTAGAAACAATTTTATTGAATATGAACACAGAAAAAATGACTGAACTAGTTATATACATTTGCACTGATTTAGAATAAATATGCAAACTGACAACAAATTAGAAACGTTTTCACTGATTTGAAACAGACAAAATATCGAAAGAAACATTTTCACTGATTTTGGAGCAAAACTTGACAAAACATATAGATGCATCCAAGACTTTGATTAAAATTTCTCACGTCGATTGGCAGAATCAATACGGTTAAAAGTTAAAAGAAACAAAAACAAAGAGACTTCAAATAAATGAAATTGGAAATGGGCCTGAATAATATTGTATATTTTGACAGAATTAGAGTATTGACCGAGGAAAGTAAAAATAACAATGAATGTGAGGAAAACATTAAACTAAGCTTATGATCTGTATCACTTTAAGATAATCGTGTTAATGACGAGTACCCAAATGTATATCGATTTAAATATTGAGCATTTACTGATCTTGGGTTTTTGTTCTGGAGCTGAACGCCATTTTTCAGCACACGATAGGCTATACATGGAGGCCAGTATTCATGGTGGAGGAAGGAACCGGGAAATCCGCGGAAAGAACCACCGACCCACGAGAAGCTACTGGCAAGCTTTCTCACATATCCACATTCGCCGAATCTTACACTCGAACCCACGAAGACAGAGGTGAGATGGCAGTGATCTGTAACGGAGAGCGCTTTAGTCGACTCGGCCACTCGGGGCCCCCTGATCTTGGGTTTAAGATTGATCTTAACAATACATTATATAGTGTTGGATATCTGACGTTCTGCTTACTCAGAGGCCGTTAAAAATGAACCTCCACGTGAGTAACGATCTTTACCGAGTAAAAAGATCGCGTAAATTCTATCTGGACGAGAACAAACTTTAAATAATTTTCTTGAAGAAAACATTACATTCAGACGGGATGTAAAAACTGACAGCAGCTCCACATTTTTGTTCACATGAACACATCAACAACTATGAATGGAGGAGCAATATCAAACGGGATAGCATTTACAGGAAGCATATATCCAAGTAGTTTAATCCAGACGGATCTGATTAAAGAGCAGCAGAGAAAACAGACATGTACGGTGAAAACTAACCCAAAACTGTTTAAAAGAAAAACAGAGAACTAGGTTTGGTGATTCAGTATTCAACAACTTGGATGATTATTTTTCTCTATAATTGTCCACTTGGGTTGATTACGGTAGGCATCATTTAAACAATCCTGGTAGTTAATAAAAATTGAAAACCAAGGAAATGTAAATTTTAGGATTTCTATCAACCTCTTGATGATCAAGTAAAATCGAATGTGTGAATTCATTCCACTTGTGAATGGTGTTTGTGTACATTATGCTTACATGTTTCTTTGAAAGGATCGGAAGATTTTGGGGGCATTAATTATGGATGATGTTTGTCGAATACTCCGAGTCTGTGTGCACACTTGCACAGCCTTTTTCATGCATAACCCATAATAAGCAGGAAAATGCCACAATGAATGAACTACCTTAGTTCATTACATATTGTATTTTTATACCATGAGAATTATTTATAAACAAACGTTACAGACTGCATTACCAAAGCTAACTCAAGATATATTGATTGTACCATTTAGTATCGTCGTATAGTTGATAAGACGGTAAAGGTAGGTGCTAAAAATAAACTGGAAAACAATTGGAGTAGAATGTTTCTTAAACTAATTACAATATGTTATGAAAGCCGTAATATTTTCAAGATAAATGACTACAGCTATTTCACAACATACAAAGATCCGTGGTTACTTGTTTCGGCTAGAACAAACATGATTGAAAGAGCACAATGAGTTAACGTCTAGAGTGTTGTGACAAGTTAACGTCCAGAGTGTTGTGACATGAGTTAACGTCCAGAGTGTTGTGACATGAGTTAACGTCAAGAGTGTGTGACATGAGTTAACGTCCAGAGTGTTGTGACATGCGCTTACAACTCATGAACTAAATATACTGATGTTGTGGTGTGTTGAAAGAAGTTTAGAATGCCAATTGGCTTTCAAATTCTAACAGATCATTGTTCACTACATATTTGTGCTCTTCATAGGCATTCCGAGTTTCAGGGTTACACTTACAGGAGCAGTGTAAGTGACACAAGACAGAAACCATGAAAATGAAATTGAAAACATCTGCCATCTTGATGATATGATTGCCTCTAAATTAATTGCACAGTTGGTTATTGATAAGTATATAAATGGAAATATTTTCATTAGCGACAACCTCACTATGGAGAGACTCGTGAACACAGTACCCACCGAATACAATTTTATGTACATTTAATTCACTCAGAATGATGTTAAAAGTGTGTTGATGCTTTCACAAGAGTGGAAAAATTTATCCTGAAATACTTTACAACTCAGCAATAGAAGAAAAAAAAATTTGGTGACTGTGGAACGCCTTCCAAACCAATATTTATTCCCACCGATATCAATTCAATTGATACGACATTTTAATGACACCACTGAGTATTTCTTTGACGAACAACAAACACACTTAAATTAGTCACGCATAAACAATTATTACACTGATAATTGTTGTATATTGTTTAATTTCAGAAGTGCACGTGATAACAGAATACGTGGCAGCGGCCCTAAAATAAACAACTTACAAAGAATCACTTTTAAATCAATTGAAAAGAAAATGCAGATGCTCATAAATGATTATTTTGTTTCTGCTAGGTTAAATGTAAACTATCAACTAAAATCAGTTATGTATTAAATAGATAGTGTAACTTTAACATACCTAAAAATGTACATACCGGTACCTCAATACGTAATAATTTGTTGAGTGGCTAATTGTAGTTAAAGAAACTTTTCACTAACTTTGAAGAACAAAGACTTTTCGAATTACATTAATACAATCTGCTCACTTTTTTTGCAACAAAACTTACGGTGAGCGCTTTAGAGAGAGAGAATTTTATGGAGTAATCAAAGTTTTCTTTTCAGCTAGAATCTGACGTTTTATATGTGAATAAATACCTTTAGAAAGATTTGAATATAAGTCTGAATGATTCTTTTCCTTTTTGTGGAGGGTATTGGAATGTCAAGATAGTTTGCAAAATCAGTTTGTGCTTAATACGTTTTAATAGCTTATATTATACAACTCATTTACAATGTCATTGAAAACTGTGAAGATTAATAGTTCCGAATTTTACAGTGACATTAATTTATTTTATTTGGGATGTAGGTTAGGTCAGTTATATAACTTAGTTCTTATTTTCTCCATTGTCTGTATCTGTGTGTGTGTTACTTTTTGTTTAAGAATTTTTCAGTGAATTTATATTTTCTGTTATCGTTTTAGTATAAGTTAGAGCATCTTTCTTTTAATAGCTTTCACTACATTGTTCTAAATCTTTTCTTCCATAACATTTATATATAGCATTTATATCTTGTCATGGGATCTTTCCATAAATAGTATACTTAGTATGTGGTTTTAGTTTTTGTCTGTCTTTGCGACCTTACAAATTTGAATGTTTTTATTTAACAACATGTCCTCCTTATCTTGATAATGATGGCATTCTGTCTTCATTCCAACACCCTCATTAACATGCTTTTTTTCCTATTGATTACCATCTTCTATGATCAAAAAAGGTACCTTTGGGTTTTTTTAATTAATGTTTTTACTTTATTAATCTTTTACCCTAGCAACTAAGTTTTTATCTCTCAATTATAAGATTTAGACATGGTCTTGATTGATATTGAACCATTCTTCAACATTCTTCTGACTCATGCGTGGTATTTACGCAGGCATAAATTCCGTAAATGCCTAGAGCCTGCAGTGGCAATGTTATTTCTTTTTTTAGCAATATTGAAGAACCACTATTGACTTTTTATTGGTGAATAACCAATATCATCAGCAGCACCTGAAAATCTTGTATCGTGAACCGCATTTGCATATCCAGTCATGAACAGAAGTTACATATCCAGAATCGTAACCGCGTACATCCTTTAGCCACAACGCAAACTTGTACCCGGAAGGTTTATAACATAAGAGTAAGTTTCATTTTGCATGGTGTGCTCAATTTACATTGTTCCTTGAGGAGATTGTTTCGAATGTACTTAGGGCAAGTAAACCATGCTTTTCTTGTAGTTTCATGAGTTTATCCATTCTTCTTTTGAGCGGTAATATGCGATTAGGTAAATAATTTTGCCCGTCTATAGCATTGGTATAGTAGAAAAAAGGCGATGACAACAAACTGTTTTGTGTAAGATGTTGTTTTGCGTTTAACGTCATTTTAAGAACAATACTGGCTATATTTGGCGGCCAGGCCAGCATAATTGGTACAGGAAGAACCGGGAAAATTCCCGCTACGAACCACATATATGCGGTATTCTGCTGGCAAGCTTTCTCACATACCCACATTGGCCGAGCCTGAGATTGGAACCCACGCGAACTGATGTAAAATCGCAGTTTTAGACCATTCGGCCACAGGGTCATCGTGTGTGTGTAGGTGGGTGGGTGTTGGTGTTCTATTTCTTGCTGATAAGCATTTTCTCCTAACCTTTATCTGCAGCTGTTTCTACGTCATTATAACAGATATGGCCTCTCTTCTCAGCTTAGGAACCCAATTATTACATTGATAATAGACGGGAGTTTTTTCTTCAAAAGTCAATGCTAGTACAGATTTCTTTTGAACACTACAGGTAGTGTTATAATTTTCACTTCCAATTTCCTGCATTAGAAACTGTTGCAATCCATTGATGACTGAATTTCCCAAAACTATGGGCACCTTTACATAGGGGCAAGGGCGGTGGGCACTCCAAACCCCCGATTTAACCTCTTTAAACGTGTTTTGGCCCACATCCTAAAAAATTGATTATGCGAGAAACCCTGCCCAAAAGAATTGCCAAAAACAAAAGATAATAAATAATTTCATGTTTTCCACAATAAAATGCAGAAAGTGCATGAAATAATATGAAATTATGCGCTTATAAATTCAAGGGTTTTTTGTTGACATCGTTTCTGATTTTTCCCATGAGTAATAAATGTACTCGGATTTTTTAATTGCCAAATGCATTGATACATAATTGACATTTACAATAAGACACGTAATTCACGTCATAACTTTTTTTTCTAATAATTAGAAAGCTTTAATAACTACCGAAAATTTGATACTATGTGTCATACATTTCTGAGATAAACAGAATCTTACATCATTTCAACTGGATTTTGTGAAACGCGTTGAATAAGTTAGATCCTTTGAAAATATTTGTCCGATGATATCGTGTATCTGACACCAAGTACTTAAAATTATTGTCTATTTCAGATGGCTAATATGAAAACTGAGTCTTAATTAGCTGAAGTATTCTTCCTATTAAATCAGATATATGAAATGTTCAACAAAATATATAACGTGATATATGAGATATCGTATAAAAAAGCCACTAAGCTCTTCTTCACCGGACTCTGTAAATCTGATTCGTCTACAGACTGGTTGCGTATTTTGGTTCCATTAAATCCATTTAATATTAATCAAAATTATGTATATGGGTTATCTCTAATAACTAATTACAATTTTGGCCTCAACAAGGTGCGGTGGAGGGAAATTTAACTATAAAGATCTTTGAAGAGGTGAATATGAAGTTTTATATGTATCACGAGTCTATGCTCTTAAAAAAAGTAACAGAAAAGAGTGAAGATAACAAGCTTTGTAAAATTTAAAAAAATTATTGCCCTGTAATACAAAGTTAAAAGTTAAGAAAAAAGAACTTTCGGTTTTACGAATTAAATCCAAAAATAATCAAAGAATTAAAAATAGAAGTCCTAGTAATAAAAATTCTGAATGAAACTGAGTTCGAGTCCCGATGAAATTGAAGGCGATGAGACATATGTTGTGGTCAGCGAAGTGTTGGTGTGTTAAAGTACTTAGATGTTTACCAAAACTATCACTGATTTTGGAATAAGGTCTGCAACTAGATACAATGTCAATTAAATAAAATATACATAACATATGAAGATATAAGCCTTTTGGTGACCTGCGCCAAGTCAAACGGCGATCTATATGACAGATTCATTAAGCTCTTTAATCAGCAAAGAAAGGTCTTTTTTTAATTTGTAACATTTTAGTGCAAATTGTCAAAGTTACGTCTATGAGAATAGTGAAACTGCCAATTGCATGTATGATGCAACAAAGGCAACATGAATTCCATTATGGCAATAACTTCTTGATACAGTGATATATGCATATATCCAAAATATATTATCAGTTCATCCAATAAAAAAAAAACATGGCATAAGGGTCATGTAGAGAGAAGGAATAACTTGTAAAAACGTAGATGATTGAACTGTAATGCGAAAATACTTTCTTTATATATTATCCTGTAATTATGATAAACCAAGTAAAAACTGTATTATAATTTAAACTGTGATTCAAATAAGCCTATGTAGGTTCTCTTGTAACAGTAATGCTCCATTGTCTATGTCTGGGAAAAATGCAGAAAAAAAAAAACAAATGAAAGACAAATTAGATGTAGAAGAAAAATGCACTGGGTTGTATGTACTCTAAAGGAAAAGGAGTAAAACAAAAAGAAAGAATGTTTTTTAGTGTAATATGCAGATACGTCTATTTTCTCAACTGCAAGTGTTGGGTGTGTGATAATTAAATTGTGTCCGCAGATGGAAAAAGCTCCAGCCCAGTTCTATGATGTGGTGTTCTACAGGGATCTGTTCTTGGGCTTGTTCTCTTCATTCTGTACACTCAGCCATTCTCAAGTGTCATATATTATCATCCAGAGTCTCACCAATTGAATGCTGATGACACCCAAATATACAAATCTAGCCATCCAAACGAAGTTGAAGCTACCATCAAAGGTCTAGAGCGGTACATTTCCAATGTGAAATCATGGATGACATATAACAAGCTGCAGATGAATGATGATAAAACTGAAGCCATCCTGATTACAAAGACTTTATCATTCACATCCTTTACCTCAGACAATAAATATCAGGTAAACCAACATTAAATTCACACAATCAGTACGAAATCTAAGTGTTACTCTAGACAGTACTCTCTCATTGCATCAACATGACCTGAACATATGCCAAGCTGCATATCTTGAGCTGAGACGCATCAGCTCCATTTGAAAGTATCTTCCAGTTGATGCAACTAAAACACGTGTTCCGTAGTACTTTCAAGACTGGACTATTGTAACTCAGTTCTGTCTGGGTCATCTCAATATCTACTTCAAAAAGTTTAAAACACAGACACTCTGATCATACTTATCAGTACTACGATCAGAGCACGCCTCTACCCTGCTCTGTACCATACACTGGCTATCCATACGATCCAGAATTAAACACAAAATTTGCTCTCTGTGCTACATTTCACTGAGAGGCTCCAGTCCAACATACCTATCTGACCTCACCCACACACCTGAAAGATACGTACGCTCGTCCTCTGACACTCGTATTCTCCTTATTCCCACTACGAAGATGAAACCATGTGGACAACGCTTTTTGCATACTAGGGCCCAACAGCGTGGAACGAATTCCCCGCTGCACTTTGACACAAAGACACCGTGGTCTCATTTAAGAGCGCTCTTAAAACTCACCTATTGCAACTGAAAGAACATATTTAAAGACATAATAATATATCCTTACCTTAAATATTTACAGCATATTTTCTGTTTCTTATTTCGTGATGTTTGTTTTTATTTTTTGTAATCATATCACTGTACATGCTTTTTAAGTGTTGTTAAATGTTGTAAAGCGCTTAGAGCTTCTAAATATTAGGCGCTATACAAAGTCATTATTATTATTATTATTATTATTATTATTATTATTATTATTATTATTATTATTATTATTATTATTATTATTATTATTATTATTATTATTATTATTATTATTATTATTATTTAATGTTTAGATCATGATTTAAACGAGACTTTAAATTATACGGCTGATGTGGAAATGGTTAGATTCAAGTATCTCAGCTTCAAAGTGTTATGGAGATATGTTTCATAGTTTTTAACTACTTTATTGTTTAATCAACAGAGCTCATGACGTGAAGATTTCTTGCTACCAAGGCCTGAACATTATGCCGATTTCACAGACCTTCATGTTATCCTGAGTCTCTAAACGTTTAAGCTAGAGTATATTTGTGAATTGTGGAAAATCTCTCATTTCAATTTATATATTACACGTAAAACTCCGATACAAGTATGCAGCTTTATATTATATAGCAATAGCCTGAATTTTAGAACACTAACAGATAATGATACATGATAACACAACTATTATTTAAATTGTTTGCACTTGTTAGAATTCGTCAAGCTCGTATCTTGGACTTTTTCAAATTCTTCAAATCAACAAAATTCATTCACAAAGTTTGCCCAAGTCTGTGGGATGTCTAACAATCAGTGGCCACCCTACACACAAACATATATTACGTATCCTGGCAGTGAACCAAAACGTGGTTCATTCCAAGCGCAACCTTCGTACGATGGATACCATTCTCCCCCACCACTAATTTACCCTCACACGTCTAACACATTATATCCCGATCAAAGTTCTTTACCGAACCTGACCTATCCTGGTTCTCTATTGGGAACACACCTACCACCTCTTCAATACCCACATCCAGATGGTGTTTCGGTGGGGCCAAATTATGGAACTAACCAAACTGGGCTCACAATCCAGGATATAGGTCAACAAGCAGATTCGCCCAAGACTCCATATGCACCCCTTTTTGACGAGGAAGAGAACAATGGCTCCTACTTGGGGCATGTACCAATCGAACAGGACGGCACTGATCGAGTTTACGAGTCAGTCGAAGGTAATTATTTCAATACAAATGGCGATACAAAAGTGTCACTTTTACATTAGCGAAGCAGCAGCTTCGTAATAAATGTGATGTGATATGTTACAGTTTTTGAAAGGCATGTTTGTTCTGCATAAGTGGTTTTATTAGCCTGAAATATTGTGTTTAATATTACTACATGTCTGCGGATTTGTATCATAGCAGTATTGTATTGCCTGCATAAGCAGATTCATTGCGCATTTTACGGGAGAAATGATGTGCCTTGTATGTTCAAATGAAGCATTAAATATTTAGTTTCAATACAAGCACAACACAACCATTTGATAACATCCTTGTCGTTGTAACGACATAGTATTGTGCTTGTAGTGGTTTATATTTCTAAACTATATTGTTACGTGTATTCTCGTACAAAATTAACAAAGGAAAAAGTGAAGTCAACAAGGTTTGTAAATTTTGACAAAATAATTTATTTCCCTTAAGAAAAAAGGTAAAAATGTAAAAAAAAGTACTTACAGTTTGTGAATATAATCCAAAACTTAATCATGAAATCTAAAAAGATAATCATATTTCTAAAAAGGCGTAAATGAATCGAAGTTCGAATCCCGATGAAGTTTCAATATGGAAGGCGATGACATCTTTTATAACCTGTTTTGTACTGTTGTGTCAACAGGTCCTTGTTGAATATTATGAATCAAGAATATTATTCCGGCTTTAAAATTCCGAACAATTTCCACTGAATGTCTTTACGAGCATAGGTATCTTCAATTTGAATAAATTATTTTAAATACGAAAATCAACTCAAATGGCAACAAGACAAATATCTTGAGCCCTAAGGTGTAAATTTACGACAGACCACAATCTCTGAAACATCAATTTTAACACGCGAATATAGATTTCATAATGGCTCACGTGGTCACCTAGTTTGAACAACGCAGTAAAAGCACACAGCAGATGGGCACGTACGCTTTGGGAAGAACTTAATTCTACTAAACAAATCTTACTATAAGATTGAAATTAAAAAGGGGTGTTTACAAAATAGATCTATCACGCAAGCTACTTATGACCTTGATTGCGACCAATGGTTTTCACTCTGTGTTTACCAATTACGAATCAAAGTCAGGAACTAGGTAAGCTAAAAATACAGTTTTGCAATGAACTGCGTTGTTTATCAGATCAATGCAAGAAAAGGAATTATCCGGAAAAAATGTCAAATCCAGTGAATGAAATCATTACTACAAAAACATGTAATGAAAAAAGTTAAAATAAAAGAGAATTTAAAACTAATACACAAGTAATTAAATTATATATACGTAACTATAAATATATATATATATATATATATATATATATATATATATATATATATGTATATATATATATATATATATATATATATATATATATATATATATATATATATATATATGTTGCTATGTAAAGGAGTCCAGCGATAAATATCGAAGTTATTTTTTTAAGGATATTAAAACTTCATGCGTCTTTCCATGAAATGATAACTGCTTGATTTGTAAAACTTCACGAGTCTTCGTATAATGTGACGACTGTTTGATTTTTAAACTTCACGAGTTTTCGTATGCAGTAATGACTTATTTTAAAACTTCCGAAGTTTTTATATAATGATGACTGCTTGATTTTAAAACATCACGAGTCTTCGTATACAGCGATGACTTTGATTTTAAAACTTCACAAGTCTTCATACACAGTAGTGGTAACTGCTTGATTTAAAAACACGTGAGACTTCATATACATTAATGCCTGCTTGGTTTACAAACTTCACGAGTCTTCCCATGGGCGTCTGCAGCATGGATCATGGGGGGGTTCACGTGACCCCCGAAATTCTGCTCAAAACGCTGAATAAATATTAGCTTAAGTTTCAGACTGCTTCTTCTATTACTTCTCATAGCCGTGACTAACTGACACACCCCACCCCCCCGAAAAATCCTGACACCCCCCCTTCCCCAGCACAATGTCCTGACTCCACCCCACCCCTACTCCGTGCAAAAAATTCTGCGGGCTCCCATGAGTCATCCGATATCAATAATATTGAGATAGAGAGCTAAAGTTTTTGACCTTGTTTTTTTCCAATATCGTTCTCTAGATTTTTGTGGGCTGGAAAGAGTCTATTGAGTTTTCACACAGTAATATTTACTGGGGAAAAATAATTAAAAATATTAACATTCTATTTTCAACATTGGATTTCCGTAAAATGGGCTATTAAATGCTGTAGGACACTAGGTCAATACTCTATTACATTATGGTAAATAAACACGTTAAATGTTAGCAATAGAAGATCCTAAAGATTACTGGAACGAGCTTAAATGAAAATATGTCTCTGAGAAAAAAAATATTGTATATTAGTACTCATGTAATAGTTTTGTGTGGAATAAAAATGTTTGACACAGATATCTATTTCCAGATTGTAGTATGAACAGAGAGATCGAAGTGAGTGATATACCTGAAAGTGCCACAAAGGACATGCTGTTGAACTTTTTTGAAAGTGAAAGAATAGGAGGAGGTCCTGTGGCTAATATTACGTACAATGAATCGGACCGCACTGCCGTTGTGACATTTGAATCACCAGAAAGTAAGCTATTATCTAACAGCTATACATTAATCATATTATTTGCTGAAGTTAACCGTACGAGGAAATACCACACAAGAAAATACTTGCGCATTTTAAAAGAATTCAACACACTATAGTCATGTTGTGAAGTTCTTACGTTTTACATTTCTTTGTTATTATATATATATATATATATATATATATATATATATATATATATATATATATATATATATATATATATATATTACAAAATTTTATATTTTACAGAAGTTAAACATCTTTATATTTCATGTGATGATGCGCTTAATGATTATATTTTTTAAGGGAATATCTTCCTGAGTTTAGTATGTATAACTTCTGATCGATATAAAAATTGGTAAGGTCGCAAATACAAAACTAAACAATTTGTTGTCAAGGTAAGAAACAATTTATATCAACATAAGAAATATACGCAGACGTCGAGAGAAATTCTTGATGCGTACACGTTTATATGATTGGAAAATATACAAAGGATACTAATATAGAAAAAGAAAAAAATACAAAATATAGAAATGGTATAAAAATGGGTAAATTATGTATGCTATACTGCCATTAGCAACACACATTATATATATATATATATATATATATATATATATATATATATATATATATATATATATATATATATATATATATATATATATATATATATATATATATATATACATACACATACATACATTTGGGCTTTCCTTCCTGTTTAATATACAGGTATCAATTTATAACTGTATAAAATTTGTATACATTACATTTCTCAACAGAAATCCAATGGATTGATGCATATAGACGAATGCTAAAATTCCATTTCATTTGGGAGTTTTCGTGCACCTCTAGACCTTATCTTTGCAGAAGACCATGACCGAAATAGTTAGAGTGAACGGCTGGTATGCAGAGGTCACGGGCTCAAACCCAGGCCGAATCGTACCAAAGACTTCTAAAATGGTACAAACACCTTTGGCGCTCAGCATTAAAAGGCGAGTGTAAGGACTGGTCAGCCTGATGTCCAGATAATGTGACTGGGATGGGCATATGTCCCAACTGCCACAATAGAGACATCGTAGCGATATGACTGTAAAATTGTTAAACCTACATTAAAATTCTAAATCACACACATACCTTTGTCCTTTGACATTTCCTGTTTCTGGCGGCATAGGTACGATCCCTGGTTGAAACTAATTATAGCTTTCCAATCTGCACAGCAAAAATAAACAAAAGAAGGCACATATGAATTAGGCTGATTATGATGCATCATTTTTAGAGTGGACGATCCTCCTCGATCGTAACAAACAAAAAAGGTCAATGAACATATATATATATATATATATATATATATATATATATATATATATATATATATATATATATATATATATATATATATATATGCATTTGTCTTGTCACATCATTACCGAGTGACCTAGTGACTATATAGTGGCTTTTTGTTGGAAATTATCAAGCATAGGGATACGTGTTTTGCAAACACATAATTCTATTTAGGCAATGAAACTCGCTCATCACTATTTCCGGTTAATATATAGTACAGTTATTTGATTCAAGACTGGTTCTAAGTCTCAAGACAATGCACTTGCGAATACAAGGTTGGACAGCCATAAGACCTACATTACACATGTACCATCTGCAGAATTCACGTCTGGTTTAATTTCAATTAGGGTATATTAGTCAATAAAATTTTCTCAAGAATTTGGATGTATAATGACTATCATGTAACATGTTCCTTGTTATACATCTATTGCAGATTTATCTTGAGTTTAGCAAATATCATATATTTTACAGGCGTGAACACAATTCTTAGGAGACAACCCTGCATACTTCAAGGGAGAGCAATGATTATGCGCGTTCGAACATATGCTGATGAGGACTGCATGACATCTGTATCAGCCATGACATCTGAATCAGCCATGACATCTGAATCAGCCATGACATCTGTATCAGCTATGACATTTGAATCAGCTATGACATTTGAATCAGCCATGACATCTGAATCAGCCATGACATCTGAATCAGCCATGACATCTGAATCAGCCATGACATCTGTATCAGCTATGGCATTTGAATCAGCCATGACATCTGAATCAGCCATGACATCTGAATCAGCCATGACATCTGAATCAGCTATGACATCTGTATCAGCCATGAAATGTGCTTCTATTAAGAAAGACTATGAATGGAAAGGGGACACAACCTCAATTTGCGTAAGTGGTTTCAAGGACACAACCTCAGAAGACAATTGTATTTATTACTTTGAAAACAACAAACGTTCAGGTGGTGGAGAGATTTCCTCTCATCAGATGAACAGAGATGAAGGTTATATCATCATAACCTTTGTCCGAAGCACAGGTAATACATGGTTTTATCGATATATCATCTTTGGATTATTGTACAAGTAGTGTTTTAGTTATAAATAATAAGTAACCAATTTTAATCAGTACAGTGGTTGTGGATACCTTGCCATTGCTGGAACATACGTGCACAATCCATAAGGGTATCTGAATTCTTCCGTCAAAATTTAATATTTTATACATCTCAAAACTTCTAACCAAACACAACAAAAAATTGCATAAGACATTCATTACATATGAAACTCAATTCTTTAACTTATTTACAAATGATACAGCATCTTGCAATTAATAAGAATCGTGTTAAATCAGAACGGAAAAAGCATATAGAGATTTGAGCATAAAAGTCGCACATCAAATCTGAGCTAAATTTAGCCTACAGCATTTAGTGTCAAGGTCGTACAATCAGGCACGGCTGCTATTGCTACAAAAAAAAAAAGAAACAAACTTAAAACAAATTCTTCTAAAAATGGTCGAACTTATTTAACCGCAGTTGACACTGAGTATTCCCTAATTAAGTTGTTTTAATTTTACCCACATTATGCTACTATACCATTGAATAATGTCATTTGAAAATGTTTGTCAGTGCATTGATTTGGAAACTTTGAGTAATAACATCAGCTGGCGCTTTTCATACATAAATACCGCTTATAATATTCAGAATCATATACACACATAGACTAAATGAAGAAATTTTTGTCGACTATGCGCAATATAAAATCCGTGCCATCCTCGAATATCTCAGTCTGGCTACGTATAAAAGCCAAAAACGTTCACTTATATAAAATAAAATAATTTTAAATGCGGCACTAAGGAAGATCGGTCTTGTCAAAAACAGGAACATTTTAAACAGTTTCTTCTTCAATTCATCAGAAGATAGAGACAAAATTTGATAGAGAGCATCGTAGATCAAAATATTTTAAGCTGTACCAATTATGTCGATCCACCATTAAATGTGGCCAACACTAAAATAAATCCAAGCATTATCACTAGCATTACTACTGATTAAACTGAACACCTATTTATTTTAGGTTCATATAAATGATATTGAACTATCATCGATTACTGCCGATATTTTCGCCAAAATGAACAAATGTTAACCACATTTAAACTTGATCATCATTGCATTGGTGTATATCAGCTCAGATTACTTTATTAATTGTAAAATATTTTGTATGTAATTCTGGTTGGAACCAGCAAAGCAATCTCCGCCTATTTCAGTCTTTCTTGGGTGGTTTTCTTTCTATTATATAGATGCAGCAGAAGTTATGAGACGTTCACACACTATCGATGGAGTGTCGCTAACAGTGAGACCGTATGTACTGGATAAAAAGACTGTGTTTGTGACTGGCCTGACTGGTGGAATATCTGAAGACACCCTTCTAAATTTCATGGAGGTCAAAGCAAAAGCAGATGTAAAGTTCGTTTTGTTGAGTGAAGATAAAACCAAAGCTGTTGTCGAATTTGAACATCCATGTGGTATGTCTTAATGAAGAATAGGATATTAAAAAAAATATTATTGTTTTCCTTCGTGGCCTATATTAACTGGAATAGTTCATTTAGTACATTTTTAAAATAATTGTTTTGTAATCTTTGGCTGAAGCAATATACTAATATACTCAGTAACAATCCTAATTTTATTCTAAATCAATGCCTCAGAAATCAATGAAATTTCCTTTTCTTTTGTCAATGTAAATATCGCAAAGCGCAGTTATCACTGGTCGCTAATGGTTTGTTTCCATTTGCATACAGATGTGCTTAGTTGTACTGGCATTCTTACAGCTTCTTGGATGTGCTTAGCATTCGATGGATGTTCATAGAAACTTTGAGTCCTTAACATAACGTGTTTATACAAATTAATATAATTTGCATCAGATATGTTTATACTACTATACAAGTGAATTGTATAAACTAGTATACGAGTGAATTGTATAAACTAGTATACGAGTGAATCGTTCATAGAAGTATAAGAGTGAAATGAAAAGTTTCATATTATTCACATTATTTGTATTACATTTAATTTGCTTACATAAAGAAGGGAACATGAAGACACTTTAAAATTGCAAATTTAATTAGGTTGTGGCATAAGTAACTCACAAAGACACACAAACACATACACACGCATATGATATTTGCATGGACTAAACTGCATTCTACCCAATAAATATTGATTTTTTTAAAAGTTAGGAAATCTCAAGATGTCCCTATGTGGTAGTGTCATACATAAATCACTTGGATATGCGTATTTCTATTTTCATTTATTGAAGACTTTCATCAAATAAAGGAGGTGTGCGCAAAATACAAGCTTGAGGGAGTTCATTTAGTTGTTGGCCAAGTACCGAAATGCAGCTCTGTCAAGGTCACTGGTCTTCCAAGTAATATCTCTGAGGATACACTCCGACTCTACTTCGAAAACAATTGTCGCAGTGGTGGTGGCATAGTGGAAATGGTGGAACTTGATCCCAATGTTGCTGTCTGCCTGATTTATTTCCAGGATGATCAAGGTTTAGTTAATTTATCAAATATATATATATATATATATATATATATATATATATATATATATATATATATATATATATATATATATATATATATATATATATATATATATATATATATAATGAACACTTGAAACAAAATAGTAAAAAATTCTGAATACTAGGAACCTCATCTGTCTACATAACTCTAGGAAACCATTGTATTTATATAACACCAGTTTTAGGTTCATCGTCTATCTATTAAAAATGCAAATGTTTTAAGTCTATAAAACATTGTATATGATCAATAATAATTGATAGTTGAACTTTGCTTGGCATGCAGACCACAGTTTTGCTATAAACGAGAGCATTGATTCTTATGTTCGTAGAACAATTATCTTTACAAATTACTGATACTTTCTTTGCTTTCTCCCTTTTCTATAAAAAGGAGATAAAACTTTTTTTATCATATTCGTAATTTGTTATAGATATTCTGTATTTCATTTGCTGGTGACAATGTGAAAATATCTTTACAGTAGTTGAAGAAGTGTGCAGAAGATCTCATGTGATTGAAAACACTCGTGTTGAAGTCTGCCCTTACCACAGATGTCTGGGAAAGCTAAAAGCGGAGAAAAAAGAAAGAGCTTCCTCCTAGAACAGTTATGGTAACCTATTTGTAGTCAGAACTTTTAATAACTTTATGGTCGATGCAATTGGCCTCCTCAAAACGATCTATTTGATTTTAAACAATTATTTTCTATTTGATAACAGTTTTTCTTAGGGAATAAATCTTACATAATTTACCATCACTTATATATCGCTACTAATACAGAAGATTTCAATAAAATTGTAGTTTTCTCGTGAAGTCTATGTCACTTTAGAGTGGCAAGTTATTTGCGGCTATTCATTGTGTACCATTTCCACAAGTTGTACTGATATTCCATTATTTATTTCGTTTCGCATCACTGGAGTTCCCTCAAAATTAAACAAGCTGAAATGGACAATCTCTGTGGATTTTGTTTGTGACGTTTTAAGTACATTTGACTTATTGTGAGCATACTGATAAAAACTGATTTGGAGTGGAAATGTATGTTCAAGTTTGTGTGGGTTGAATTATTTGGAAATCGTATCAGTTGTATAGCGGTAGAAAATATTCTATATCAAACGCAATACACATGAACTTTGCGAGAATTATGATATATATATATATATATATATATATATATATATATATATATATATATATATATATATATATATATATATATATATATATATATATATAATTGTTTACTAAATATAAAGCGAACGGCAATTTACAGTGAACAAGAAGTGCATAGCCCGTTTTAAGCAATAGCAATAACATTGTCAGTCTTTGAAGGACTGTCTCAAATGTTGTTTTTTTTAATCGAATTAGCAAATTGAATAGGGTAAGAAAAGAGTAAGATCTTTTTATGCTAACATTTTCCCTGTTTTAAACCTGCAGGAATAGCGTTTATAACTGTTTCTTTTTACATAATGGAAGTCCATCAGGTCATATTTTCAAACAAACTTCAATGTCTGTAAGCCTGTTATTCGACTACCAGTGTTTCGATATTATGGTTACGTCAGGAGGTATTTATTCGTGATACGTCCGCCGTATAAACATGTCTAATGATCCATATGGATATTTGTATAATATATTGAGTTTGATGTATTAAATGAAACTTTGACGAATATTTAACAACCTTTATCTGGTATCCATGTTCCCTAACTTGCATTGCTTGTAAAGAATTACTTTGAAATTATTTCAGGGTGACAAATGATCATGATTCCAGGGATGTTGTTTCTTTAGAGTTTATATGTACAACATCGGCGTTTCTATAGAACATTACCAGTCTGATGTTCTTGATGACTGTTCTTTGGTTGTAATTACATGAATCCATTGCTTACAGCATCTCTTTGGCGACCACATGTTTTGGATATCTACTTCATCTGCCGATACGTCGAAGGGTACGGATTTCCATTTCAGCTAGTCAGCCAAAATACAGATTTGAAACCACAGCTTTCACTAACTGTAAGAAAAACAACCCTTTGTGAATATGACTGATTCTACTCAAGTTAATACAATGATGATAATATAGATAGAATTAAATTAAGTCAAGACTCTGTCCATGTGACCTTGACCTCCTCTGAAGTACTTTGATTCTTGGAAGCATTTAGACATTCATGATAAATAACAATGTATGAATTGTTCATTCACAAGTTTGTTTTTTGTTTGTGTTTCATTACATTTTTAAGCTGTATTGGACATGCATTATTGCAGTGAAATCTGTCCTGAAAGACGCCTTCAAAATAATGGACACCTAGGCATACAAGACAACATTTTCTTAATTTATCTCACGTACTGAATCTCGATGCCGATTTAGTCCTGAGTATTTATGTATATGGCATCAAAGACGCCAGGCCGAGATGTGTTCATAAGTCATATTAAATTAAATCCTTGCCCGATTCAGAACCAAGTACGATTTAAGTTTTTGTTCTATTTATTACATGTACTCTCTTCTGCGCTTTCCATATAATTTAGCTATACTGTACGATTTGCAACTGAAAATAAAAAGAATATTATACAAAATGGTTTGATCCTCTTTATTAAATATTATAATCCTTCAAAACACAGCATCAATTCAAAATGCTTCTAAAGTACAATGAATTTCTGACCTTCTACATAGATAGGGTTTTTAAGTTTAAAAAAAACAACCTACTATGTACTTATATTTTTTCCAAGCCACCAGTGTCATCCATAAAATTTTAAAAAATACATTAAGTATGAAAAATATTATGTCAAACAAAATTAAAACACAATATTTTTTATTTTCTTTCGAGCTTACCATCATCACAATTTTCACCATAAACATCATTTGCAGATCTTTCCTCCCAAAGAACCCCAGACACACATTAAAAGGTAACCATTATTAGGTAAATATATGTCTAAGCACGTTTGCATTCTCAAGGAGAAAACGGAATACTACATCGATTTTAAAATGATTACATTACCTGAAAGTAAAAGTTATTAACAACGACAATATGAATCCAGTCCAAGATGTTAGAGTGGATCCTGTCCGCAATGTCATTCATTTGTTGTTCAGTGTAGTGGGTTTGAACCTGGTGAACAAAAAATTCAGCAGTATGGACATTCACCTTATTGAATCTATCTAGAATACTCGCTGATGAAGTGAAAAAGTTAAGAACATTCATTTAGGCACCGACCATTTAACTGTTTAACTGGGGCTGGCGAGGGTTATGTGATTTTAGAGGACAATATTCTGACTGAAATAGACTGAACAATATACTTGTTCTCAATTAAAAGCAGCAATAAAAATATTATATCCATTATTTTCATTGGAAAAATATTTTATCCATATGTAACAGAAAAAAGAAACTATCTCATCTTGAAATAAAATTCAAGGACTAATTCCAGAGAATTAAATGTAGTGTCCCTTAGATGTTTCTAAGGTATGGAAACCTAACAGGTTAGGCAAGCCCAACAACACATAATTAATTGACGATTCTAACGCAGACCACAATCACTGATATAAGGACCTACAAAAGAAAATCAGTCAAGATAGATTTCTGGAAATGTCGGATAGTTTGCACCTGCTCATGTGATTGCAAACAAAAAAGTGTTTCACAATGGAAAGAACGTGTGTTTCAGACTGAATCTAAGTATCATCGTCTTCCATATGACAAATGCTAACGTTTTAAAGCTTGTGAAGGAGCAAAACTATATATACGATGCAAGATAACTGATTATATGTGACAGTGTCATTCACCGAATGTTTTTTCACTGGCCTTGCCAAAGATGCAGCTCTCAGCTTAGATATGTATCAAAACCCTTTCCCAGTTTCATCACTACAAACGTTTCTAAGACAAAATTCAGCAGGAATGACAAGACAATGTCTTCATGATCCGTTGAACCTAACTGTATCTTCAAGAACTGAGATTCGTCTGGACTCTGTTTGAGTCTACGTGACAAATTGTTACCAAAACTAGACACGGCATTTCCTACGATGACTGCAGGAGGTTATTGTTTGTTGGGATTTAATTTCACACAACACCAAATCTGTGACAAAAGACATGTCCACTCTTTAAAATCTGAAGAACTGCATGCAGACATTCAGTTTGCTCAAGCGCTCATCATTACCATGAATATGATTTTGTTTTAAATAGTTCCACTGAAAACGACAGAGAGAAGTGATAATGGATGTTTCTTTGAATTAGAGACGTAGGCATAAATATCAACGATCACGAGCATGAACTGCATCAACCACAGCTACAAAGTATCAAAGGGGGAAAATATGAAGAAAAATAAGAAACAGTATTGGCACAATGGTCCGAAAAAGTGAAAGAGGTGGTGAAATGATTTGCTAAACAACGTGCCAGTGTAATCGCACTATTGACAAAAAAACACAGTTACGGATATAAATTCGATGATCCCAGTCAAGTAAATTTCGACAAATATTTGATGATGAGTCAAAAAAGATTTCTATTTTCTTTCGAAGAAGCTTAGATTTTCATCAAGGAAAAGAAAATCCCGAACGATTGTTAAAACTTCTTACAACATTCATTACCACCCCTGACTCTTACCGAGACGGAACACGGCAGGTGTTATTTCTTTGTCGGCCACAATCTTTCTTCGAAAATGATCGTGACGCCGTCTGGTCCGATTTATATGTCGTGTCCAGCAGTGAGAGGGAAATTAATTTTTTTCTTTGATATCGCAATATTATGCTTTGTACGTTCCTTGGTAAATCACCGTTTCTAATTATATATGATACTGCCAGGTTATATTGACTTATATTTATCATTTATCATGTAAACACTTATTGTTTGTAATTTTTTAAAAAAAATAACACGAAAATGGTTTAAAGATCATTTTGTTCCTAGCAAAATGAATTAGATGTGGAAACGCAATATACTGTCACTGCAAAGATTTGCATTGTTTCGCATTTTGCGAAGAAGGCTATTCACTCGCAGTTTTACACTCCTAACGACTGCTTAAAGCGCTAATAATAGGACTCGTCGTACTGATGAACACTGACAAAATCGTCCAAATCATAAGCAATGACATGTTCAAGATTTTTGATAGTGCTGAGGTCAAATATGTAGTTGGCAAAGCTTACCATATGCTGGGCGTGCCGATACAAGTCGTATCAATGATTGGTCATCTTGATGTACAGAAAAAAAGACGAAAAACATGAAATTAAAATATGTCTGCTTCTGTCATTGTTGCGTGTTTTCTTTAAAACTGATACCTTCTAAAGATCTGTAAATTACTGATATAGATTTACTTCAAGGATTGCAACCAAGCTTATTATGTTTCCAAAATTCTTTAAGTTACAGTAGCAACTGAATAGAAAGCAAGCATGAAAGTGATAGTGCCAGAGTTGTACAAAAATGATCTAGTAGCCAAAACTGGATTGTTCTGTGAAAAATAGTATTGTCTCCATGGTTCCGGTATATTTGGTTACTAAAATTCTAAAACCAAACCATTTTTTTTAAACAGAATCAATAATGATATATTTGGCCTTCGTTGCAGGCAAATAATTATTTGAATTATTTGATCGATCGACGATGAAACTGACATGGACCACACTAATCGTGTTCTTTACAATTAGTCTTAACAATGCTTAGATTAGTATAGTAACTGTTTAGTGTGGCTGTACAGTAGCATCCACTATAATCATAGTAGTATCGTAACTGTTTATTGTGGCTGTACAGTAGCATCCACTATAATCATAATAGTAGAGTAACTGTTTATTATGGCTGTACAGTAGCATCCACTATAATCATAGTAGTACAGTAACTGTTTATTATGGCTGTACAGTAGCATCCACTATAATCATAGTAGTACACTAGCTGTTTATTATGGCATGGTTGTACACTAGTATTAACCACGCTCAAAGTTTTATAGTAACAACAACGGACATTTGCAAGCAATTTATATTCATCCAGATTTAGAAGGGTATTTAATGATGTATACAAAGTTTTTTTTTAAATTTTATTTCTTATGGGTAACTGAGTGGCAAATGACTCTTACCAATAATTAGCTTCGTTGTCACAGCGTTTCGATTCAAGGTTTAGAAATTAGGTATAAATATCTTTATGCGCTCAGCTAAATCATACAAGAAAGCAGAAAGTGTATACATCTGTACATGTGCATAAACCCTTACATGTAAATTTCGGACTACATTTAACTCTTATTTAAAATATTGCCTATTGCCATCTGAGCTCATGAAATCGATATACACAATTAACAAAAGTACTATGAACAAATATAAAATTTCAGGAAACTCAAAAGGAGTGTTGTCCTTGTAAAACACTTCACTTCATGCCCCATAACGTACATGTCAAACTTTTTGCCGGCATACAAAATCTAAATAAAAAAATCCAGATTTAAAAAAATGGGGACGTCGGTTTGAGGGCTATAAATAGCGTACAGCAGTAATGTTTACATATTCGAACAACTGCGGGTGCTATTGTATGTAGAAGAGCGAGATTCCACGCAAACATTAAAAATATTCCAAACACACATTCCAGAAGAAGAACTGAGTTTTGTGGAAATCTGCCTGTACATACAGAATCAATCGGATCAAGAAGACAGAAAAAGATTAAATAGAAGACACGCCAAAAGATGCAATGGAGCTAGATGCTTCCAACATACATGGAAAATGGCTTAAAGTAGGGGCGTCCCAAAACCATCATATACGCACTGGATTATTAATGCTCTAAATATAGATGGTATCATAATTTCCAGTCCATGGTTGGAGAAAATTTAAATCACAGTGGATTGACCGTATTGACTATAGTTATTTTTACTCGAAATGATCTTGCAGAGTGAAGGTGTATCCTTTTGTCCTTTAACTGAGTGCACGACTGTAATGCATGCTATCTACATAAGCGAAAACCATCTTATGACATTAATATTGCTTAACTCAAGGAACTGTTAAGCTACAATTCATTTGCTTTACTCAACATTTCTTTACTGAGCATTGCGTGGATTGCAGATGCATTCAGCAGTATAGCATACTGATAAATTTTTTTAGCTTATATTCTTTATTCATTATCTATTAGTGTCAGGTATCACGTGACATAAAGGACCTTTAAAACTATTCTGTAACAGAATTATTCAATCCAGCTTACCAGAGGCCTACCAGTGACTACCTAATATTCGAATCCAAATGCATTTTCTCTGCTGTACCCCTTGTGAACATAGCTTACTGTTATGGGTACAAAAGCTACAAACAGTAACCTACATCACAAAAGAAGATGCAGAATAATGTTTTTATAATTGTAATGTTCACTCAAGATAACTGTCCCTTACACAGAACAGATTGATATATCAGGGCAATAGTCTATCAAAACTACACACCAGAGACAAAGCTCATTAACAGTATCAAATCTCGTCTGAACAGTGATGACATACGCAGACTCAAGTCCTATGGGTCTGCCTCATGGTCAGGACCAGCTGCGTCAACTACGTAGAATTTGTTTCTAACACTACCATAAGGTCATTAAAATTGATACTATATACATCTATGCCTTTTGTCTTTATGTAATAACTTGGAGTGAAATGTTAGATAATAATAAGATGGCAATATATACATTCTCCCTTAACAGATAATTTTAATTTTTTAAGACAAAAAATATAAATAATGGATAAGTAAGACTGAAGAGTTGATGTTTGGATTTATTGTGTAGAGTTCTATGTAATTATCTTATTCCATGGAATTTGAAAGTTCTAGCATCGCCCTGACAATTACAGTTATGTCAAAAAGTATACAGTGCAAGCATTCAATGACTGGCAGAATATTTATATAATCCAAATACAACATTGTGTACAACATCCAAAAACAAACACTTTATATCCACTTAAAATCAAACTGATCCGCATTACGAAATTACCGATTTAGAACACAACATAACATACACATCACCACATGGGTCTTAATTTCGGAGAAATCCAATGAGAGTGAACACTACAACACTGAGCCTATGACTCCGGCTCCTGACAACCCATCAGCATCTCCATTCTTGGCCTTCCGACAGCGTTTGTCTCATGAACTCGTATAGTTAGAGACACAGGAACCATCCCAGATGTTGCTGGTGGGTTTCTTCCTGTCGTTTGGCTTAGTCAGGGTAGCAGGTTATGGTCAGTTGATTGAAGCACCGCACAGGCAGTAATAAAGATGTACTAGCTGTTTGGTATTATGGTCTACTATCCCAAAGCATTCTTTTTCGATTGTAGAAGGAAGTATTCTGTTCTCTGGGCAATAACTTTCGGCTAATGTATGCTATAATATGTTTGTCCGTAATGTCGTTGTATTGACTCAAACAGCTTCAATGCTCACGTCACTTGCATCTGTTTGCAGAAAAAAAACAAAAGCATTCGAAAACAGGGTTGACCAGGGCAGGTGCCTTTACAAGTACATTTTTCAAGTCACAGAATGACAACAGTTCCCTCATCCCAAGCAACATAATTTGGCTGTCCCTTACTTGACAGGATACAAAGCGGAACCGAGAGCTCAGCAAAATTATTGATGAATTTTCTAGAATAGCCGACCATTCCTCTCAACCAGTATATTTATATAGATAAGTTTGTGTACCGGCTCAGAACCATGTTATTCAAAATCTTGTATGGTCTTTTCTTTCGGTGATATTCTCTAACATCAAACCTACAGTTATTTAATACTTAAAACTCTATCAAGGAATCGTACAACTGATGTAATGACATCAATAATGGTTTGCAGCTATATTGGCCACAGACAATAACAGCTTACATGTTAATCTGTCTGTCGCTCAAGTTTGTTATCGTTACTCCTCTTAAACCCCATGTTGATGTGACTAGACCATACATTCAAGAGGAGAAGCGATAACAGGAATTTCAAAATGCTGCTGTAGTATTTTTACTAAAATACCTTGTATGAAATCTAGATAATTATGAATGAAATGTGACACTCAGTATGGCCGCCAAACGCTCCAGCTTTAAAGTATTTTTATCGATATTCCTCCTGAATGAATTTTTATATCAACATGGGTTGTTTTTTTTTTTCACTGAAAGACTTTATGTGCGGTCGAGTTAGTTCTGAATGAAATGATGCCGATTTGAGACTCAGTATGGCCACCACAATGTTAAGGTCTAAATTATTTTTTATCGATATCCTTCCTGAATGGGTAGTCATAGCAACATGGGGCTTTCACTAAAAGACTTTTAGGATACAAAGTTAGTTATAAATGAAGATGGTCCCGATTTGACGTCCAATGTGGCAGCCAAAACAGCTATCTGGAAATCTTGTCATTACTACTCCCCCTACGTAGATGGTCATGTCAACATGTAATTTCCAAAGCAAAGACTTCTTAAAGCATGTCTTGTTCACTTCATACATGGCCAACATAGTTGCGATCTTTAAAATATTGTTGTCGCTACTTCTACGTGAATTGTTACATCAAAATGGGGTTTTTATTAAATGGCTTATTATTATGTTTCGATGGTCCTGAACAAATATGGTACATATCTGACATCCATCATATCCGCCACAGCAGTCATCTAGAAAATCTTGTTATTTCTATGATTTTGTAAGGAGAGTCGTAACTTGAAAGAATTGTTTTTTTTCTAATCCTCACAAAATTGATGGATATATCAATATGAGGTTTTCCTCAATATACTTTTCATAACACAGGCTTGGTTCTAAATTAAACTGGTGTCAGTCGTAAATGCAATATAGCTGCCATAACGACTGTCTTACAAAATCATTGTTGTTCCTACGCCCTCTGAATTGATGATCATTATGATATGGATTTTTTGCTAACTCCTGAATGAAAAGGGTACCAGTCCTTCATATAATATGAATGCTATGTTGAATGTATTAAACATTTTGTTGTCAATAATTCCAAATTGAAAATGGTGCCAAGCTTACATACAATATGTGCACAACAGCAACTAATTTGAAAATCATGTCATCGCTGAAGAATACGAGTGATGGCTTCAACACACAACATTATAAAGGACGAATCGTGCCTTCTTGAATTTTGGTAAATTCTTTCCTACCAGTAAAGCACTAATCGATTTAAGGGACTTTTTGATCTACTTGTGTAACAAACAAACATACATTTTCTATTCCTCATCTAACGAATTAGGTGCTAATATAGTCATGAGTGTTTTAAAGTCAATTCTGTGAAGGTACGTAAATTCCATCAATATATAAATGTCCCTTTTTCAGTTACAAATGTACTAACCTTTCAAAAGATTCCCCTTACTAAAAATTTTATGTTGTTATCAACCAATCATAAGCAAGTAAAATTTTATCTTCACCCATTTTTAACATCGAATCTTTAACTTGCAGTCCCGAAAGAAAAGGACGGCAAATAATTACTTCGATAATTTAGCCCATTATTTACTTATAATGTACAATGTCGAAAAAAAAAACCGTTGTAGGTCTGGTCTCTAAGTAAGGAAGTACAGGCCATATTGTATTTGCTGACGATGTTGAAAACTGCAGAAATTGCAGTAAAACTTTCAAATCAAGTACAAGAGAAATACTTTCTTTGGTTTGATTATATAGTCCATTAGGGTTGATGAAAAAAATGGGTCTTTTATTCATCCAAAAATTGTCACGAATGCCAGCTAAAATTTCAAGTAATAAGCTAGATCTTGCGATAGACACGGTGACTTACTTCTTGTATTGGTTCAATATAATGTTTTATATACAGGTTTGGTCAAGTTAAAAGTACGAATCAAACTACTCGGTTGAAATGTTCTCTGCTCAAGCTGCATCGCTGCGTTTGTCTAATTCATCATAAGGTTCTGCTGCTCGGAACACCTTGTAGCTTTCCCACTGTTCAGATTGTTTCTGGTAGGACATTGTCCAAACTTCACAAGTTCCATTTTTTGGTGGTCGAAATAGAGCACTTCTGTTTTTGCGTTATGGGATTGCAGTCTACATGCAGTGTGTACTTGCCTCCAAAATTGGGGAGCTTGACAAATAGTCTGGTTCCCTGCTTCGTATGCTCCTCCGTTGTACTCCGCAATACAAATAGCGTATGGCGGATTGCAACGCAGGGGGCATATGAAGCAGGGAACCAGACTAATGCCGCAGTGTAATAGAATTGATCTCAAAAATGGGAATGCACTTTCGTTTAATAACTGACTACTATTGGTAATACGTTTCTTGAAATTTGCTGGAAACAAAACAGTTTTGGATATCAAGCTTTCTGACAAGTAAAAAAATGTTTGTATTCATTTTGTATTAGTACCTCTCAGCTTAAATTTTTGAATTGCATGTCTTTCACAACCAAAAATATGAATATTCACGGGCTTGCTTTCAAACACCTGAAATGATTTCAAATATCCTATTAAAAGTGAAAGCAAATATTAGACTGTAAAGCATCAAATAATTACATACATGTGTTGCTGTCTATTTTGTAGGACCAGATCAAATATCAACTTATTATCAAGCTGTATCGTTAGTAGTACTTTTGTATCCAATAATATAGCCAAATAACGTAGATAAATCACATTTTCTAATCCTATATCCGGACGCCATTTATCATATAATTAGGATTCATTTTGTATTTAGTTTGTGCAGATTTAAATTAGTCATAAATACATTTTTTAATGTATTGATGTCTTTGACAACGCTAACTTTCTTTATTATGCCAATTGGAGGTAAAATCTATGAAGGGTGTCTTTACATTTGTTAGTAACAAAGACGAAGGTCAAACATTTTGTTGATCATACGAGTCAGGTATGTATTATTTGCAAATTTCTCTTGTTGCTGTGTTGTAAAACACCAAACCTTACACACACACACACACACACACACACACACACACACACATATATATATATATATATATATATATATATATATATATATATATATATATATATATATATATATATATATATATATATATGTGTGTGTGTGTGTGTGTGTGTTTAAAAACAGCAACGAAAGAAATTTGCAAATCGGATCAAGAAGACAGAAAAAGATTAAGTAGAAGACATCCCAAAAGATGCAATAGAACTAGATAGATGCTTCCAACATATTGATGGCAATACATACATTCTCCCTTAACAGAAAACGTTAATTTTGTAAGAAAAGAATATAAATAATAGATAACTAAGACAAAAAAGAGTCTATATTTGGAATCATTGTGTAATTATCTTATTCCATGGAATTTGAAAGTTCTAGCATCGCCCTGACAATTACAGTTATGTCAAACAGAATATATCCACACTATATATATATATATATATATATATATATATATATATATATATATATATATATATATATATATAAGAATACAAATCATATGGCGAATAACAACCCTCTCAAGCGTACTGGATCCACCAAGGGATCACGTTTGTCAGGGATTAATTAAAATAGATGCAATAAACTGACGACGAACAGTACGAAACTAGTAACTAACTAGCCTAAGCGCTTTCGACTCTTAATGAGTCTTTTTCAAAGGCAAATACAAAACATAGTTACGACAAACAAATAAACACAAAAACGTTGTGTTTGTAAACCTCTACATTTCTGTCTTCACATGTGCTAAAACTATAAATACAACCAGCTTGTATAGACTAGTTGCGGAAACTGAAAACGTTGTATAATTCCCTAAAAGTCTACAAGCCAAAGCGACATCTATTTTTACTTCGTGTACATATGTAACGCAGATTATATCCCGGATATTTGATTCTATACCGGTTATTCTTATAGTAAAAATTGAAGGATAATAAGAAGATTTAGAAAATGTTAAATTCTACTAGTGCATAGTTTTCATTATCTAGTCTTCTTGGTTTAGACCGCTTGGTTTCAATGTTCTAAGGCGGCGTATCCAGTATGATTCCTTTTCCTTCCTGGTTTCGGAACTCCAGCTGTGGTTGTTAGCAATAGCGATAAGTATTATATCACTGAAAGTGTAGCCAGGGGAGGAGAAGTGTTCTGCGACCGGGCTTCTGTACAGCTTTTTTGTCATCCAATCAGATCTATGAAGGTTTATCCTTATGTGTAGCTTTTCAGTTTCTCCCACGTACTGAAGGCCACAGATCTTACATGTGATGAGATAAATCACATTCTCTGTTTTGCACGTTTTGTTTGGACCATGTATGTTTAGTTTTTCTTTAGTCACTGTGCTAGTGAATGTCTTGGTCTCTATCATATGTTGACAGGTATTGCATCTTTTATCGCCACAGGGTCCAGATTGACTAGGTTGGTTTTGACTAGCGATTGTTGTTAGCTTGGCCCTGACTAGGATGTCCTTTAGGTTTTTTGGTCTCCGGTAAGCTACTACAGGTTTGTTCGGAAGTATTAGGTTTAGTATGTCTGACGATTGCACGGTTGGCCAGTGGTTTGCGATGATTTTACCTACTTTGGGATTGTCTGGGTGATAGGTCAGAATAAACGGTATCCTATCAACCTTTTCTTTCTGTCCATAACTGAGTAGGTCATCACGGTTTGTTTGTTTGGCCCTTTGGATTGCCTCCGCAATCAGGTCTTTGTCGTAGCCTCGGTAAATTAAATGTTTAGCCAGCTCTTCAGACCTTTCTAGGAATCTTTCATCGTCGGAGCAAATTCTGCGTATCCTTAGTGCCTGGCTATATGGAATGTTCTTAATGCAGTGTTTTGGATGACAGCTGGTTGGGAGAAGATACTGGTGTTTGTCGGTTGGTTTCGAGTAGATGTCTGTGTGTAATTTGTTTTCCACCAGTCTGGTTGTTGTGTCCAGGAAAACATGGTTTGAGTTGGAAATTTCTGCCGTGAATTTTATTGAAGGATGGAAGTTGTTTGCCTTTGATATGAAGTCATCCAGACTTTCTCTTCCATACTGCCACTTCATTTCTATATCATCGATAAAGCGTACCCACTGGTATGGTGTACGCTCAACCGATGCTAAGAGCTTTCCCTCAAGTTTTCCCATGAAAATGTTAGCATACGAAGGGGCCATTTTAGTACCCATTGCAGTTACATTGGTAGTAGGTAGTAGGTAGTTTTCTTCATTAAATTCAAAGTTGTTGAGTTTTAGGACAAGCTCCAGGAGTTGGATTAAGAAGTGTGTGGGTGGATTGTTTACAGTTTTTGTTTCCCATGCTTCGCTACATGCCTGTAACCCTTCGTTGTGCGGTATGTTGGTGTACAAAGATGTGACGTCTAAGGAAGCAAGTAATGTATCTGGCAGTAATGGTTCACTAGCTTTGCTTTTTATGAGATAATCTGTCGTGTCTTGAAGATATGATGGTAATTTGTGGACATGTGGTCTCATAAAATGATCTAAATATTCTGATATCCTTTCTGTGGGGTGCCCGTTACCTGAGATTATAGGTCTGCCAGGGTTTCCTTGTTTGTGGATTTTGGGTAGAAGATAGAATCTACCTGCTCTTGGGTTTTCTGGGCTTAAGTAGTTTTTAGTTTGCTGGTCTATGTGTCCGCTTTGGTACGCCTCGTCAATAACATTAGTGATGATTTTTGCATATTCCAGCGTTGGATCATGGTCCAGTTTTTGGTAGAACCTAGCGTCACTTAGTTGTCTACTTGCTTCACTAATGTAGTCTTCCCTATTCATAACGACAACAGCGGAACCCTTATCTGCAGGCTTAATTATTATGTCTGTTCTGCTTTTCAGTGAGTGCAGGGCATCTGTTTCTTCTTTTGTCAAATTAGAATATTTGTTAGTATGGTTGATATGTCTGGAAGTATCGTTTTCAACCGAGTTGATAAAGGCTTCCAGATTCGGAATTGAACTTTTTGGTGGGGTCCAGTTACTTTTCTTTCTAAATGTGGGTTGGTCGCAGCTTATATTTTCCTTTGATTTGTTTGGTGGTTGCAAGGCAAAATGGGCTTTGAGTCTTACCATTAACATTCATTCTAATTCTTCAAAGAAAAACAAAATGTAATAAATTTTCCTGTACAAAAGTATTATCATAAACATATGAGGAAATACTTTTTAAATATAAAGAACAATATAAAAATATGATGGTATATCCCAAAGGGATGAAGACTTCTGACTGGCTGAAAACTATTATAGATGTTTTTAATTCTATTTCTTTAAATGACATATGTTCTAACATCAGTTACATTTAGTTAAAGGATCAGAATATGTATTTACTTTCATTTAAATGGTGTTAAACAATTGTTCTCTTCAACTGTCTCTTGCATTTCTCACAAGGGCTTGTAGGATGGCAAGTTCTTTGATTTTGTAGAATTTTACAAAAATATTGACACTGTTGATCATTTTGTCCTGCTTGCCTTAAAAGTATTATCTTGTAGCCATTGTTCCTAAATCCAACAGGCTTTTATAGACAAATGAGATGTTTTGGAAACATCACTGTAGAAATTATAGATAGTGTAGAGATCAAATGAATAATTTATCTGAATACAAAATATATAAAATATTTTACTTGTATTACACGTGATAAAAATATACACATAAATGGAAGTTACAAAACTTATTTTAAAAATTAACTTTTCATGATACAGACTTATGAGGATTAGGCCTTTAATAATGTTACAGCCATTCTATAAATAGATGTAGGCCTTTAATAATGTTACAGCCATTCTATAAATAGATGTAGGCCTTTAATAATGTTACAGCCATTCTATAAACATATGTAGGCCTTTAATAATGTTACAGCCATTCTATAAATAGATGTAGGCCTTTAATAATGTTACAGCCATTCTATAAACATATGTAGGCCTTTAATAATGTTACAGCCATTCTATAAATAGATGTAGGCCTTTAATAATGTTACAGCCATTCTATAAATAGATGTAGGCCTTTAATAATGTTACAGCCATTCTATAAATAGATGTAGCAATCTTAATAATGTTACAGCCATTCTATAAATAGAAGTAGCTATATCATAATGATCTCTCTGACACTTTAAACATAGTCATGTTTCTAAAAACTTTTATATCCAAATTCTGTATGAAATATTTGCTTCTATTTTCTTATATGTTAAATGATAAACATTTCTTGTTTTCCAAAACAGCAATGTTGTTAGTAAATCATTTGTTTCTTTATGTGGTTACCTGTATTAAGAACTGGTAAAGCTGTTTTGCATGGCGACTGTACACCATCATGCACAGTCTCCATTGATGAAGAGGTCACTCTCAAGATAGTTTGTGCAAGTGCAGCCTTTGGCAGACTTCAAAATCCTGTGTGGAACAGAAGAGGAATCAGCTTGCAAACCAAACTTAAGGTGTACCATGCAGTATTACTGCCCTCACTCTCGTACTCCTGTGAGACATGGATGGTGTACAGTCACCATGCAAAACAGCTCTCTCTCTCTCATATGTACCCTAATATTTACATATGTACAAGTACTTTTTTACAATATTTTGGCATACAATGGCCTGATGGTTAACAGAGTCTGATGGTTTAAATAATTGGGTGTCAGAGAATAAAGGTTCTACTGTATATGTGTGCATGATGGTGTACAGTCGCCATGCAAAACAGCTTAACTCCTTCCATATGTACTGCTCAGAAAACTGCTCCACATCAAATGGTGTGACAAGATTCCTGACACAGAAGTCCTCCAGAGAGCTGAGATGACAAGCATCGATGCCATACTTAGAAGGCCACAACTATGCTGGGCTGGCCATGTCTGCCGTATGCCTGATGAGTGCATCCAAAAGAGACTGTTTTATGGGGAACTCACTGAAAGCAAGCATTCCAGAGGAGGCCAAAAGAAATGGTTCAAGGATATGCTCAAAGCCTCCACAAAGTCCTATGCAATTGATCCAGACAGCTGAGAACAGCTTGCTGAAGACTGCAAAGCCTGGTATCACCAGATCAACTTATGTACAACTGCTTTTGAAGAGAACTGGATCAATGAGGCTAAACATAAACACCAGCAGAGGAAGAGCAAAACCAGCGCCAACCCTCAGTCCATCCTGCCCCCAGCAATTCCCTGTCCTCATTGCCCTGGACTCTTCAGAGCATGGTTAAGCCTCACCAGCCATATGCACATTCACAGACCAGCCCAGATCTGAAGTCATGATTGTCTTTGAGACTGAAGGACGAACAACTATATATATATATATATATATATATATATATATATATATATATATATATATATATATATATATATATATATATATATATATATATATTACATAATTACCTGCAGTGGTATCACTTTGGGGGTAAGGACTGCACCAGTTGATACCATCAGATGGGACAACACCAAAATGACTATAAAAGTTTGAATTTTTGTGCCAGAAGGAGATCCATAAGGGTGACAACATGAGTTACCACACTGGGTGACACCAACCCTAATGACACCACTGATTACCTGTACCAAGGATGGTATATATATATATATATATATATATATATACATATATATATATATATATATATATATATATATATATATATATATATAATGCACAGGTAAATACCTGTACCAATGGCTGGAAAGGGGACTCTGCCATCAAAAGACTTTTCAGGATGTAAGGCTTCCATGTCTGGGCTGACTCTTGAGCAAGGATATATACAATGTTTTTACACTTCATGTTTCCTCCACTAGTAATGGCAGCTCCATTTGTTTCCAAAGCAAATTCTGCAATATAAATATAATATTTTCTACTATAAAAAAACAAGTAAAGCTTGCTGAAGACCATCAAGACATCATACGCCTTGAAGTAAAAACTTCACTGAAGACCATCAAGACATCATATGCCTTGAAGTGAAAACTTCAATGAAGATCATTAGGACATCATACGCCTCGAAGTAAAAACTTCACTGAAGACCATCAAGAGATCATATGACTTGAAGTGAAAACTTCACTGAAGACCATCAAAGAATCATATGCCTTGAAGTGAAAACTTCACTGAAGACCATCAAGACATCATATGACTTGAAGTGAAAACTTCACTGAAGACTATCAAAGAATCATATGCCTTGAAGTGAAAACTTCACTGAAGACCATCTAGACATCATATGCCTTGAAGTGAAAACTTCACTGAAGACCATCAAGACATCATATGCCTTGAAGTGAAAACTTCACTGAAGACCATCAAAGAATCATACGCCTTGAAGTGAAAACTTCACTGAAGACCATCAAATTATCATACGCCTTGAAGTGAAAACTTCACTGAAGACCATCAAGACATCATGTGCCTTGAAGTGAAAACTTCACGGAAGACCATCAAGACATCATACAACTTGAAGTTAAAACTTCACTGAAGATCATCAAGACATCATATGCATTGAAGTAAAAACTTCACTGAAGACCATCAAGAAATCATACAACTTGAAGTTAAAACTTCACTGAAGACCATCAAGAATCATACGCCTTGAAGTAAAAACTTCACTGAAGAAAATCAAGACATCGTATGCCTTGAAGTGAAAACTTCACTAAAGACCATCAAGACATCATACACCTTGAAGTGAAAACTTCACTGAAGACCATCACGACGTCATACGCCTTGAAGTAAAAACTTCACTGAAGACCATCTAGACATCATATGCCTTGAAGTGAAAACTTCACTGAAGACCATCAAAGAATCATACGCCTTGAAGTGAAAACTTCACTGAAGATCATCAAGACATCATATGCCTTGAAGTAAATACTTCAATGAAGACCATCAAGAAAACATAGGCCTTAAGGTGAAAACTTCACTGAAGACCATCAAGACATCATATGCCTTAAGGTGAAAACTTCACTGAAGACCATCAAGACATCATATGCCTTGAAATGAAAACTTCACTGAAGATCATCAGAGCATCATACGCCTTGAAGTGAAAACTTCTCTGAAGATCATCAAGACATCATATGCCTTGAAGTGAAAACTTCACTGAAGACCATCTAGACATCATATGCCTTGAAATGAAAACTTCACTGAAGATCATCAGAGCATCATACGCCTTGAAGTGAAAACATCACTGAAGATCATCAAGACATCATATGCCTTGAAATGAAAACTTCACTGAATACCATCAAATTATCATACGCCTTGAAGTGAAAACTTCACTGAAGACCATCAAGACATCATACGCCTTGAAGTGAAAACTTCACTGAAGATCATCAAGACATCATACGCCTTGAAGTAAAAACTTCACTGAAGACCATCAAGACATCATATGACTTGAAGTGAAAACTTCACTGAAGACCATCAAAGAATCATACGCCTTGAAGTGAAAACTTCTCTGAAGATCATCAAAGCATTATATGCCTTGAAGTGAAAACTTCACTGAAGACCATCAAAAAATCATACGCCTTGAAGTGAAAACTTCACTGAAGACCATCAAGACATCATATGACTTGAAGTGAAAACTTCACTGAAGACCATCAAAGAATCATACGCCTTGAAGTGAAAACTTCACTGAAGACCATCTAGACATCATATGCCTTGAAGTGAAAACTTCACTGAAGACCATCTAGACATCATATGCCTTGAAGTGAAAACTTCACTGAAGATCATCAAGACATCATATGACTTGAAGTGAAAACTTCACTGAAGACCATCAAAGAATCATACGCCTTGAAGTGAAAACTTCACTGAAGACCATCAAGACATCATATGCCTTGAAGTGAAAACTTCACTGAAGACCATCAAGACATCATATGCCTTGAAGTGAAAACTTCACTGAAGACCATCAAGACATCATATGCCTTGAAGTGAAAACTTCACTGCTAACTCCTGGTAGCCCATTTTTCTAAAGGGTAAATCCTAGTGACATTGACC
Source organism: Potamilus streckersoni (assembly GCA_016746295.1). Taxonomy (NCBI): domain Eukaryota; kingdom Metazoa; phylum Mollusca; class Bivalvia; order Unionida; family Unionidae; genus Potamilus; species Potamilus streckersoni. The sequence continues at coordinate 3,777,581 of JAEAOA010000900.1, read as the reverse complement.
TTTGAATTGTTTATCCCCAAATTGATAGGGTTATTTGCCTAATATAGAAAACCAATCAGCAAAGTTTGGTAAAAGTATGTGAAATATAATTCATGTTATCAAAGATTGATCATACCAGGAGCACTTGTGCAAAAACTTGAAGCTAAAGTTAGGTATAGAATAAGTCTAAAACTCATATTGATTTCTCTCTACACATACAAAAATTTGTTGTTGTTTTTGTTCTGGGTTTAATGCTATTTTCCAGCACATGCTAGACTATACATGGCAGCCAGTATACATGGTGGAGGAAGAACCCAAGACAACTCTGGAAAGAACTGCCAAGAATGAGAAACGACTGGCAGGCTTTCTCACATTGGCCAAGCCCATGACTGAGATCTACAGGGACAGAGGTGATATGTGTGTGATCTGTAAAGATGAAATCACTTGGCCAGCTGTTGCTTCTGCAAAAATATGTCCTCTATAGAATGCATATGATTAAATTAGGTATTTACATTGCTAATACAGTAGATGATTTAAAAGATGAAAATCACAACTAAATTCTAATTGATGTCCCTACAGCAAACTTTGTACATGGGTTGCTGTATAGAAAATGGAGAACCCTTTAGATTAGACTTCAAAAGGTCAAAGATCAAGGTCATTGTTCAACTATAGTATAGTAGTTTTTGCAGTAATTCAAGTTGTTTGACATAAATTCAGCACAATTTGTAGATATGTAGGCATATAAATATAGGGAAACATGGATATGGGTTCAAGGTCAAAGGTCAATATTATCTTAAAATATAAATGTTACTACAGTAATAGATATTCACCAAACTTCAGAGGCAATGTGCCCACTAAAGAAAAAAAAAACAACAGTTGTGATGATTTCAGGATAAAAATGGCAAGGTCAGATCATTCTGACGAAGAATAAGCAGTTGGCAAGTGTATTATGTACCATTTTAAAAAGAAAAGTTATTTAAAAATGAATTTTTATTTATAGGTACAGGTTGTACTGCAGAGGAAATGGCAGTAGTCATGCTGGAGATGATTAGGGAGTACCAAGCACAGGTTAAAGGAGACCATCACATTCAAGAACTGCGTATTGTTGTCTTTCAAAGAAAGTTGGTGCCAGCATACGTTAAAATATTTCAAAGAGTTTATTCAGGTTCGGTTCATTTTGTGTATATTAGTCAAACCAAAAAGATTTAAATTTGCTGAATTCTATGTTTGAAAACTTGAAACATATTGAGTATTCTAATGCTTCAAACATTTTTTATAATAGATGATTAATTTCAGCAGGAAAATTATTTTTGAAGGAACTGAATTTGACTGCAACTATCATATGGAAAACTTTGTATGTAAAGATCTACTTTGAACTTTTTCCATGGCATGGCAAAACAAATTCTTTTGAGAATTGTGTAAGACCTTCAGTAACTTAGTTGTGACTAGAAGACCTTTTTACTGTTCATTCTGTAAACTAACTTTGTACAGGTATTAAATGTTGCAGGTCACAATGTAAAACTAGTTTATGGCAATTTAAATTAATGGATGACCACGGCTTGTATATCTTAAGTTCTTGTCAGTATGAAGACATGGCTAGGCATTATTGTCCAATCAAATTCAAGTATATATGTTGTTTATCTATGATATTAATCTTATGTAGAATTATTTCAATAAACTTCAGATTATATGGAAGTGACTATACTTGAATTTGATTGGGTAAAGAGTGTGGTTACAATGACGAATGATTTCAAATTTTGTATTACCATATTCTCACATATACTCCTTTACAAGTCAACTCAACTATAGGTCGACCCTCCCCCTTTTTGGGCTACAAAAACCCAATTTCTCTTTGATCCTCATATAAATTTGGATGTATTTTGCAAGTCAGATTAGTCTGAATTGGTGACTAACATCATCTGTGAGTGAGAGTTGCACATTGAAAAATGAACAAGCCATAATAGATAAATAGATTTAAAAAAATAGTATAAGATGCAATTATATTCTTTAGTGGTGTGATGTGATGTGATTATAATTTTTAATTTAGCTTTAACAATTTTTCAGGCATATTGCTATGATGTCTGCAGTGTGGCAGTGTATAGTGATGTCTAGCACTGGGGCATCATGCTGCAGACATGTAACATGATGACCCACCTAGTCACATTATCCTGACACCAGGCCGACCAGTCCTAACACTAACCTCTTAATACTGAGTGCCTAGTCAGGCAGCTGTTAGTACCATTTTTGTAAGTATTTGGTATGACTTGACCAGGGATCAAACCCACAACTTCCTGCATCTGAGGCAGAAACTCTAACCATTAGGCCACCGGAGTGGTTCTATTCTTTAGTGGAATATGACACAAGTAAATTGACAACTTACAATTTGTTCATATTAAATCCATTAAAATCCATAATTCTTGGCATTTTAAATCCATTTATATGCAAAATCCATGAATTCAAATATAGTTCACTTACCATATTATGGGATATTGTAAACTGGATCATTCTGAACATTTTTTAAATAAAACATATTCAGAATTATTAGTTTACAATATCCTATAATATGTTAATTCCATGCATCTTACAAAGAAATAATGAAAAAAAAACCCCACATTTTTATGAATTACAGTTTCCTGTAAATATTGCAATCTAATGTCATCTGGTACAGTCCAAGAATTTATCCTCATTATCTGATAAAGTTATAAAATCTTCCATCATCATCTAGTCAGTGTAAATCATCTGCTAGTCATTATAAACCTCATCCAACTCCATTTAATCAGATTCACTATGATATGCTTATGTAAAGACCGAGATTGAGCTTAGCAAGTAACACTTTGTGAATTCTATTAAATGTTGCACATTGAACACATATCAGTTGCACAGTAAGATCACAAAGAGTTCAAATAACCATCCTATGTTACTTGGCAGTGAACAAGTATCAAACTTGTGGCTCAATGTAAGGGTTGTCACAAGGAAAAATAAGGAGGGTAATGTTTCTACAAGCTAAAGGAATAAATTCAAACATTCACATCAAGAGAGAACTCTACTTGGCATTGAGCAGGTACATTTATTAAATCTGGATCTTGATCAAAAGGATTGTCAACCTGAAAAGAAAGTGAGTGCTACAAAGCCAAGGAGATCTTTTACTTTGGCAGAAAACTTTGGCAATATTACTTGGGAATTATATCTAACTTGAAAAGGAAAATACAACTTAAATTGAACCTTTTATTGAATCAAACACTGTATTCATAGAGCAAAACATAAATATTAATACAAATATGGGTTGTAAGGACTTGCACAAAAATGGAAGCAATATACATGCAAGTAAAAACTCATTATAAACAATATTGATGGACACTTCACTTTGTAGTGGGTGGTATTTGATTTACCCATAATATTTTCAAATTATTAAAATCCAAATAACTTCGCTCAAGTATTATGTAATGAATACTGTAGTGAAATGGATAAACAGAGTGCAAACCATGTATACATTTCTGAATGGAAATAGTAATGTGAAAATGTAAACATATTTGAATTGACAGTATATTTGCATATTGCAGAGATCTAGAGTTTATTTTAATTTTAAAAAAAATTATGTCGTGCTTAGAAGATGACTTCTGTTCTGTATGAATCAACATATATGGAATGTAAAAGAACAAAACAAGCTGGAATGTACAAATATATGTCACTGCAAAATCTCCCTCTCAATGTTAAAACTTAAAACACATAAATTATTCACACTCATTTTTTATCTATTTCCACTGGTTAATGAGTCTTGCTATTTTGACTTGTGAACACTGTGGCTGTTAATTCCTGACTTTTTTGCCATTCTTGTCCTTCTAGTTAAGCAATGACACTGAAATGCAGTAAGTGCAACAATTTAAAGCTTGCAAGATGTGTCTCACTTGTATGATGTGTCCTTTATGTGCATTATAGACAGCAAATAGTTGGTCTGCTGTGTTGCATAAAAGTATCAAAAGTAAAGGAGATAAAGTCTCATTAGAGCAGTGCAATATTTTCAGCCTTCACAAAAAGACAGCAACAATTTGCAGGCATAGTATGCAATGTCAGGATGGTCTCCCCTTCCTCCAGAATTAGAGAAACAATGGAATGGTAGTCCAATGAATTCTTGTCAGATGCTGTTGAAACTTCAGATACATCAACTATTACAAGAAGTGACAACACAGTTACTTGATTATTTTATGCCATACAGTACCTTTCCAGATGCTGACCAACCGGTCCAACCAGTCATACCTATTTTCTAATGATCAAACTTATGTCACTCAAGCAAGCCAGGCTGCCACATACTAGGTCCAAGGTATGTGGAGAAGATAGGACTGTTTTGCTACACCTTCTTCAGGGTCAATTTAAAAACTGACCATCTAACTGACCATACAGATAACAGCCATGTAATAATTCAGCTGACAACTGAGCCAACCATCCAGCTGTCCATCCATACCAGCAAAACTCAACTGATAAGTAATTTATTTACAGCTTATCCTTTGGATCAAGTTATGTTGTTATGTATTTGGAGAAGATGGCAGTGCATGGTATATACTGTACCACCAAGAATGTTTTCTTGGATATGGATGTAAACCATGATGAGGATGACCCACACAGTGATTATGGATGTAAACCATGATGAGGATGACCCACACAGTGATTATGGATGTAAACCATGATGAGGATGACCCACACAGTGATTGTGGATGTAAACCATGATGAGGATGACCCACACAGTGATTATGGATGTAAACCATGATGAGGATGACCCACACAGTGTATGGATGTAAACCATGATGAGGATGACCCACACAGTGATTGTGGATATAAACCATGATGAGGATGACCCACACAGTGTATGGATGTAAACCATGATGAGGATGACCCACACAGTGTATGGATGTAAACCATGATGAGGATGACCCACACAGTGATTGTGAAGATAATCTCAATGATGTGACATACCAAGATCCAACTAAACTGAATTTTGTTTCAGAGCATCTGTGAAGGAAATATACATGGTGTTGCCTTCATTGTGGCTGATCATGCAATTCATCCTGAGAAACATCATCGAGCAGAGCCTCGAACACCAACAGCGGCTCATTATCAACTTTGTCGATTTTAGCAAGCTTCAACAGAACACATTGGGAGTTGCTTTATAACATAGCAAGGTTATATGGCATTGGAGTGATTCATTGAAGTCTTTAGAAACTTCTACCTCATCTCCAGCTGCTGTGTCAGGATGGAAGACATCACCACAGACTTCTTTGCCATTGAAACTGGCATCAGACAGGGATGTATCCTTTCTCCTTTCCTCTTCCTCATGGTGATCAACATCATTATGCAGAAAGCCATGGAATGAGATGATTTTGGAATCCCATGGCTGAAACCAAACCAGCTAACTGACCTTGACTCTATGGATGACATTGCACTCTCTGGCACATGAATAAAAAGGTGCAAGAAATGACATTGAGCCTGGAATGCAAATGTGAATGCGAAGTGGCCTGAATTGGACTTAGGATAAGTGGGAATAAGACAAAGATCATGAGGATCAGATATATACTAAGCAAGTGACACTGTGGAGATTGGTCAGCAACAACTTGAGGAGGTAGAGAAATTCACCTACCTAGGCAGCACCCTAGCCAATGATGGTGACACCCGCCATGATGTCACTTGTTGAATAGGGAAGGCAGGGGCAGTCTTTCAACAGCTTCAACCAATCTGGGCCAACACACAAATCAGTGTAGTAACAAAAATCCAGCTATTCAATGCTATCATCATCCTGACTGCATCCTATGCATGTGAAATATGGAAGATGTTGGACTGGATTGCAAGGAGGCTTAACATCACCCAACAGCAATGGTTGCATTGAATCCTGCAAGTCTCGTACAAGAATCACATTACAAATGAAGAGATCCATCAGCAAACAGGTACCTGCCCTCTCAATGACATTGTGGCAGAGTGACAGCTATGTTTTTCAGGTCACATTCTCTGGCAAGCAATCTCACAGCATCCAAGAAACACCATCTCGTAGATGTTATGGGAAAGACAAAAACAAGGTTGCCTTCAAACTACATGGCAAAGCACCTTCATCAAAGATCTGAGAGCAATGGGCATATCATTGGATGATGCTGAAAACATTGTGACAAATCAACCTCGATGGAGAGCTCTTGCTGCCCATTGTGTCAAATGATCAGGAACTAAGTCTAAGTCAAAGTAAGTAAGTTGCCTGCTTACGAATACCAGCCACTGTGAGCTGTGTGCCAGGTATGTAATGTCCAGACATCAGTAGACCTTAAAGACAAGGAAGAACATCCATCCATCTGTTTACTGTGGCAGCTGATGAAAATAAAGCAAATTTCAGACCATTTGCCAGATAAATTATGTGATCTGGGAAATTCAACAGTTTTTTTTTCTCAGAAAGCTAGCTACCCACTGTTTTATTATCATGCTGATATAGAACACATTTGGACACATTTACCACCAAGCTTCAAACACTGGATAACATTGGGGCAATTAATATGAATGTACCACTGATCTACAAGGTGGACAAGAATGTCTTTCACACCACCTTAAAACTTGTTCATAATATCATGGCAACATTTTCAATGTTGGACCTAGCATCATTTTTCATGTTGCCAAAAAAAAAAACATACAACTGTCATGCATGAGAATCAGTTGCTAAGGTCACCAAGGTCATTCATGTATATAAACACATGCATACATACACACAGACACAAAATTCTGGTCCAGTGGTGCCCCTTTTCCAGTCTAATGAGTCACAAAGTTAGTATCATGACCAAAGTTGTTTTATTGCTGTGTCACTCAGGTGAAACAAAGATTGGCTCATGGCTGGAATCTCTTTGGAAAAGCCCCAACCACAAATTTGGTTACAAAGGGAGCCCACCTAGTTGTCAGATTTTGATACAGTCATTGGCAATTACCTCTTCATATCAGCCTTTTGGAAATGAAAGCAATAAAAACCAATTTTTCTTGCCTGGAAGGACCAACTGTTAGAAAGGCATTGTTATGTCTGACGATTCAGTGGTGGTGGTCTACATCCTCAAATGAGAGGTTCAGATCAGCTGGTACCTCCAGCTAAATACACCTTTCTTACTCAATAACTTGTACACATTGGGGTCAAAAACACAGACTGCACTGTAAGCAAGGGTGTGAGTTACCAAGGAATCTCCAACATATCGACTAGACATCCAGAAAGCAATGGGGTGGGGAAAACTGGGCTGTTTAATTACTAAATCCTCATTTTGTATCAAGAATAAATGTCAATAAAGGGCTTTTTCTGATGAAGTTGTTCATTATTCTCTATAAATTACATTTATTTTCAAAATGTCCAGCATCTGAAAGATCGATAACATGATCCCAACTAGTTTCAACAACCAAAATGGTATGTGAAAATGCTAGTGTATTATATCATGGCATTTTGTTTTGTTAAATAATCTGGTTCCCAGAGTAATTTGTAATAGTATTTTGTGAAACAAGGAGTCTATAAAGCAGGGAACCAGACTAACTGTTGATACACTACCAAACAAGATTCCTTTTTTTATCAAAAACAAGCAACATTTATTTCATGAGTTAATCATCTACAACAAAACTCAATTTTTTGTATTGTTCAATTTGTAAATTATTGATGCCATGATTTCATTGCAAGTAATAGTAAAACTTTTTATCATCCTTGAGAATATCTCTACTTGTGAATTCAGGAATTCTCTGAACTCATTTTCCCCACAAAGGTCCGCAGCTATGAAATAAATATGAAATAAAGTTCTTATTTTATGAAATACTCATTTCGCTTGGTTGCCTTGCTATCTTTAATCAAAGTTAAGATTAAGTAGGTTAATTTAAGGTAGTTTAATTAGATTACATACACAATAACATTTATAACAGTATTCAGTTGATCAACTGAAATGAGTTACCCGACATATGACCGGGACCTATGGTTCTTAAGCACATAGAATTTGTATGACTTCTAACTTTATAACATTTTATTCCACCTCCTTTATTTGATTCAAAAGACACAGTTAACATGATAATGGAAAAGGAGTCCAACTTTTTATTAATGCAACAATACAATAAATGCTTCCTCTAGTCTGATATCAAAACACAGTAGGCACTTAATTAGGTTCTCTGAGAAATGCTCAATAACATAGCTGTTGCTGTAGATTGACACATTTTACATTTAATTGCAAGAGGACACATTGCATTTATGATGATTACACTTAAAAGGAACTAAAAGATAGAACTAGAACACAAATTTCAATTAATAAAAAAAAATATTTAATTGGTTTTTATGTATTAAGGTACTGCTTCCACTAGGCACAAGTGACATTTTCATTGATTAAAATTTTCTTGAATATCATTAACTATGGTGTACCAAGAATGTCATTTGGAAAGAAAATATAAACAAATATATGACTTCTTATTACAAGTTGATATTTCATAATGTTGATTTAAATTTCAAGGGCCTATCTACTATTTTTGATAATAAAAAAACAATATGTCAAAGTTTCCATTATCAATTTTGATCATGATTATCTTCATGTTCAACAAATATATCAATTTTTTTGTTTAAAAAATGGAATCCACACCTGGCCTTCATTGTAAGTTGATTCACAAGTTATCAGGGCGCGAATTGTCTAGAGAGTGGTGTATAGGTGTCCAAATCAAATTCCTGGCAGGCTTAATATCCTTGCCTCTTCTCTGTCAAAAAAGGACCAGATTTTTCATTCCAAATTTTTCAGTTATCAATTGATCTTACATTGTAATTATGAACTTTATGAGTATTCAGTAATTACCTATCTGAAGCAAGGTAGAGTCACAATCTGCCAACTTTTCTCTTTCTGGTCTTTGCCTCAGATGCCTGGTCTATGAATGCACTATCTATCATTTTGAAGGGTTCTGAAAATTTACTTTCACTTAGTACAGAAAATAATACAGAAATAATTGTCACATTCTAATAGATCTCAGATGGAATAAGTCTGTGATCTTGCAATGTCCAAGAAAATCCTGACAAAGCCTAGCTAACCTACTCACACAGCCATGGTCAGAGATATTTCATCTCTGTCCAGACCTGCTCTTCCTTCACACCTGGGTCTTGTCAGGAAAGCTCAGTGAAGAAATGAATTCCAGTCTTTGATTGTGGAAAGAATCTCATTAACAATATAAGGCCTTCCACTTTGTTACAGGCATAAGAGCACATGTTTAGGGACTGGTGCAAAGTCAAGAAAAATGTCCCTTTAAGCGTCATGATCTTGAAGTTGGCTGATTTCATTCTTTGGTTTTTCAAGGAGGAAACATTAGTCCAGTTACCATCAAAGGCTAATACTTTCTAATTTGACACCTCAAAACATCATGATAGGATATTTGTTATGAATAAAATCAGTCTTCCAAAATGGAACTTCTTAGGGTTCTTGAAAAGGTTCAGTTGAGATGAATTTGAATCCTTAAATTGCCAGAACCTTGCTGAAGCCACTATCAAACAAGATATGTTTTCTATTGCCATACCTTCAAATGCAGACACTGAAGCCACTATCAAACAAGACATGTTTACTGTTGGCCATACCTTCAGATGCAGACGCTGAAGCCACTATTAAACAAGACACATTTTCTGTTGGCCATACCTTCAGATGCAGACGCTGAAGCCACTATCAAACAAGACATGTTTTCTGTTATAATACCTTCAGATGCAGATGCTGAAGCCACTATCAAACAAGACATGTTTTCTGTTGGCATAACTTCAGATGCAGATGCTGAAGACACTATCAAACAAGACATGTTTTCTGTTGGCATAACTTCAGATGCAGATGCTGAAGCCACTACCAAACAAGACATGTTTTCTGTTGGCATAACTTCAGATGCAGATGCTGAAGACACTATCAAACAAGACATGTTTTCTGTTGGCATACCTTCAGATGCAGATGCTGAAGACACTATCAAACAAGACACGTTTTCTGTTGGCCATACCTTCAGATGCAGATGCTGAAGCCACTACCAAACAAGACATGTTTTCTGTTGGCATACCTTCAGATGCAGATGCTGAAGACACTACCAAACAAGACATGTTTTCTGTTGGCCATACCTTCAGATGCAGATGCTGAAGCCACTATCAAACAAGACATGTTTTCTGTTGGCCATACCTTCAGATGCAGACGCTGAAGCCACTATCAAACAAGACATGTTTTCTGTTGGCATACCTTCAGATGCAAAGTGAGCAAGTTACAGTGGACCCGTCTGCAATTCAGATCATATGCTACTATGGTCATAATGATGCGTCCCGGATTTGTGTTGCACAGAATCGGCTGCCATCAGCAGGCACTCTGAGAATGCTTCCTGTCTTTGATACTCATTGAGAGTAGTCGGCATGAAAGACCCTTTGTCTGCCTTCAAACATCATTTGAAGCACACACAGAAAAGTAATGGAATAAGAGTGCATCATGTACTCCAAGTCAAAGCCAGGATTGAGGATATCACTACCCAAGCCCATTCATTGTGGCTGAAGTAAGTTATTCATTTAACATACTCTGTAGTCTCAAAAGACTAGAGTATATGACTTCATGAAGATTTTAGCTCGTGAAATTAGTGTGATCTCTGCAAGTCTTGGTTTTTAAGGCAACGTTTTGATCTAAGGCATAACGTAATCCATTAGCTAATATTTACGATCAGTATTTTATCAAAACTGGGGATCTCTTGGCATTGTCATTAAAATAGGGAGCGAGGAAACAAAAATAGTTTAATATTTACCTAACACTTAAATATTAATCTTTCTTTATCAAAATAGGGAGCGGGGAAACAAAAATAGTTAATATTTAATTACCACTTAAATATTAATCTTTTTTTCTTCCTTCTCCACTCTGTTAATGATCCAATGAAAACAAAATCTACCCAAAATATTTTCTTGTGTATTCCTCATGAATATTGTACAGTGTCAAGAATCTTGTTTCACAGGCTGCTGTCTAAAAGGGCATATGCATTGCTAGCTTAGGAAATAAAATGGAAAACTTCTTAACTGCTCTTAGGTATTATCATGTTTTTCCTCTAACATCAACTCTGACAAAGTTTCAATTTCTTAATCAGTGCTTTGCTGACTGCTATGTAAAATTTCTTATCTGTTCCACAATGATGTATTTAATCAATATACATTCTTACTTTTTAATTTCTTTTTGGATTCTTATTTAATCAATTTATCTTAAAGTGCTATATATTTAAGAGACACAAGATGATCTCTCAGTGCAGAAATGTTTAAAAGGTAATGAAAACAATGCTTCTATTTTTAAATTGCCTATATTAAGTCTTATTATTCTCCATTTCTACATTTCATAATACTACTGAATAATGGGAATACTGGCATTGACATCAGACTCATACTGAATCTCTTATTTGGGTCCAAAACCACTCACTGGCATTTCCAGCAACTTTCTCCCAACTGTGATAATCTGATTATTCAGCAGTTCAAAACAATTCATTGTTATTATCATTAGCCAGTATTTACTGAATGAAATTTCATCTAAAAATGAATTGTGCTAGGAGTCTGTATTTTTGTTTCTGTTATTTAGCCTGTATTTCAAAGAAGGAAACATTATAATACTTCCTTGATGAATGCATGGCTAAAGTGTTGATGGAATGCTTGTTCCAGGGCCTAACATACCCATTAAATTTAGCTTAACAACCACCTATCAATAGTTAAACTGGGCAAGAACATCTCCCTAAGTATTGACTATGTGGTATTTAAACAGAAAAGCTGACGGCTTGATTTGGGGGGTAAGTATAGTATATTTTTCTAATGTTATTGTGATCAGGTAAGTATTCTTGGTGAATGTAATTTACTGTTGCTTCCTCTGAAATTCTACTTTTTTCCTTTTTGTTAAAATTCTTTTGATGACAAAACTAGATCAAATTTGGTTCAATTTCAGAATGAGGTTTTTCCATCTTCTATGTATTTTCATAATTAATCTCCAGGTTCTGAGCAGGGAGATAGACAAAAAAGTTGCAGAATATTGTCCAAATATCATTCCTAAGTAAGAAAATCAAAATATTTTTTCAGTTGCCACTCTCCTGCCTGATTATTGAGCATGATGTTAAAGCTTTTCTCAAAGTGGCTCAACCCACTTGAAGCAAAATATACTTGTCAAAAGCTGATGCAAGTCCTTCTTGATGGTTTTTTCAAATTTTTCCTATTTTCAAATAGGAGTGGGTTTTGGTAAAAGTAATATTGCTATTTCCCATAATCCACCTCAACTTATTGTAATATACATATACCTAATTTCACGGATTAGATAATCCATGAATTTCACAAAAATAAACAAAAATGTTTTCTCTACAATTTAGTAAATTGCAATACAGTTCTCTTTGTAATGTTTTGTAGCTGGAGAAATAGAGAGTGAGTCAGAAAGAGAGAAACATAGATCCGAAACTGTTCAAGGGGACTCTAGCCTGGATGTGGTTATCTATGCTAGGTCAAAAGAGGGCATTGACAAAGCCATCACGACTATAGAGAGAACCATGGATAGTGAATGGACCAGCAAGTCAATAGCAGATCCTTGAATTAAATACCTAAATACTAATCAGGTAATTCACTAGGCTTTCAATGAAGTTTATCTCATAAATGTTGGCAGAATTGCTTCATTTTAAGAAAACATGAAAGATTTGCAAAGTGATATTTGATATCACGAAACAAATGCAACAAAATGAGGAAAAAAATTAAGTTTTACACTTCCTGATGGGGAAAAGTTCTTAGTGAAAAAAAATTGCTATTTCTTATGTATATTATGTATATATTGTATGTCTTTTTTTTGGGGGGGTGTATCCAGTCAGGTGACCATTTGATCCAAAACAGCTGAGCATTTAATATTCTATCATAATTTTGTTTTCATCAATGACCTGACTGATGGAACTTGCATTTTTTAGACATAAATAATGTCGAACATTGATACAAGTTAAATGCTGATTTTCTTCACTTTACAGAGTACAAAAGAATTAGATTATCAAAAGATTTTAAACAATTAGGAAGTGTCACTGACAGCAATATTGATTTACATTTCTAGATAGTACTTAGAGGATTTAGTTTACATTTTTTCTTTTCAATAAATTAGATTGAACGTGACATGAAACCATGACAACTCAGGTGGTCTAGTGGTTAGAGTATCCACCTCATATGCAACAGGTCATGGGTTCAAACCCTGGCAGAGTCATACCAAATACTTATAAAAATGGTACTAACAGTTGCCTTGCTAGGTGCTCAGCATTAATTGGTTGGTGTTAGGACTGGTCAGCTTAATGTCAGTATAATATGACTAGGTGAGACATCATGCTACATGTCTCTGGTATGATGCTCCAGTGCTAGACATCACTATAAACTGACACACTGCAGACTGAAATATTGTTAAAGCTAGGTTAAAAATCCAAATCACACACATTCAGACATAAAACAATACATTATCATTTTAGATTTTTGCAGAATTCACTTGAGAAATCTGTAACTTATTATTATTTCCTAATTTTCAAGAAATATATTTTCCATTGTAAAGTCAAAAACAGATTAATACATTTTAATGAAGGAAGGAATTAATCTTTTAAGAAATTAGACTTGCATTAAATTTAGATACCTTCCTCATCTGCAGCTGATGAAACAAAATTTAAAAGAAACATATAGTTTGCCTTTCCTTGTAAAAGTTTATATATATATATATATATATATATATATATATATATATATATATATATATATATATTTTTATTTGTCTATATATATATATATATATATATATATATATATATATATATAGAGAGAGAGAGAGACAGACAGACAGACAGACAGACAGACAGACAGACAGACAGACAGACCAACAATTCATGATGTTTAAAAATGTATGTCATATAAATAGAGAGGAATTTTAAAATTAAGTCTGCACAAAACATTAACAAAATTATACTGTTTTAAAATTTTAATGGCAAATGAAGCCAAAAATAAGCATCTATAAAACTGGGTTAATGGACACATCATTCTCTTTTTAAAGAGAATCATTCTCTTATTAAAGTCCTCTGACAATTTTGAAGACAGGCTCAAATTATATATTATTTTAAGTCATTGAAACTTAAAGCCTTCGAAATTGTCCTTCTAAAATAATTCCTTCTCATAATATGATGGCTGTTTTTTGGGTTGGACTGTGCCACTGAATATATCATCAGAAAGTTATTGGCGCCAAAACAAGATATAACCAAGATGGTAAATGTACAATCAATCTCATATTTCATAATCTTCCTGTACAAATTTTACCACAGATATTCAATTATTTCAACTAAATTTTTTTCATAAATCATGTAAATTTATACACAGTTGGTCTTGTGTAATGTTCTTCAACATTTCCAGGTCAAATCATTTCTATTTTATACAGAAAGGTTTGCAGATGTCTTTTTAACCTCTCCATGTCAACCATTTTTACAGTTAGAGACTGAGAAAAAATTAGTTTGCTTAAAAACTGAAATTGTATGACTTGGATGACTGGATTAGGTTTGTATTAATATTAATGTTTCTAAATGAAAGATAAAATAAGTGACATTGCTTATTACTCATACTTTCTTTAGATTTATTAAGGATTAGGGGATTGTTGTTTCAATATATCTATATAACTGTTATATTGTTGTTTTCAGAAAGATGATATTTACAAAACTGGTAAGGACAACAATGTCAACATAAAAATTGATGCAAAGAAAGGTGAAATACAGATGATGGGGTTCTTCCTTGATGTTATCAGACAAAATACATAAGATATTACTTAAACAAGTGGAAAAATATCATGTCCAGAAGGAAGCACAACTGCTCACTAATGGAGTCCAATGGTTCTATCTTAAGAATGAAAATGAAGTCAAGTTCTCAGCTGACAAAAATATCACCATAGAAAAAGCTTTCCAGGCAAAGTGCAAAAGTGTCAAAATCCAGGATAGATCTGGAGAAGAATATGAGATAGACTTCAGCAAAATGGTAGAAAATCCAGTGAAAGATTCGACATCGAAAATTCCAGTTATAAGAAGAGATCTAATTGACAAAGGTGAACTGTCTTTTTATCTGATGAAATGTGATACCTTATGGCTTTTTTTTTACTACAAATTATGCATTTTTCCTAAATATAAGTGCAGCTCCCTAAACTGGACATGCTGGAACAATACAGTCAAAGGAAACTGGATTACAAAGTGTGTGGAAGTTCCTTTATGATACAATAATCCAATTGCTATTTGACTATTTGCTGATTTTATGGAGGCCCCAACCCCAAAAAAACATTATAACTAGTCTGTATAACTACCATCTATTAATTATTCTTGACATAAAAAATTTAAGTATATATATATATATATATATATATATATATATATATATATATATATATATATATATATATATATATATATATATATATATATATATATATATATATATATATATATATATATGTTATGACTATATGGTGTTAAACTAAGTTAAAGAAAAGAGCACAATGAACAGGTTTGCAAAATACAACAAATAATTTATTCCAATAGAATACAAAGTGAAATTTAAAAAATAACTTAAATTGTGAAATAAATCCCAAATTGTTCTAAAAGTTCTATGACAAGTCCAAATGTATGAAGTTCCAATTGAATTATAGTGTTATTTGAAATGAATTCCAACATTGAATGTGTTGATGTGCCTATAATCTCAAAAATAGTATGTGCCAATGGCCTTAAATGTGGTATTATGTAAAGTCTTTTGATGTATCACAGTAATATACTCCAAAAATGCCATTGACTCAATTCACTATAATTCCAAATTGGTGATTTAGTCCAGGAAGAATTAATGATCACTTTGTAATTCCAGTGAATGATTTAAATAAGTAAATCCACCCAAAACTAAAACAAACACAATAGTAAGAATGATTCAGTTTTGGATGTTAAGACAGGAATGAGTATATTTTCAAATAAACAGTATTGATATAAGAAGCTAAGACAAAATAATAGAGCAAGGATATAGGTTAGTTACCTCTCTAAAACATTAAAAGTTGTCAACAAGTTTAGGAATTCCAAATGAAAAAAACTGATGTCCTGGAAACTGATTTAGATAAACAATGCTACCTCCAATAATAATGATCTGAATATTTATTATATCATAGTGAAATATTAGTTATGTATTATGTTGTTTACAAAATGAATGTCACAAGTCACATAGGTCAATAGCTTGATTTTGGTCTAAGGTCAGTTACAAAATACAAATATACCTAACATATAATCATTGAGCAAAGCCAACAAACAATACAAATTATATATATAATATTCTGTAAGAATTATCTTTATTGCACACAGACTGGGCCTATTACGGCATTTTTATTACTATCTATACATCAGTTTCTTAAAATTGTATAGCAACACTCATTCATCCTGTAGAGTTTAATACAATTAGAAACAAGAATGTATATAATAAATACATAGCCACATTCAAAGTTTGTCTGTTTTTTACATAGTCTCAGTGAATTTGTTTAGAATTTAGAATATAAAAGTAGTTATTTCAATTGACTTGAAACAAACAACATAGTACATTTTGTGTATGTGTTTCATATATAGTGTTTCAGACCATGTTATAGTTTATTAGTTGCAAAGTTCCAAGGACCCATAATTAGGTCACAAGCTTTGCTTACTTTGAAACAGTGAATAGACAAATGTGTTTGGAAATGCATAGAACAAATTTTCCTTGCTGAAGAATGAATTGGACTGGTGCTGGAATGTGATGTTTTGCTATGTATTCTGGTTCTCTATTACCATCTTACTTTCTTCTGCTGTAATCCCAATAAATTGCTATATTTTTTAATTATTAAGTTAATCTTTGTTTTGGCAGTGTTGTTTATTTTAGTCTAAATTTGTTTTCCCAGGTTCATTAGCAACAGAGAAACCAAAGCACTGGGCTGATATGAAGAGTAATGAAAACTTGATGATTGTACCCCTTAATTCATCTGATCCTGAATACATAAAAGTTGTCCAGGAATTTCACAAATCTGTTGGTAGTTCAATGCCGATTGTCAAGGTAAAAGAAGTGAAATGAAAATGATTTACTTTTTGTTTAATACTTTCTTGTTTGTAATTAATTTAAAGGAACAGTTCATCATGATATTTATCTATTTTCTGGCAAGTAAAATGGTGTGGATGGCAAGTCAGATTCACTAATTTGTATACTTTTCATCCTCTGTCCATATATAAATCAATATGGATTACAAAACAAAGCCAGACCTTGCATCTTTTTTGTTAGTAACTCTGGTTTCATGAATATATTCCAGATGAATTGAAAAATTTCAGTCACTAATGCTAACATGCTTTTTCTTCAATTGCATGCTCATTGTAATCTGTAATAATTGTTCCATTACCTGACAGTTATCTTCCTCATGTACAAGTGTACTTCTATATTCCATTATCAATTGATATGTCTGAATTAACAATTTATTTTTTTCTAACTATAATATCCATTATCACAAGAACCAAAAGGCAATGCAGTGTTTTTTACATGCTAATTAAATATGCCCAGAGCTTTGGCCAGGTTATTCAAGTTGACACCTGTTTATGGGCAAGATTCAGCAAATGAGATCAAATTAGTGAGGTTACCAAGATGAACATGAGGCTATCTAAAGAAATGTAAAGAAAATTAATGACAGAAAGAGAAAAATGGAAACAAGTCATGTACAAAGAATAAATAAAACTTATTCAAAATGTTCCAGTATTACATCAATGAAAACAGTGCTTTCAGCTAATAGTAATTATTCATGTCCAGAGAAAACATGTAATCATTTCTTGCGGTTACCATTCCATGTGAAATCATAACAATAACATCATAATTGATGTAGATTAATGATAAAGAACAAAGGTGTACTGGTATTACCTATTGCAGGATCCAAAGACAATATCAGGTTTTGAACAGTTACTGTAATTTGCTTGGACTTTTGTTGGAAACCAAAGACCAAAGTAATTATACAAGTTATAATTTAAAAGCAGTTAATATTAGTTTATAGCAATATTGATTGAAAAAGAATTGGTACAGCTATGTGACCTATACATACCAAGAGCAGGGAGGGTGAACCCTACAAAGTTTTGCTCGAGCCCTTTACCTAAAAAGAAGGTTCTTACAACTGGCTAAAAAAATAAGGTCAATAACGCTAAACTAAAGTCTCTAAATTGTATATTTCCATACGGTTAAAAACAAGTAATATAAATCCTTTAGGTTAGCTCAGTTTTGTTACCCTATTGTTAAATTATTTTTGCGATTTCATTTACTTGTGAAACGGCACTCAATTGTTGATGTCCATCCTCCCTGCTGCTATAAATTAACCAAAGATTTTATCCAGACCAGCTCAGTTTTGTTACCCAAAATATATTGTTATAAAAAATAAATTTAAAAAAAATCTTAATTTTTTTTCTCCTAATTATAATATTTACTCTACGAGCGTATGTACAAATTAACATATAACGTCTCTCCTCTAAGGTTCACAATAATGCCATCCTGATTTGTGAGTTTGAAATTAATTCTTGACAATTCTTTATTATTTCCATGCAGATAGACTTGATTTATAGGATCAGATTCAATGAACCACCCAGGTGGCACTTGAATACTGGATGAATATAATATATATCCTTGCTGGGCCTGGTTAAACTTTAAAAGATCTACGTGATAACTACTATCATTTATATCGCATACTAGATTCACAGCGATTGTTGATGTTATATTAATAATCTTAGGTGAAATATGATGACTTGTTCATTATTATATTGAGAACTGCTGGTGACGGGATTAATTTTTTCCATGAATCACATATTCTTTTAAAGTGTTCATCAATAAGAATATTAACTGATTTCTTTAGCCACTCAGAGTTAAATCCAGGAATTATAAATGTTGGTAGCTGTTCTTCTGTAATTCCATAATGTTTCAGAAATACTGTCATAAATAACCGCATATGACTTACACGTTGAATTAGACCGTCTTCATCAACTATATAAGTAATGGAAAATCTATCTGCAGGTGCGTTTAATGTTTTTTCTCTGTCAACGATAGCTTTATTTACATATTCTAAGTCTGATGCAACTTGATCTAGATGTTGTATTGTTTCAATTATCTGATTTTTAAAATCATCATCATAAAATATGTTGATGCTGGAAAATTAATTTCTTAGATCATTTAGTATGCGCTCATGTTCAGATTTAACTGGTCTTGATCTTGAGGTAATTTCTTCAACATTAAGTGTCGATATTCTTGATGCACCTTTCTTGCCTTAAATGAAATCTATAAAAAAAAGTATAATGTGTATAACCGCGATAAGCATGCATAATCTCTATAAATGGATAAGTGTTTCGATATTCTGGAAGTTGTATAAATTTCTTAACGTCTATGACAAAGTCGGATCGCTGTGATTCTGGTGGACCCTGATAAGCTGGTGCAACTTCAGGCCACCTAGTACTGATCTAATCGAACTTTGATAAATATCTACAGCATAATCAGCAGAATTTATTTCAATTACTGATGAACATTATGTTGGTTCGTAAACAGTAATTGCTATTTTTAATTCTTTTCCTGTAATAGATTTAATTCTGTGCTGGAATTCTTCATTAATCTGCTCTATTTGATATCTTTCAGTTGGAATACTAACTACCTGCCAGTCAGGAGTTCCATCAGGTTTATTCTTTGCGAATACTAATAAATTATTTGGCTGTGGTCCACCAAATGGTTTTGATCTAATATTAGGCCAGATATAATAAACTCGCAATTGTGATAATTACTGCAATTGCGGTTGGAAAGTTAACACTAAACTCAGGATTTGTCAAACTTATTGATATTATCGTAGTTTTTGACGGAGTCGTATTAGTGACGATCTGTTGTAATAACTCTCGACTCAATCACCGAACGATGTTCAGACGCTGACATTATTATTATTGTTATTGTTTAATTCTCCATTGTTTATTACTTTGGTTATTGTCACCAGAATTATTAACGATCCTGAATGATTCATCGTAGGGTAGGTTTTCATTATCGTTGAAAACCCCTCGTCAGATATTTTACCATCACTGAGATACGTGAAAATAAACCCAGATAATTTAGAGTAGGTTGCTGTTGCTGTGTGTAATTTTATCATATACTCACGCAATTTATCATTTGCACATGTAGCTATCTTTTTAGCAATAATACTAAGAATACCTGCTATAGTCGTTGAAGTTGAAACGATAATTGTTATAACTGCAGGAGCTGTCATTGTTAACGTTGATAATATTAATCCTGCTCCATCAACAATAGCAGAAACTGAGTAAACAGCTATATCAATGACAACCATACGTCTACAATATTTTTTTACTTTTACTGTATAATTGTTGATGGTATTTTTAGTCTGGTCAGACATTCACATACTTAATTATATCTATGACGTTGAACGTAGATGAGTGACTCTGTCAATTAATTCATTATACTATGACGTTAAGTAATTAATTGCAGTGTTTTAGCCACGAATTTCAGATACCACCAGCATGAAGCTGCGGTTAATCTTTTATCATTTGCTATCAGCATAAAAGTTTCCTCGACATCTTTGTTTAACACTACAGACACGGTTCCATAGAAATTCACAGTCGAGTGACGCTATGGAAATATAGTAAATATTCTAAAATCTGCATTGCTAAACACAGACAATCTATACACACTGATGATATCGTTGAGTTTTGTGTTAATATAAGCGAGTTTATTATCAACAGTTGGTGGAGTTCCAAAAATTTCGCTAGAAGTTCTGTTCATGTTTCTGCATAAATTGAAAAACATGCTAACGTGATTAGTAAAATCAGTTTTGAGTGTGCTTATTCCATTGTTGAATGGAACTTCCTTATCTTCGACGTATTTTTTCATAGCAGCATCAAAATCAGATTCTGGTGTTCTGAGATTATTAATGCCATTATAATGAGAAATGCACGCATTATACCACCGTTGGCTGATACGTACTTAGATTCTTGATCGTCAACATATTTCCTCGTTGCAGCATCATTATCTGCGGTTGGATTTCTAAGACATATAACTTTATTTTTATTCATAATAATATCTCCCATGAATGAACTGCCAGCCTTCCTGATATAATAGCTAACTGACTTACCGGCATATTGTATTTTACCTTGATTAGTAATAGTAACAATATTATCAACAACTGCAGTAGGAACTCATATAAGTACATCTGGCAGCTGTGTATTACTCGTCTTTAATATTCCTTGTTTATCATGAAAACTAAAGACTTAATTTTGATGCACACTTGTAATATTTAAGAAATCGTCAATCTCATTTCTGAGTTGATCGAGGATTGAATATTTAGATAAATCACCTTGCTGCTGAGCTTTACCACGAGCAGATCTTCCGCAAATATCTACCATTATATCTATCAATGTGTGTTTAAATGTGACAACGAGGTATATTCATGCACAACTTTATGAGGTGGTTTTATTGATTTTGAAATAGCATAAAGTACATTAAGTACTTCACGACCACATGTTGGTGGATCAGTTAATGTTTGTGTAGATAACATTGAATACCAAAGTTGGAGTATTTTGCATGTTGTTAGCATATTCTAAAAATTCCTTTGGAGGCGCTATATGAATCAAAATAAATAATTCCACGTGGATAAATTGCATAAGCTACCCAATGCGTGCCAGGTCCAGAGTTTTTGTCGAGATTAATAATACCTGTTTCAGTATTGTTTGGTTGTTTTGATAATTGATAGCACATAAAAATACATCTGAAATTTTTTATTTTTAACTTCTTAGCAGCATCGAGTTAATCAAAATTGGACATTGGCGATATCAGTAAAATGTCCCGGGAAGTCTTAGACCCTTTCCGTACTATGAATGTGGTGTCCCTGGTAATCTGAGACCTCTTCCCTTTTTTGGATGTTCGTTTTATTCCCTGTCCGGTTGCTTTCTTTAATGCCATTCCTGCAGCAGTTCCAACAGCACCTAATGCATCTGCTTTTGCAACAGCTGGGGCTGCAGCGGCTATTAATGCTGGTATAGCTGCAAAAAGGGGAAATATACCACCTGTTTTAAACGTATATTTGATAGCACCAGCCGAAAGATTACATTTGACGCCTTTTTATTATTTGGCTTCATTCAAGTTATTGAATTGATGCTCGTGCAACGATAATTTATTTGAACTGCTCATCTGTTCCTTCTTTAGCGATATTTTTATTCCGCGTTCATTGTTTGATGCTGATAACAGTCTTTTGATCCGACCAGGAGTCAGTGTAACATTAACATAATAATACGACATTGTAATATTCATTAATAATCTAATTACGTGTTACATATTTATACTGGAGCATTAACGACTCTCGATCGTCCACCAGCACCCTCAAGGAGCATTGATTTATTTCTAAGTATAACAGCAATTGCTCTGTAATTAGCAATAACTCTTCTTGTGACACGAGCTCAAAAATATATATCAACTACTGATTGTCTGGTTAAATTTAAATTCTCAATCGATTATATATATATATATATATATATATATATATATATATATATATATATATATATATATATATATATATATATATATATATATATATATATATATATATATATATTATTTGCTTAAATCATTATTTTGAAATCTGGCCAGAGAATCCTTTTCTGTATTCATAAAGGTTTTACCTGACAGTATTAAGGTATTATTTTTTTTTGTCATAATAGCGTTCCAATTCTCTATATTTTTTACCGCCACATTTTACACATATTTGTGTTTTTCCTCTAACTCCATTGCCACACTAAACACATGGTTTTGGTCCAATACTTCCATGTTTGATGCTCTGCATATGATTTCCACAGTATTCATTTACATATGATTTATTACAATTAGAAATATGTCCAATTTTTAACCAAATACACTTATTTTCTGTTTCAATCATTATATATATATATATATATATATATATATATATATATATATATATATATATATATATATATATATATATATATATATATATATATACACTAAAATTTAATTTAAATATCTGTCTTAATTATAATAGTGGAAGAATTATTCGATGTTCAACCTTACAGACCTAGATTTGATCTTGACAGACAACCAGAATATAAATTTAGTGTTTCGATGCAAGATCTAGCTCTAACGAATAAAGATATAACTAAACATATCCGTGAAGCCAAAAGGAATTTCGTGACGATGGTGCTGCTCATGTGTGGTCAACTTTCAGAGTTGGAACTACTGTCAATATGATGAATGACGAACGAGAAAAAAAATAATCATTAACCACATTGATAATCAGAAATATTTTTACAAAAAAAAAATTATTGTAGAGATAGATGATGATATTTGTATAATTTGTGATAAAGGAGATCCCGTTCTCGTGATAAAGGAGATCCCGTTCATATACAGTCGGAAAATAATATAGTCCACAATTAAATAATAAATCCAAGCCTGGAATACTGACTGGTATTGATAGGCCATATTTTGAGCGAGGTTACCCAGTAACTGCAGTAGTCAATGCAATATACCCTCTGAATGATAAACATAACGTTGCGGATCTCAAACCAATGAGATTATCTTAGTCAAGAATAAACTGTATAGCTAAACAGGTTACAGAACATTTCACATATGCGATATGTGGTAATGGCTTAACAGATTTAAGACGTAAAAAAATATGTAAATGGGCAGAGGGAGTTAAAGATACTGGAACATCTATTAAAGATGTTGACGAACTAGAAAGGTTATTAAGATTTCCAATAAATGTAAAAACACTAACCGGAGAGAAATTGTACGAACCAAAATATATTTAAAAAATGGAAGCCTTATAGCAATTATTGATCATAGTGCACATGCATGGACTGATGCTGTAACAATATTTCCACAAGACAGAATGGTTAACTTTTATAATGGTCATATATTTAATTTTATCAAAAAATATCAATTCCGAGAATAACATGAAGGCCAGTTTGAAAAGCATCAACTTATGGGTCAGAAAATATTGTACTTAAATAGTATAATGTCGAGGAATTCACTAGATAAGTAATAAATAAGCCAGTCAAGGAAAGTAAAAAAAAAAACAGAAAACCACTTTAATCATGCAGAGATGTTTGCTTCAACTTACTATAGTTGGCCATTATTTGGAAGCCACCATAATAATCACATGAATTCATGACATCTGAAAACTTCCAAAACATTTCTACATTATTACTTTTTGTGTCACTGAAGTTTCATGTTTTCCACATAGAAACTTAATTTTTGTTTTTACTTATAAATGTACTCTGAGTTGCAAAGATATTTTCTGTAATGTCTAACAAAATATGTGGGATTGGGTTATTTCTCTATCAAATACATTTACAAGTATTATTAGCACTGGATATTACTTTGCTGCCTCCAAATCCAGCACTCTCCGAAAGACAAAATACTTCTTTTCACCTTTATATTATAGAGATTAAGGGAGGTAACTCTCACATATGAACTTCCCCAGTTTAATTTTTTTTTTCCTCTAAGAAACCTTAAAATTTATATTTAATTTTAACCATCTGACATTTTTTTCAGTCGTATAGCATGTCAAAATGTGTTTCCACCTGGTACATACAATATGTATGTCTTTAAACATGAATTTATTCATATTTTCATATTTATATATTTTTTTACCAGTCATTATTTTCCATGTGATATTGATTGGTTTATATTCAAATATACATTGGTGTAATTATATAACACTATTAAATTTTGGTTTATGACACACTTCTCAGTTTATCATTGTAATGTACAAGCTTCCTGACACCCATGCATTATGTATTCAATATGGCCTGAAGATATCTGGTCCATGACACCCATGCAGTATGTATTCAATATGGCCTGAAGATATCTGGTCCATGACACCCATGCAGGATGTATTCAATATGGCCTGAAGATATCTGGTCCATGACACCCATGCAGTATGTATTTAATATGGCCTGAAGATATCTGGTCCATCCTCTTCAAAAGGCAATTAAAGGGTAATGAAGAATGGGCATGACATAAGCTTAGCATTCATCTCAAGTCAGAATTATTGACCCATTTTATGGCAGACATTGTGATATTGCTCCACACCCTGCATGAAGATTGCCAAAACAGTACCAATGGCAGCAATAACTTCAGATCCAGGCGATCTCAAGCCAAGTGATTCCACTCAAGCTGTACTCAGATTGCATATGATACATGTACTACAGCAAACTTTGTCTTCTAGAATGTCCATGAGCAAGCTGGTCAAATTAGGACCATTGGCAACATACTTGGTGTACATTTATATTTCAACCTGTACATGAATTTTAGAATCTTGATGCCAGGTGGATGAGATCATCTTCCAACTCTGCTAGCCAGATCAGTATTCAAGTCCTTGCCCTGCCTACCTACCAATTGATCAAGATGTCCGGACAATCATCGTACAGTTTCACAGTTTCAGTGGTCATGAAACTGTCATCTCAAACTGGCCAACAGCACAGTGCTCAACCATTCCTATAGCATTGGAATAGTACACCCAGATGGCTGGTCAGTTTACCAACTATATCCATGGTACCATTATATGGCATCACATTAGAGCTGTCCAAACTAGCCAAACTGATACAAGCTTTTTACAATGGCATACAGAATGCTATATGCTAGACATGGAACATACAAAAGGAGGACATTCCCCTAGTCAGTAAGGGTGACAAACAGACATGCCAGAACACTCTGATCCATGCATAGAAAGAACAGTATTTAAGGAGGCAGTTGATGAAATATACAGAATTTCACCTCTGTTATAATCCTCTCCTCCACTAGCGGTCAATACTATGTATGAGGTCAGGTGACAATGGACACTGATAATAAAAGCAAACATCTGTACTTCTAAATTGTACTATGATCATCAATGAGTGCAGAAATTACTGGACATCTCATGGATAAAATGTGTAGCACAAGTAACTTGAGGGCCTTATTTCAGAAAGTCAATTGTCTGCAACTTTCTTACCAAGCTGATACAAAGTTATATACTAACGTTTTTTATTTGGACATTCTTAGCCTAGACAAGGATATTGCCATCAACATGTCTGCTCTACTGTTATAATGTGGGTAGACAAATGTTTAACACCATGTATGAGTTACTCAGAAATGTCTTGGCGACTTCTTCCCTACATGACCAGGCTTCTCTGGCAATCTTTTACCTAGCTGAGAAGACCAGAAATGACCACATCTAGTTTTTTGTGTTTTCTAGATAGTCTGGTATGGATGCTCACCACATGAAGGCAATTCCAAATGGCTTCTTGTAACTTCTAATTGATAAGAAGAAAAACAATTTTTTATGCTATCTGAGGTACATGCATAATGCCTGCATCGGCTTGACAAGGCTATTCCTCCTGGTTAAGGCACAATGCAAGACAAATTTCATGACCATGCAAGCCCTCGTACCACATGCCTAAAGGGTTTTATTGCATGCTCTGAACTTTCTCAGATTATGACTAATAGAGATATCAGCTCATGGGACCTGAGTGATTTCCACAAATGTGACCTTGAACATAATGTCTCAATTCAAGACATAGTCAATTCTCCAAAAGTACTTATACTTATCAAACTCTTTCCTGCAGTGCAAGGATCCTGTTAATGGTTTGGCTCAAGCTTATACTGGGGGCCGACTTGCAGGAATAGGGGAGTTAACCTGTAAGAGTTACTTCCATTTGTCAAAATATATAGATCAGAAAACATTTTTCATCTTTTATGAGGGTCTGTATTCAGAGGTGGCAGAATAAAATTCCGATGTGATCCATTAGGTATTTTGGAGAAACATAATTTTCAATTAAAAAATGTCCTGCTAAAAGTTACTTCCTCCTTCATTCTCGTGTAGGCATCTTCAAGAAATCAGATAAAGCCTATAACTTGAAATTTCCCACACAAATTTAATGATTCAGCTTTCAGTAATCTAACTTTTGTGCATCTAAAATAAAATAAATTACTTGTTCTTATCTGATTTAATGCATGCAGTGGAGCTTTTCTGAACAATCACAGCTATATTTTTTGTTACAGGTTGAGAGAATCGAGAACTTGACATTACATGCACAGTACATGGCCAAAAAGAGGCAGATGGACACGCGAAAAGACAACGAGCATGTTCTTTGGCATGGCACACATGTAGTGGCAATGAACAGTATAAATGCTCATGGCTTCAACAGGAGTTTTTGTGGAGGTATGTTCTTTATTTCTTGTTTTTATCATAATGGCTTGGAAAGGTCATGATCCTTCTATCACTTGTTGGGAAGGTGGTTAACCTCAGGTCATGACAGTAATGACAAGTAAAAGCTCATAAAAGCAGATGTGAAATATAGCATGCATTTTCAATGTCACATGTTTTGAAAACTAACAAAGTTCTAGTTATCTGATCAGGTTTATACATTTACCATTTTAAATCAATGTTGTGTAAAAAAGATTTCTTGTTAAACTGTAAAAATTCAATGTAAAATTGATAATCAGCTCTTTGTGGTATCCTCAGTGTTTTTTCAGATATATCAAACAATATTTCAATATTTCAAATAATATACTAGTTATCTACCAAATACACCCGCTTATAGGACTAGTCCAACTGCAAACTGCACAAACCCAGACTTGCCATTGCATAATGCACTGGCAGACTTGGATCACTGCAGTTGTTGGGGATAATCAGTAGAATAAATAACATAGATTCAGGTCTGCCAGTGCATCATGTGATGGTAGAACAGGGTCTGCATTCTTGCAGTTGGATTTAAGCTTATGTCAGTATATATGGTAGGTTATACAAATTTGGGGATTCAATCTAGTGAAGGAGGTGTATGGTATTGAAAAGTATACCAATCAAATCACTTGGGACATCACTTGTACAACTTTTGATCCCTTTAAGGATTGCATTTTTTTTTCTATTCTGTTTATTTACATTCAAAAGACAGTTATTATTAGTTCATGAAAAAGTTGGTTCACACAAATATTTTATTATCACAGGATGAACAGCAGCTGAGAAATATACCTTTAATTTACCAAAAGTCAGTGATTTATAAATATAAATGATATTTATCTACTTTTATAATAAAGCTTTGCTACTTATTTCATTAATCTAGGAATAATAGTATTTAAACAGGATAATACAAAATTATGTTCATAATTAAGCTAATGATTCACAAAAGCAGGCGTTAAGTATCACATGCATTTTGAAGATCACACATTTTGAAAACTGAGACAAAGTTCAAGAAATTTAAATTCATACATCTATACAGTTCTTATTTTTAATTGATGTCGCCTAAAATATTCCTTGTTAACTTGGAATCAACTCTTTCTATGGCAAAATCTGTGTACTTCCGGATATTTAGCAATTTACATCATGAGCCACTTGAATTTACTCAGCATTTGGGAATCGTTACTAATGTATAAGTCACATATAACTGCAAACTAAACACACCTAGATCTATCTGCTGTCACATAATGCACCAGCAGATCTGGTTCTATGGAATTCGTTATGAGTAATCAGTAAAACAAACAGTGTAGACCCTCATCTGCCAGTGCATGATGCAATGGAAATTTAGGGTCAGTACATGTGTTGCTAACAGTTTGACTCAACTTATAAGTAAATACAGTCAGTTTAGACAGCATTTGGGGATACAGTCTAGTGACTGATGTATACACAAAATGAAAAAATGTGCCAAGGAATCACTTTGGGCATGTTGCTAAGGGCAGGTAAAAAAAAATCAAATCCTATCACACAAGATACACATCAGTTGCAATTTTCATACCCTTATTTCATGTCCTGTTCCTTCATGTTCAGGATTCCATTTGTTTGTCTGTCACAAACCATACTTTTTGTGATGCAGCTAAACCTGTACAAGATGAGTAATTCATGAGAAAGTCAATTCCTATGGGAGTTTGTTAAAAAGAGTATTTGTGGCATGTTTTATAATCTACTAATAGCCAAAGTCCAGTCTATCTGCCAACTGATACAAGTCCATTGTTATAAAAGGAGAGCTAAGTTTCCATTCAGACATCTAGTTTTTATTATATAAATTTAAATTATCTTACTTTCATGATATGTTTCATTTTTTTAAAAAATGTTTATTGCTACTCTATAATTACATATAGCAAAACTTATCTTGAGAGACCACTGTTAAGAGACCAGGTTCTCCATGTACAGTGTTATGGATTGATGGTTATAAAGAAGCAAAAATGTTTTGTAAAAATTAAACAAATAATTTAATTATCAAAGTTATAAATGAAAATGTGAGAGTAACTTACAGTATTATGAAGTGAAGCCACAATAATCCTGCAAGTATTATATTAATATCCAAAATATTTAAACATTTCCATATAAACTTCATAACAAGAAATGTATTTGTCCACCAAGAATTTTGATGTCAAAATGGCATTGTCCAGAACTCCTTTGTATAATTCACAATAGTTGCAGAATAATATTATAGTCCAGAAAAATGAGCACTTTCTATTTCCCCTGAGCACTCCAAATAAATGTTTTTCCTCTCAAATAAAATATCTAAGTACAACATAAAACACATCTGCAGACTTGATGTTACAACAGGACCATCAGAAATAGGAATGACTCCAAATTAGGAATAAGATTTAATTGCTTAGTTCTCTCCTTATATACACCTATTACAACTATATTTCACAGCACACCCCACATGACAGATCATACTATTCAGTAAATATTGCAAAACATTACCTAGTTATGTGACCTAGCCCATCCAATGGAAAATTACTTAAAATTCTTTTGGAACCAACCAAACCACACCAACCAATGGGGAACGGGCCAAATCTCGTAAACATATTTTCTAATAATTATGTTATGAGTAACTGTCATGATGTATATAAACATATATTTTTAGATTTTATGTAATTTTATGTTCTTAATATTCCTTAAACACTCCCTAGTCATGTAGGCAAAATTACTAAAGATAATCGGTACAATTTACATCCATGAATGTAAAAATCTTAAAAAAGACATTTTCAATATTAAAGACAGTGTATTGCAGAGTGCTAATATAACAAGAAAGTAATCCTTTCAGAGGTTTTATCTTGGTTTAACAACCACTGTTATCATATGCACCAACTTTATTAATGCATGGGTAATTGCCTACAGCAGCCGATCAACAGCTTTGTTTATGCTTGGGTAATCACCTATATCAACCAATCAACAGCTTTGTTAATGCTTGGGTAATTAACTACGTCAACCAATCAACAGTTTTGTTCATGCTTGGTTAATCACATACATCAACCAATGGACAGCCCTTTTCATGCATGGGTAATCACCTACATTAAATCAATCAAAAGCTTTGTTCATGATTGAGTAATCAACTACAGCAACCAATCAAAAGTTTTGTTTCATGCATGGGTAATTACCTGTATCAACCAATTAAGAGCTTTGTTCATGCTTGGATAATCACTTATATCAACCAATCAACAGCTTTTCTCATGCTTGGGTAATAACCTACATCAACCAATCTGCAGCTTTGTTCATGAATGGGTACTCAACTACATCATCTAATCAACAGCTTTGTTCATGCTTGGGTAATCACCTACATCAACCAATCAACAGTTTTGTTCAAGCATGGATAATCAACTACATCAACCAATCTAGAGCTTTGTTCATTAATGGGTAATCAGCTACATCAACCAATCAAGAATTGTGTTTCATGCATGGGTAATCACCTATATCAAACAAATAACAGCTTTGTTCATGTTTGGGTAATCACCTACATCAACCAATCAACAGCTTTGTTCATGTTTGGGTAATCACCTACATCAACCAATCAACAGCTTTGTTAATGCTTGGGTAATCACCTACATCAACCAATCAACAGCTTTGTTAATGCTTGGGTAATCACCTACATCAACCAATCAACAGCTTTTTTCATGCATTCATACAGCAGCAGATCAGCAGCTGCAGCTTCGGCCTCACAGTTAAAGCATGCATATAATTTACTGGGTGCCCAGAAAAATCTGCTGAATTTTTACATCCATAACTACAGTGATTCCCCACATTACTGAGCCAGTTAGTGAATTCTGATACCCATAATCATAGAGATAATCACTACATAGCCAGTCAATACATTTTGACATCCATAACCTTGTTAAGCAATGTAAAACAGCTGTGTTAGGATCATCCATAAAGGATGTCCACAAAGATGGGGGGAGGATGTGGTTCAAATGCGGACAAGGAGAGAGGGGTGTAAAGAATGTTGTAGACGTCCGTTAACTAGTATTTATTGTTATGATATTCTGTGTTGAACAGCTGCTTTGGGCCTACTGCATGTATTCCAGTACGTTTTGCAGGCATACTTTATGGGTCATCCCTAAGCATAAAATATTTGGTAATTTCAATTTGTATGATTTGTGTTACAGAATATATATAAATGGGTTGGCATTAATACATAGGTCTGGTTCCCAGTGCCTGGGATTGATTACATGGCCCACATATCAGTATTGCTAGATGGAGACATCTGCATCGTGGGGGGGAGTGAAATCCACATGCGGACAAAAGTGGACAAGGGGAGAGGGACATTAGGAAAACAGGTATTATCTGTAGATGTCCTTTATGAACAACCCTTTATTGAACTAAGCTTATGGCAAAACTTTGTGCCTCCATAATTTAGGTTTATATGAAATGATTTTGTTACCCTTTGTGGACAATAGTTTCTGAGATTACTTCTATATGAGTTAAATTAAAACTATAGCTTTACTAATTCTTCAAGGCATCTCCAAGAATGTAGAATTGGTTTAAAGTGCCCTTCTGCATGTTATAAGAAGTGACTAATGGAGGCAGAAGCCTCACTGGTTGATGTTTAGATTTTGTGACCAAGAGGTTTAGGATTTGAATCCTACCATGGGATCAGCCCACATTGACTAGGCTAGTTTTTTGTGTGCAAGACGTAAGTTTTTGTCTTGGAACTAAATAACCTAATAACACAACACCCAGGGTAGAAACAACAGGCCTTCTGTTGAAGCCATGATGAAAATTTATCTTCTGACAATATAAAAGACAGTTTGTATAGTGTTAACATTTTGTAAGCTGTGCACATGACTAGCTATGACATCATAATTGCTCCTTTCTTGATAGCCTGTTGCTAATGAACTTTTAGAAACTTGTCTTTTTTACATTTACAGCTTGTTCAATAGGGAACGGGGTATATTTTGCTGTCCATGCTTCATACTCAGTCCGAGGGTATGCAGCTCCAGACAGTAATGGAGACAAGAGGATATACCAGTGTCGAGTCCTTACCAGCGATTATACACAAGGACAAAGTGGAATAAGAATGCCACCATCAAAATCACCAACACAGCCTCACATCTTGTACGATTCCGTAGTCGATAATACCCAATCTCCATCTATGTTTGTCATCTTTCATGATGCCCAAGCCTATCCTGATTATATTATCACTTTCAAATAATTGCACTTTTTTCTCAGAAATTGTTAGGTTTCCAGTTTACTGCAATCTGACTTTGTAAATCAAATTCAAACTATGAAAATGTGTGATAAACTAAATCATTATGTCAGTGCTGGGCCTGGCCTGTTAGGCTTTTGCTAATATCAAGTTACATTAGTTGTTTCAAGTTTGTACAGTGACCAGAATATTATCATCCAACGAAATAGTTCATGATTATTTTGGAGTTTTCCTATGTAATATTAATTAAACTGAAACATACACTTCTGATATGTTGACTAGATTTGTAAAAGGTACCCAGAATTTTATAGTTATTGTGAGGGTCCATTTACAGTGTCCTAGAACTTCTCAAAAAGTACATGCCAAGTTTTCTGGAAACAAATCAGGGAGATTTGTGTTTAAAATCAGGGAGATTGGGTCCAAATCAAGAAAATTAGCATAACGACTATTTTTCTCATAAGTTTAAGCGCAAAAGTGCAGATCGTACCACAACTAAGCAAAATAACTATAATAAATAATAGTTACTTAACTTTATTAATTTTGTTATATGGCTGCTGTTCATGAACTCTGGAGAGGACGGAATTTTTTTCCAACCATTACATTTGCATTGTGACTACTATACCCTACTAGGTTCTGTCTGTTTGTTAAGACTTCTTGAAGATAGTTGAAAAAGGTTTTCACCAATTACAATATTGTAAATGGGCATAGACAGGAATTCGGTTGTCCTCTTTGACTGTCACTGTCAAACACCCTTACCAGAATTGCTACACACTTTTCATCACCAGCGTCATTAGACTCATCCATCATCATGGAGAAGAGGGTTTTCTTTGCATAGTAAAGTTACTTGATTGTCATGCATTGGATACAGTGCATTAACAATGTTTGTTACCTTAGTTCTTTTGCAGAGAAATTTATGAGCAATTTGTGATTCAAGAAACATAATTTTACACAGCTCACTAAAATGACAGCAATAAAGAATGGTAAATTATGCTCTGTCACAAAGTTAGCAAACAGAACCTCTGCTTTAGTGACACTGTCTACTGATGTTGGTGCAAACATTTGCATTACTTTAGGCACATTATGTGATGATTTCTCATTTGTAATGAGCTACATACTTTTCATGTGCCTGGTGAGATCATTTTTCCCTTACTAGAAATGTTCAAATGGGTGTTGCAAGCTGTGCAGTACACAAAGCTTTCTCCCTTTTCACTAACCTTCAAACATTTAAATTCGCCTATCCATGCACTGTTGAAGTTGCAAACATACTTCTTTTTTTACTAAGACATAATTTCCATTGAATCCATTAGCAGATGTTTCGACATGGCACCAGAATGTTTTAAATAACCCCAGAAGTAGTTGTAGGAATATGCACCAATTTTTATGTGTTTGGTGATTTGACTCTGGTGGAGCACACTACGTACTGTACAACAGGAAAGGCCAATGATATTCTGATTGTGATGTGCCTCCTTCCATTGCCATATTTCTCCATATCAAGAAAGGCAATTCAGAATATAATTCTCAAACGAAACGAATCACATTGAGGTTTATTTCTTGAATTGCCATTTTAGCTGGAAATACCTATGCTTGGCAGGTTTTTTTTTTTTATTTCCAGGAGATCTTATCAGCAAATCAGTAGATCAAAAAATAGGGTCGAAAATCAAAATACTCCCAGACTAATATGGAAACTTGGCATGTATGTAGACCCACAAAATACATGTGTGGGTAGGTGGGTGAATTGAGATTTGTGATTTGTGACCCATGTATCAACACATAAGACTTTCATGCCCTCAGGTCTTTCCTTCACATGCACACACATGCATGCATGCATACATGCACACACACATTCACACATACACCATCATAACACACAAGTACTAATGTTCAGACCCTGTAACCATATACACACAGAGCATGAAAAGAAAAAATTATAAATGTAAGTGATGCTGACTCCAGGTTTCATTCCTAATACTCACCAATGACTTATATTCCTATGTCATAACTTTTAAACTAGTGAGATTGACCACACCATTACAAATATACACTTACTGGGCATGAAAAAAAAAACAAATTCAGCTAAACTTGGCCAACTATTTTTACCTCCAGTGGGCTTGGCCAATATGGGTATAATGCAGGAAAGCTTGCCAGTAACTTCTTGTGGGTCATTGGTTCTTACTGGAATTTCCTAGTGTTCTTTCTTCACTAGTTATACTGAATATGATGTATAGGTGTGGATGAGGATATACGTTTTACCAACACTCTGATTACATTTGTGACTTTTTTCATTTGTGCTTATTTGATTTATGGTACTGTACTTGATTTATGGTTCAATGTACTGTCCTTACTTGCTTATAAATTGATCCCAACATAAAACAACTGGGATGCTAATCTGCCATCACATTATGCCCTGGCGGATCATGGTCTATGTTGTTTGTTACACTGATTTCTCCTAACAAAATGCAAGAGACCCAGATGTGCTGACATATTAGGCAAAAGCAGATCTGGGTCTTTGCAATTTTGCAATTGGTCTCCACTTATAAGCGAGTAAATATGGTATATCTGCATTATTTTGGAATACACCATGTTATGGCAACTGCAAAGGAAAATTAAATATATGAAACTTTTAAAGCACTGGAAGTATTTTCCTTTCAGTTGTGTCCAATATTAATAGTATTGTCTTTTATGTTGTCCAATAACTGTATTGTCCATTCTGTTTTGTCCAAATACATGTATAAGACTTCGTCTGAATGGTTGATAAAATTAGAAATTATTATACATGTACAAAAATTGTCCTTTCTGTTGTGTGCAGTAACAGTACTGTTCTTTATATTGTGCAATCTGATTAACATGAAATGTCCACTGTTATACATGAAGATCTGACAGTGACCGCTTATACCTTCATATTTGGAGACTGAGCAATATGGACAAAAATAAAAAAATGTGTACTGAACGATTTGATTCACTTTCACATTTTTGAAAGTGCCATTTCCATTGGCTAATTCAAAGGTCACTAGAACATGATCCCTAAGCGTCATCATCATATTTTCACGTCCAATAGCATAGATCTGATTTTAATCAGAATGCTCTGTTGCATCAACAAAAAATTTGTCCTTTATATATAGTACATGTATTATTTTTTCTATTAAGTCCAATAATGTGTGTTTATGATTTTAACGTAGCTTTTAACAATTTTTCAGTCATATCACTACGATGTCTGCAGTGTGGCAGTTTATAGTGATGTCTAGCATTGGGGCATCATACCCCAGACATGTAGCAAGATGTCCCACCCAGTCACATTATCCTGACACCAGGCCGACCAGTCCTAACACTAAGCTCTTAATGCTGAGCATCAAGCGAGGCAGCTGTTAGTACCATTTTTGTAAGTCTTTGGTATGACTCGACCAGGGATCGAACCCACGACCTCCCACATCCGAGGCGGACGCTCTAACCACTAGGCCACTGGAGCGGTTAAGTCCAATAATAGTAGTCCTTTTCTTTGTGTCAAACTAAAACTTGCCCTTTCTATTGTGTCATTGTTCTTTCTATTATTTAGTAATGTCCTTTCTGTTGTGTCCAATAACAGTATTTTCCTTTATGTTGTGTCCAGTATTGTCTTTTCTCTTATGTCCAAGTCAATTATTTTCCTCTTCGCCATGTCCAAATATAGTATTTTCTTTTCTTTTGTGTCCAAATACAGTAAATTCCTTCCTTTTGTCTCCAATTACAGTATTGTTCTTTTATTGTTGTGTCTAATTACAGTAAAGCTTTTATGTTTTAAATATACATATGTCATGAAGAAAAGTAGCCAAAATGTTTACTTTTGATATTATATTTAAATACATATCTATTTGACTTATTTTTAATGATTGCAGAGCATGTTTTGGGCCTTGGCAAGCAATTTTCTTGATACAAAAGTTGCAATGTTTCCATCATTTTTAAAGAGATTTGGTTGAATTAAGCATCAAAATTATTGTAATCTCTTAAATATTTCCTAAATTCCCATCAGTAATTAAATAAACATTGAATCTAGATCAAAACTGAAACAATATAAACCATAGATTCTTTGCAATAACATCACTTTTGTAATGAATTAGAAATGATACACTTTCAAGGTTTATATCAAACAATCTTTTTGTCATGCATCAGCAAGCTTTCATCAAGAGTAAGTACTATATTGTATACATATTATACTATATTGTATACATATTATACTATATTGTATACATTTTTTGTCATGTGATTATCTCATGAATATTCATTTCTTTTAGTTTGTGTGCATACATATGCACAAGCACCATTCATCCAGTCCTTTCCTTATGTATCTAAATAATGAAGTAATTTTTTAATGCTCATGGAATTAATATTAGAAAATACTGTAATTAAATATAAGTTGAATCCATATTCAAACTGGTTTTCCTGGTAGATACGATTATGTGCAGTTTACATGTTTTTATGTATTTATCTCATTAATATTGATTTCTTTTAGTGTGTATGCATAAATATACAGAAAATTCCATGCATCCTATTCTTTCCTTACTATGTACCAAAGAAATGAAGAAATATTTTAATGGGGAGCAATGAGGCAGTTTAGGTGATTATTATAAAGAATAATTAGTACTGGTATACTCTCATAATAAGTTGAATTGAAAACTGTTTTTCGTGGCAGATATGATCTGTGCAATTTCATTAGAATATGAATAACGAAAAGCAGATCAGGGTCTATGTTTGAATCAGATTTGCATGTGAGTATATACAATAGGAGAAACATAGCACCAGACAAAACATGAGAGATGGGAGTTGTTCACAGGGTGACTGCAACTATTATTGGAGATTTGATTATTTTGGGGTGTTTCACATGATGAATTTTGTTCCATGACTATTACAAACAATCCCTGATGAAATTTGCCTATTATTCACTACTTAAAAATGAATCATGCAGACAATTCTATTAGCCTACATAGCTCTGACGAGCACCAGTTTTATAACATGTTCAAGTCTTAGGTTTTTGTAAACTGAGGAATTAGATTGAAGACAGCATGTAAACAATAATCCACACCTGTTTTATCATAAATTTATTTTCACAGTATAAATAAGTATAACAAGTGTTCTGCCAATCCCAGTCTCTAATCTGCATCAAAGCTAAGTTGTATGCTAGACTGGTATCTGACTTAAAATAACTTTTAACATGCTACATGCTGTCACCACCTGTAAAAGAGACACATTGTCACCATACTAATGAAGGGGAGACAATAGCACACATAACAGTATATTTTGTATCTGCAACATTTGCATAACTATTAGAGCAGTGCAGTACAGAATAGACAAATTATACACAAATGTGTAGAAAGCTGTCAACCCTTTTTGGGGATTACTTTATGCTTTATTGATCTATTTTTTATTAAAGAGAACTTAGATGTGTATGGACCTATAATTCAACATGAATTACTAACTGTCAATATACATGGATAAAAATGTGATATTTAGCTCAAGCAAGTATCTTGACATTAATGTACTGTATTCTTTAAATATGACCTGCTTTTTGTATATTTTCTAATTATATGAAATGCTGTTTTGTGTATTTTCTAATTATATATGAGCTGCTGATAAATATATAAGAATTTGGCTAATCCAGGTGATACAAATGTCCCTAAACTACATTGAGTTCTTTTTTCATGACATATTGTAGAAGTTTTCACTGTGTTGATATTAGTTCTCTTGAATTCAGTCATTCTGGAATTCAAACTATGTTCTTTGTAGCAGTATCAGTATCAGAAATTAAAACCAGCAAAGTGCACTCTATGTAGTGATCCTGCAATATAAACTATATTCTTGGTAACAGTGTTAGCGATCCTGAATTTCAGACTAGGTGTTCTTTATACAGTAAAACCTATCTTAAGAGACTACTCCTTCTGCCAACAAAAAGTTGTCTCTCTAGATTGGTGGTGATCATAACAAACTTGTGCAAGATGACCAGTTTTGAAAGTCAAAATTCAACATGGATTTTAAAAAAATACTGACAATAACTCTAAATGCATTTTATTCCTTAACCATAGTTCTGGTTAAACTATTGCAATCATTTCATCCTCTAATAATTTGATATAGCAATTACAATCACATTTATATTTGAACATGTGCACATGTATTGACATGAATTGCAAATTTAACTAAGGTAATATTTATTTATCAAATTCATCAGTTAACAAGTCCATAAATTAAAAAGTTAATTCAAATGTAGCATAAGAACTAAACAGTTAACCATGCTAACACTCGTCCTGTATATGAATAGCAAGTTTCGGGGTACACATGGAAACAAAGGATATAAATGACTGCACAATGATGAATGGATGGCAGGTTTCAATAACATTAAAAAAAGCAAAGATCAAAACATATGCAGTCATGATTACCATAGGATTAAATATAGGTCATTTGTATCTGTACTACAATGCAGTCATTCATAGCATAATTTAAATGCATATTTTGCCAAACAGTAGTGGTCACTAGTCATATTCTGCAGTTGGTCAAATATGGCAGTACATTTATATAATAAAATTGATCTGTTAATGACAATTATGGCTGTCCTAACACTGTTCTTTCATTGATCCTGAAATTCAAACTAACACTGTATATCAATGATACTGACATGTCAAACCTAGTTTTCAAACCCAATATGTATGGTTCAGAAATGTAAACCTACTTTGTTTTTCCTATTGGTTATGATGTATTAATGAACCAATCATTCAAACTGAAACTGTTTTCTTTTTTATTCATCTTTGTTCTGTGAATGAATATTTGTGATTGAATGATGGAAATCTACACTTTTTTACATCAAAATTTTGATTAATTATTGGAATTAATCTTTGCTCTTTGTACATGTATCAAAATAAGTTATTGAAAATTTAAACCTACACTTCATTGTTTAGGAGTTTTACTATCACCAACACAGAATTGGCATAACTTTTTTGGCATCACCATCAGCAATCATGAAATTTGTAACAATTTATTATTGTATTGTCAAAAAATTTAAACCTACACTTTCTTATTTGGGTCAGTATTAGTTGCCTAGAAATTTAAACCTACACTTTCTTATTTGGGTCAGTATTAGTTGTCTAAAAATTTAAACTTACACTTTATTCTGATGTTTGACAGGATCAGTGATCCAAAAATTTAAAAATAAATGTTTCTTATTCTGTATAGTAACATTATGCATCCAACCAAATGCAAATTTGGACAGGTATAAATAAGTAGGCCACATTTATTTGAATAATGTTCAAGATTGTATTTATACTTAGGTTTAATGATAAAATCATATGCAGTGTATATAAACTACAGGTTGTTATGGATGACAGATATACAAAATTAGTACACTAAATAAATTCTGCAAAATGCTAGGATTTGTCTGCTCCACCATGGCATAATTCATATCTTTGTAAATTACTAAACAATAAATGTAGGTCACTGTGATATCATTTTGTCTCTAGTGAGAAGTACCCTCCAAAGCAAATGCACTCACCATTTTTCATTATTACAAGTATGTACAAGCATGTTAATGAAATGGAGCTGAATATATGTTACTGCAGCCACTAGCATGAAATGTAGGTCGCAACTTCTGCCTGCATGGAGTAGTGTGCTCCAGTATGAATATATCCATTTGGTTTCATGGTTGTACATATAATAGTGTTAAAGAAACTGAGCTAATGAAAATATATATTTACTGAAAAAAAAATCAGATAAATATGACCTATATTTGGCATTTGTGAGTAATACCTGTTTCAATGTTAGATGAATATATCCATTTAGTTTCAAGACTGTACAAATAACAGTATCTGAGAAACTGAACTAAATAAAATAAAAAATAAAAAAACACAAGAGTGCTTCATATGCCAAAGCCAATGATGACATCAGACGAGAGACATCTCGCATAAAATTTGCAGACAAGGGAAACAAGACAACTGTGTGTATTCTAATTTAATTTGGTTCTGTGGAAACATTGATATGTACTGGTTATGTGTGTAAAAGACATGGATTAATGCATGTCCTAAGGAACATTTTACAGTGTGTAAACTAATTTCAGCATATTATGACACGCTTGATCTTAATTTTACCATACTGCAAATTTAGTGTTTTTGTTTGTTGTTGGTTTTTTTGTTATCTACAGCTACAAATTATGTCAACAACACTGCTTTTCATGTTTACCACCACTTTAAATCGACAAACTTAAATTGTTTATACCATGGCATTTATAATAACACCAACTGATCACATAACAGTGCTCTTGATGAATTTTCTATACATGGAACAACTGAAAACATCCAAAACTTCTTGAATATATTATTTTTTTTTGTTCTCTTTCTTTATGACTGCTTTGCCCACA
Source organism: Potamilus streckersoni (assembly GCA_016746295.1). NCBI lineage: Eukaryota > Metazoa > Mollusca > Bivalvia > Unionida > Unionidae > Potamilus > Potamilus streckersoni. The sequence goes on along the minus strand of JAEAOA010000900.1, from coordinate 3,736,774 downwards.
TGAAAGTAACCTGCATTATTTATAATTATACAAGAGAATTCTATATATGCATTTTTTAATAGTTAATGTTGGCAACTGACTATAAATACACAATTTACAATACAATTTTATATACAGTATTTACCATACATCTTGGGAGAAGATAAAATGATTTTTCCTGTTTCATAATTTATGGTTAAACTTTTTATTTACCTGTATCACATGTCCCAAGACTTGAGGAAACAAAACAATTGGTATGGATCTTACCTCCACCCTCCCTATATGTTACAATAAATTCTAAGTAAATAATAATGTATGGAAATAAACTAACCTTGTACTGTTTTCATTTTTTTTTCTTTGTCTTTCATTAGCATATAATAAAAGTATGTTCAATGTTGAAAATCTGCATCGTTTTGTGATGTAAGGAATGATATTCTGTGCATCACTTTTTGTCTGATAAAACAATTTATATATTGCTCATTGACATGAAAATGTATAAAGGAATCATGTTTGGTTGCCATCGATCGATCGATCGATCGATCAATCGATCGATCGATCGATCGATCGATCGAGAGAGAGAGAGAGAGAGAGAGAAATCACAAATTACTTCAAGGTGCCAGCAATTTATGCATGAAAGAGAGCATGGTGCAAAGTAACCAAGTGTGTGTGACCAAGGGAAGCAAGCTTCATTTCTCTTTACTGCAAGAAACTTGAAAATAAATTGAAAAAATGGCACAGTTTGACCCTTCGGAGCATACATTCTGTGAAACCTATTAAAACATATACTGCAATTGAATAGGTGTCAAATGTGCAGCAAAATCACAGAAGTTCATATAAGCTGTTAACAGAATATCGGGTTGCATGGCACTGAACAAGTATCAAATTTGCTGCTGGATGAAAGGGTTTGGAAAACTAAGTACTGCCATTATAAGCTAAGGACTCGCCATTAGCTGATAAATAATGAAATATTACTTGGAAATTAGACCTGCTAATGAAAAAGGCAAAAATAAATCAAATCAGAATTTTATTGTATCAAACAGTGTACAGAAAACACAAACACAAATACAAATTGTTCGGACTTGTACCAAAATGGAAGCAATATAATTGCTAGTACAAACTCAAAGGTAAATAACATTGATGGACACTACTCTGTGGAAAGTAATACTTAATATTTTCAAATTAACAAAATCCAAATAAAGATACATGTAATGTGTAATGAAAAACGTTATAAAACAGATAAATACAGCACATACCATAGTCTATATGCATTTCTGGAAGGGAATATTGTCATCAAAAAACGAAAAAATATTTGAAGTGAAAGCATTTTGTACATACTGCAAACATTTGGAGTTTGCAATATTGCACCTACATTTATCAGAATTTTTTTTTTTTGAAGCTTGCAGTTAGGAAGACAGGTCTTTCAAGATTTTTCTTCTGATCCAACCCACCATAATATGTACAAAGACAAAATTTGTCAACTGAAGCACAAATATGCATATTTTGTGTATATAAAATATTGTACATATTTCCTTGTTGATGCAGCAAATTTTCTATAAATAATGCAAATCTGAACAAGAAAAAGGATTATGTTTTGACAAAGCATTTTGCATCATTCTGCTGGGAATCTGCTTCTATCCATACATGACAATTTACAGCATATTTAGCAAACCTACAGTAATACATAATATATGACAGTAGTGTGCCACATTCTCCAAGGACAACACAATTATTCACATTATGTGGTACTTAGATATTGTTTGCAGAAAGAGCTTTGCATCTATATATTTATGAGACATCTACACAACTAAAGTACCCAAATTTCCTTTAGTGATACAAAAGAGCCACAACAGATTTGATATTATGAGCTATTATTGTTTCTTTATACAGGATAATTTGTGTGTAAACACAAGACCCATATATTTGTAAAATGGAATTGTACCAATTTTTTTACTTGTGCCCCATTTAGAAACCACTTTCAAAATTCTGGTCCTCCACTGCAAAATAATTATTTTTGTCTTATCCAAATTACTACTAATTGGTATAACAAAATCATTATATTATCTGTTGTTGCAATGCTATCACTGTATTGGCTCAATTAGCTACATCATCATCAAATTACACTGCTATAAGATCAGAAACATTATTTGAAATAATCTCTACCACAATTTTCCCTCTGTAACCTAATAAAATCATTAATAAATAAAGAAAACAATAGTGGACTCAACACATAACCTTGTCTAATCTCCAGCATAAAGTCAAAGTATTTTGAAGGGCCTTCACTTGACTTTACACATGACCACAAGTTAGCTGCCATGGTGGCCATATTGGATATCAAATTCACACCATTTCCAATTAGGACCAACTAGGCAGCATACAAAGTCTGTTGGCTAAAACAAAATGTTGATAATGCCATCCATCCAGAAGAAGTAGTGATAAGATTTTCCAGATGGCCAATATTTAGAACCAACAAGACATCATAAGAAGTCTCCTAGTGTCAATATGACTTTACTTTAGGAGGCGTAGCAATAAAAGATTCATGGTGACCATATTGGATGTCAGACTGAATAACCGTATTGGATGTCAGATTGACACAACTTTCTTTTAGAACCCACTGGATATCGTAGTCTTTTACCCATTAAACATGGATAATGTCTTGAAGTGTATGTTTATTTTTCAATGAATACATTTTACAAATCTGTAAATTTCCTTGCGCACATGTTACACCTATTTTACTGTCTCCCATAATAATATATGAACACAATCCAACATAGACTATACAAATGGTGCAAATCATTATTCTAATGAACATGCCATATATGTTGCTAGAAATGAACATGTTACTTCAATTTTGACTACCAATTACCCTCTGAAGCCCTTCTAACTTGTCAAATTGATTCATGTAAGCAAATGCTCCAATTCCACTTTTCAGATCAACCAAATTTTGTTTAATTTAACTGTGTGACATAAAAATTATCAATGTCAACTTCTTGCAAAATATATGATAGATACAAATGATGTAAAGGATTGCTGCCTTTCATGATAAAATCCATGACTAGTAACAGGAACTTAATAATTTGCTATCATGGTTTTCAAGCGTAATGACAGTTTCAGTGAAGACGATTTACTTTTTTTCCAGGATCAACAGGCAAGTATTTTATGCCGATTACAAATCCAACTGCAAACAACATAAACCTTGACAGGCCATTATTTCATTTGCCAAAAGACCATGGTCTAGTTGTTTCTTATAATGATTAATCCTAGCAAACTGTAGAGGTGTAGATCTGCCAGTGCATTAAGTGATAGTAAATCTGGGTCTGTGCAGTTGGACTCAACTTGTAAACAAGCATGTGGTACTCTACTGGCCACCATAATATGCTATGGCATGAATGGCAATGATGCCAAATCTGTACAGTTACGGTATTTCATAAGTTGAACGTTGCATGGTGTTAGTAACGAGTCAGCAAAAAAAAAAAACATAAGCTTTCAACTTTTGACCATATCTTGGCTAGGAATATCTTGGGGTCTTCTGTTTATCTTGTGAACAAATTGATTTCTTATAATCCTCAGTGATTTACCCAAAAGCTTAAAATAATTCACTCTGTGACCCTGATCTTTGATCCTTAATCTATCCATAAGATGCCCTTTAAACAACTGTGAATATTAGTTTCACAATTCTGGTAGGTCTCCATCATCATCATCAACAAGATCCTCATCATTAGTATCATGTCTTTCTAACTTCACATGATTCTCCATTTCAGAATCATCCATCTGGAATATATCCTCCTTTTCATTAGACTTATGACCTTTGACCTGTTCAGCTTCCCCCAAATCATTATCATCTGACTCTTCATCTGAGGAGATGCAAGTTGTTTGGATCTTTTCAATCGTCATCTTGGGACTGTCCTTTGGTCGTGTCCAGGTGAAAATACTACTCTGTAAATACAGGGAAAATACTGCTATGTAAATGCAGGGAAAATACTGCTATGTAAATGCAGGGAAAATACTGCTATGTAAATACAGGGAAAATACTGCTATGTAAATACAGGGAAAATACTGCTATGTAAATGCAGGGAAAATACTGCTATGTAAATGCAGGGAAAATACTGCTATGTAAATACAGGGAAAATACTCCTATGTAAATGCAAAGAAAATACTGCTATGTAAATACAGGGAAAATACTGCTATGTAAAAACAGAGAAACACATCTTAGTGTTCCAAATATTAGATAGCCTGGTTTCAGTCCAGTTCTATATCTGACCCCTCCCATATTCTGAGCTGCACAGTGAACTTGCCCTCCCCCTCCTGTTCCAGCCAAATAAAAAGATCTAGTGCATTGATCTAAAGTAGCCTGTAAATATCAGGAGTGATAATTTGTAGCAAATTTATTATGAACTTATTGAAATACACTCTTAGTTTATTGACAGTCACCTTGGGCAGCATTTGTATCTCTCAGTTAATTGTCTTCATACCTGCACATAAACCTTTGCGTACACAGTGAAGCATGATACAAGAATAGGGAACAATACAACATTTTTGTTCTCATTTCACTGATTCCTTACCATTAGCACTTGCCTTTCCTTTACAAATAATAAGGAGCTGCTTGTTTGTTGGGTTTTTTTGTATCTTGCTGACATTTGCAATGTAATTTAGAATTGATGTCTGCAGTGTGGCAGTTTATAGTGATGTCTAAGCTCTGGGACATCATGCCGCAGACATGCAGGACTTAAAGAAAAACACTGCTTTAAATGAAACTCTAATCAAAATTTGGTACTAAAGAAATTCACATGATGTGAGCAGTGGTAAAATGTCCTGCAACAGTTCAAAACTTTTGGAAATCCTGATATGTTTGAATTGGTGTGTTGGCAAAGGGTTATATGGAACAATTAAGTCGCACTGATAAACTGTTATACATGGTGTGCTTTAAAATGAGATCTTCACACTGACAATTTACTGACATAATCAATACCTTTGTATTACCTATACTGACATTGTTACTGACATACTGTGTATTGGCTATACAGACACTGCTGTCAACATAATACCTGTGCATTACATATATTGACATTGTTACTGACATAATCAATTCCTTTGTACAAATGTATTACCTATACTGACACTGCAACTGACAGAATTGGTATGCATGACATTGCTGGTGACAGAAGTGATATGCATGACATTGATACTGACATAAGTGATATGCATGACATTGCTATTGACATAAGTGATATGCATGACATTGCTATTGACAGAAGTCATATGCATGATATTGCTGCTGAAAGAAGTCATATGCATGACATTGCTATTGACAGAAGTCATATGCATGACATTGCTATTGACATAAGTGACATGCATGACATTGCTATTGACAGAAGTCATATGCATGACATTGCTATTGACAGAAGTCATATACATGACATTGCTATTGATAGAAGTGATATGCATGACATTGCTATTGACATAAGTAATATGCATGACATTGCTATTTACAGAAGTCATATGCATGACATTGCTGTTGAAAGAAGTGATATGCATGACATTGCTATTGACAGAAGTCATATGCATGACATTGCTATTGACAGAAGTGATATGCATGACATTGCTATTGACATAAGTGATATGCATGACATTGCTATTGACATAAGTGATATGCATGACATTGCTATTGACAGAAGTCATATGCATGACATTGCTATTGACAGAAGTCATATACATGACATCGCTATTGCCATAAGTCATATGCATGACATTGCTATTGACATAAGTGATATGCATGACATTGCTATTGACATAAGTGATATGCATGACATTGCTATTGACAGAAGTCATATGCATGACATTGCTATTGACAGAAGTCATATGCATGACATTGCTATTGATAGAAGTCATATGCATGACATTGCTATTGACATAAGTGATATGCATGACATTGCTATTGACAGAAGTCATATGCATGACATTGCTATTGACAGAAGTGATATGCATGACATTGCTATTGACATAAGTGATATGCATGACATTGCTATTGACAGAAGTCATATACATGACATTGCTATTGATAGAAGTCATATGCATGACATTGCTATTGACATAAGTAATATGCATGACATTGCTATTTACAGAAGTCATATGCATGACATTGCTGTTGAAAGAAGTGATATGCATGACATTGCTATTGACAGAAGTCATATGCATGACATTGCTATTGACAGAAGTGATATGCATGACATTGCTATTGACAGAAGTCATATGCATGACATTGCTATTGACAGAAGTCATATACATGACATCGCTATTGCCATAAGTCATATGCATGACATTGCTATTGACATAAGTCATATGCATGACATTGCTATTGACATAAGTGATATGCATGACATTGCTATTGACAGAAGTCATATGCATGACATTGCTATTGACAGAAGTCATATGCATGACATTGCTATTGATAGAAGTCATATGCATGACATTGCTATTGACATAAGTGATATGCATGACATTGCTATTGACAGAAGTCATATGCATGACATTGCTATTGACAGAAGTGATATGCATGACATTGCTATTAACAGAAGTGATATGCATGACATTGCTATTGACAGAAGTCATATACATGACCTTGCTATTGACAGAAGTCATATGCATGACATTGCTATTGACAGAAGTCATATGCATGACATTGCTATTGATAGAAGTCATATGCATGACATTGCTATTGACATAAGTGATATGCATGACATTTCTATTGACATAAGTGATATGCATGACATTGCTATTGACAGAAGTGATATGCATGACATTGCTATTGACATAAGTGATATGCATGACATTGCTATTGACAGAAGTCATATGCATGACATTGCTATTGACAGAAGTGATATGCATGACATTGCTATTGACAGAAGTGATATGCATGACATTGCTATTGACAGAAGTGATATGCATGACATTGCTATTGACAGAAGTCATATGCATGACATTGCTATTGACATAAGTGATATGCATGACATTGCTATTGACATAAGTCATATGCATGACATTGCTATTGACAGAAGTCATATGCATGACATTGCTATTGACATAAGTGATATGCATGACATTGCTATTGACAGAAGTCATATGCATGACATTGCTATTGACAGAAGTGATATGCATGACATTGCTATTGACATAAGTCATATGCATGACATTGCTATAGACAGAAGTCATATGCATGACATTGCTATTGACAGAAGTCATATGCATGACATTGCTATAGACAGAAGTCATATGCATGACATTGCTATATACAGAAGTCATATACATGACATTACTATTGACATAAGTGATATGCATGACATTGCTATTGACATAAGTGATATGCATGACATTGCTATTGACAGAAGTCATATGCATGACATTGCTATTGACATAAGTGATATGCATGACATTGCTATTGACAGAAGTCATATGCATGACATTGCTATTGACAGAAGTGATATGCATGACATTGCTATTGACATAAGTCATATGCATGACATTGCTATTGACATAAGTCATATGCATGACATTGCTATTGACAGAAGTCATATGCATGACATTGCTATAGACAGAAGTCATATGCATGACATTGCTATATACAGAAGTCATATACATGACATTACTATTGACAGAAGTGATATGCATGACATTGCTATTGACATAAGTGATATGCATGACATTGCTATAGACAGAAGTCATATGCATGACATTGCTATAGACAGAAGTCATATGCATGACATTACTATTGACAGAAGTCATATACATGACATTGCTATTGACAGAAGTGATATGCATGACATTGCTATTGACATAAGTGATATGCATGACATTGCTATAGACAGAAGTCATATGCATGACATTGCTATTGACAGAAGTGATATGCATGACATTGCTATTGACATAAGTGATATGCATGACATTGCTATAGACAGAAGTGATATGCATGACATTGCTATTGACATAAGTGATATGCATGACATTGCTATAGACAGAAGTGATATGCATGACATTGCTATTGACATAAGTGATATGCATGACATTGCTATAGACAGAAGTGATATGCATGACATTGCTATTGACATAAGTGATATGCATGACATTGCTATAGACAGAAGTCATATGCATGACATTGCTATATACAGAAGTCATATACATGACATTACTATTGACAGAAGTGATTTGCATGACATTGCTATTGACATAAGTGATATGCATGACATTGCTATAGACAGAGTCATATGCATGACATTGCTATAGACAGAAGTCATATGCATGACATTACTATTGACAGAAGTCATATACATGACATTGCTATTGACATAAGTGATATGCATGACATTGCTATAGACAGAAGTCATATGCATGACATTGCTATAGACAGAAGTCATATGCATGACATTACTATTGACAGAAGTCATATACATGACATTGCTATTGACATAAGTGATATGCATGACATTGCTATAGACAGAAGTCATATGCATCTCATATGCTTCACAAGCATGCCATGCATTGTTGTTAATCTACAGCCATTAATTTCATTTTTCTTTATTAGACCAGAAAACATTGTCTTAAGCCAAAAATTATATGAGATTTGGAAAAGAAATACAGACTACAGTAAACACATTATGTTTTATTGATTGCCCACTCAATCCACAGACAGACGGGAAAAGGATTAAGTGCCCACTGTGAATAGTGGAAATCCAATCAGTCTGGTGGATTTTCTACCCATTCTAAATCCACTTAATCTAGTGGAAGTCAATCTTGAATTTTACTGCAGCTGTAGTGGATTTTATAAAACCCCTTGCTGATTCTTTTGTATTCTCTTAAAAATCAAAAATATATGATTAGTAAAGATCTTTAATGGATACATGCACAGTAGCCATCAGTCTACCCATTATTCAGTGTCTTGTTTGCTCCTGATGTTGCCAGATAAAACCTTTGATCTAAACTTAGAAACATGTTGTTTTGGTTGGTTTTTTTTAACAAGAATTAAATGGGTACCCAAAATCAAATTTTATTACCCAGGTAATTATGAATGAGCGAGTACTCGGATACCTGCTGAGAGCTTTAATGTCAACTCAATCCCTAATTTATGTTGATACCCATGGACCACCAACCAGAGCTACTGCTGGCAAAGGTATGAGCATCATGAGATTCACATGTGCACTGGAAGCTTGTTAGGAATTGAGACCTATATCTATCAACTATTTGACTGCAATTATCCAAATCAGCATAACTTGAGTATTTTTCAAAAAAATTTGGCATGCACTATAAAATGTAACACTCATTCACATGTTGAGTGTCAACATAAAATACATAAAATAGATTTTATTTTGCATGATGCACTAAACTACTAGGTTGAGCATAGTTGTCCCTGCCCTGGTGAAAAGTCGATGCCATGTGGGGTAAGAGACTACCAACAAACAAGAATCCCTTGAAGGGATTGGTGCTTTATTGGTCAAAATGAATTTCCAAGAATTTAAATTGAGACCATTTCTTTCGTTTATTTGCAGAGTGTTAAACCATCTCAGATACTTTCCAGCAATAGCAAGATGAGGATGTCAGATTGGAATCATTTTTACTTAGGACTAACAAGCCATAATGTAAGCCAATATGACATGATTAAAGTCTCCTGGTGGAAACCCCCCTGCTGATAAAACTTTCTGTTTTGATAAAGAATAACAAGATTTTCTTGATGACTGCAACTGTGGCATAATATATACAATATTCATACCATTTTCAATTTTGACAAATTAGATATCACAATTAATCTTTGGTCAAAGCACAATATAACCAGCCACTCTTTCATTATTAGTGGTAAGATTTCAACTGCATGTCTGAGCAGCACAATTTTCATTTAAGACCAATTAAAACATCATTAAATCTTTTAGTAAAAATACCATGCTGACACAACCATCCATTAGGAGGAATATTGATAACATGATTTTTAGGAAGTGTAAGTAGATCATTTCCAAGTTGGACCATCAAAGTCTTCTGGTGAAAACCCCATGGCAATATTACTTTTCAATAACAATACTGGTGAACATATTAGACATTGGGTTCGCATCATTTTCATTTCGTACCAACTAGACATCATAAGAAGCTTTTAGTGAAGACACCATGTTGATATGTCCATCTATTTTATTTAGTGAAGACACCATGTTGATATGCCCATCCATTTTTTTAGTGAAGACACCATGTTGATATGTCCATCCATTTTTTTTTAGTGAAGACACCATGTTGATATGCCCATCCATTTTTTTAGTGAAGACACCATGTTGATATGTCCATCTATCAACAGGTGTAATGATACAATTTTAAAAATGGCTACTGTGGTGGCCAAAAATTGGCACCATCTCATTCAGGACAAGCTGGATATCATAAGATGTCTTCTGGTTAAAATCTTGTGTCAATATGAATTACATTCAATGTGAGTAGTTATAAAAAGGTTTTCAAGATGGTTGCTTTGGTGACTATACTGAATGTCAGATCATCACTAGTTTCCATTAGAACCAACCAAAGGTCATAAGAATAGTTTTATTGAAAACCCATGCTTATATGACCATCCATATGGCAGAGTAGCGATAAGGTATTATAATGGCTGCCATGGTGGCCATACTGGATGTCCAAACAGCTCCGTTTTCAATTAGAACCAACTAGAACTTGCAACTGTGTATGTGTAATGCCTCAAAGTCTATAACCAGTCAAGTTAAATATATTCAAGGTCTGCACATTCAATGTATGTGAAAACTGATTTTTAATCACAAGTACAAGTAATTTTTCATGTCCAGGTTACTATTTGGTTTGTTAGAGTCTCAACTCTATAGTCACAAATTTAAGTAACAGAAAAGAAGCAAAACCAAGAAGTTTTGTAAAACTTAACAAAATTTAATTATTAAAGTGATAAATGAAAAATGTGAGAGGAACTTAAAGTATAATGAAGTGAATCCAAATTAGTCCTTTCATGGTCTATAAAAGTCCTAAATGAAGTAAATGTCCCTCATAATTTTTAATACTGGAAATGTGATGGTCATCCAAGAACAGCTACACTGTCAAAATGACATTATCCAGAATTCTTTGGAATAATTTATAACATTTCCAGAATAATATTATCCAAATAATGAGCACTTTCTATCACCAGTGCACAGTTCAAACAAACATTTTCCTTTTTATAAAATACACAAGTGCAACAAAAAACACGCCTGCAGACTTACAGTAGGAACACAAAAAGTGTGAACGACTCATAAAACAGAATGAAACTGAAAGCCTAATTTTCTTGTTATATACACTGTATATTGTGACTGTACTTCACAACAGACCCAACATGACATCATACACCATTAATTTTTGACAAACCAAACATATTTACATGACTTCACACAACCAATGGGAAACCACAGAATTATTCTTGAAATATCCATATCTGATCAGTAGCTGCAAAACTACACCATAAGTGCCATTTTGAGTCTTCTTATTACAATTATTATTACTAATTGTCAACATGTATTTTAATATCTATTTATAGATCCTACATAATTTGTATTCTTAACAGATTCAAATTACATACTTAAATTACATACATAATTTATTAAAAAAAATATACTATATAGTTTACAACCAAGGATAAAAATTAATAAATTAAATAAAATCATGTACGAGGAGTATAGATATATATAACAGTTAAGTAACTAGTTTCCATGTAAAAGTATAACACTAATTTACCTGTTTAGGACCATGGATATGGAGGAATATGGCCCATTTACTTGTTACTCTAACCATCATGTCCTTTACCTGAAAAATTAGTAAAAGTTAAAATGACAATGGCTATTTATTTATGACAATATACTAAATAAAAGTTAGGTCTCTCCTTATAGAACTTTATTCATCCAGTCCAGTTTGAATTTTCGTATTTATCATTTCTATGACAGATGAAGTATTTATCAAAGGATAGATGATGGACAGTGTAAGTTCTTTTACACTAAAACTGGTTCTGTGAGACAACCCCTTCTGCTAGCAAAAAACTGGTTTCTCAATGTACATTTTCTTGCATAACAGACTTGTGTATAAGAGCCAGATTTCTGGGTCAAAATTCAACTGGGTTTACAAAGGAAACAGTTTATATTTTAATAAATTATCTTTCTCTAAGAATACAAACATAATCACAAAAACATTAAGAATATAAGTTTCACCTCCTCAAGAATCCAGTTATTCCCAAAGAATTTTTTAAAATGTTGCATTCTATACACGATATAGACAAATGGAAGAAACATTTACCATTACCTCAATTAACCCCTACTATATGGCACTAGTTTAAACTATGCAATACATCAACAAGGATGCTGCAGGTAGGTGTGGGAGAGTTTACTAGTGATACAAGTGGATATGAATTCATAATTTACTAAAATGTTGCTTTCTTTCTGATCAAAACAAAACCATGAAGTAATCCAGTAAAAGTACTAAACCCATGCCAATAAAACAGAGTTGTGCTGACCTCAGAAGGGTCTAGTGGTCATCTGGACATGCCAGATTCAATTTACATCTCTATAATGCTAGATACTGGATATAAAAATGTGAGAAGGTTAACTCTACTTGCCAGCCAATGGCTTCTATTAGATCTCAGGAAGAAATACAGCCAAAATTCAATAAGGCTATTCAAATCTGAATAGCAGACATTCTCATGTGGTGTATCTGGTTTACAAATAATTCTGAATATGCAAAGTGTATTACTGACTTATGCCATGAGACCAGGACTTGAATTGTTATATCCTCATTTTCCTGCTTTAATGGGCAGTAAACAACATTCCTTGAGACCCATGGATCTACTCTGTACTTCAAAAATGCATTTAAAGCACAGATTTAGCCTTACAAAGCAGCCTTTCTCATTGTATTGGAGAGAGTTTGGATAACCACCTTTTGATTGTCTGCAGATAGTTACCAGTTCTTATCTATGAAAACCTAGCTGTTTGATTAATATCATGGAATCGTCTAATCTTAACTGGAGATAGTTTGGGTTCAATCATAGTGCATGCAAGTCTTCCTGCACATCAATGCTAGTGCCATCACAAAAAGCAGGCAACTTCAAATAGACTTTGATTTTAGAATCAGACTTCTCAGAGTTAAGCCAAGTCAAAACTCATGAAAGAAGGAAACAAGGTGAGTGATTTAGGTCAAAGCTGACAAGCTTGTCATACAGTTCCTTGTGGTTTTCTATTCATTCAATCAACCACAATGTCTTAACATGTCAGAAATCTGTCTACCGCTCTGCCCCATTTGTGAAGGAGATGATGGAAGATGAAAATGGGGAGGATTTGTTAGGGAGCCACTGCTTACACTGCCTACTATTGTGTGTGAAATATGTGAGGAAATGGCTTGGGACAACAACCAGATTGGATGGGAGATCCCAGAACAGATACTTTCAGTCCTCAGAAAGACCTGTGATTGGGAATGTGAAGGAGATGATGGTGTTGAAGGTAAATCTTTGAAACTCTTTTTTCTTTTTCTTGGTGCTTGTGTGTTGCAACTACATCCTTTTTCTACAGGAGAGTCAATGCCAAAGCTTGGCATCATTTTCTGCAGGAAAAGAAGGCAAAGGGGAGAGAAACTGAGATATTTCCTCCTCTTCTCCCTATATAGTGTTGTCTCTTGCTCTGGAAAACTAGGCATGTGCTGAAAAGTAATGTCTGGAGAAGAGTTTCTATCTGAGAATGCAAAAGTCCTTATTTCAAGACCTTCTTAAAAAATGAAGGTTGGACTCCAAGATGCTGTACCCATGTGATGCTTGCCTCCTTGGTGACACGTTTATGGCTCTCCTCTATACAAGGAGTAGATTACTTAAAAGATAAAAATATCTTGAGGGCTGCCTTATGCTGATAATTTATAGCAGCATGGACATAAAAAGGGCACCTCTACCTGCAAGCTGGAGGTTAATGGAAGTGGCTATGGAAAGTGAGTAGTAAACTTACAATACAGTGCATGATCCATGCACAAGACTGACTCTTGGGTGTATCAGTTAGCAAAGGTTTCAATGGTGGGATTTATGCTATGCTCAGCTTTCTTAAAAATAGCTAAGAAGACCACCTAGAGGATGTAACCAACTACTATGACACTGCAAACCAGCTCCTGTATGTCAAGGAAAGATTTCCAATCCAAGGGTATGGTAAATTGCCTTTGACATTCCCAAGTCTGCAACATCTCTGTTAACTGTTAAAATTTTATTGTGAAAAACTGACAAGTATATTACTGAAGTCAGATGGGAGTCATCATTTAGAAAAAAAGGCTGGTTGAAGCTAGGTCCTGAATTTGCCTTTCAAAGCAGTGCTGGATGTCAGTGGCTTCACCAGACTGTGCTAGCTGTTTGATGACAGGCTGGGTTTTTCTTTTGTTAAAACAATGAATGTGGGACTTCATTTTGGTGACAAATGAAGGAGCATAAGGAAAAGGTATGTTGGGAGCAGAAGCCATAAGACTTCTTCAGTGGATATGGGGAAGGGTGAATCTTCCTTTAACATTGTCAGAGTACAGAAGGGGATTGTAAAAGTACATCTTTAATTTCACATGTGTGAAGTAACAAAGAAACTTGATGTGACAGTAGTGAAGACTGGACAATGGAAGCAGGTAATCTGGAACAATACATCATGCTGGAGTCAAGCCCTATTGGAATATTCAAATATTGACTTTTTGTCATTGAAAGGCTGAGCTGAGATGAATACAGTGTATCTGGGAAAGGGACTTGTACAATGTCACAGAGACTGGTGATGAAATGGTTCAGTGCCAATTTGCATTGCCATCACAATGTGTCCATGGCAAGTCACAGATGCTTCCCACTTTGGATCCTGGCCTTAAACTGAGACGATGCTGGGTCATGAGTGGACAAAGTATGAGGCTGGCTAACATCAGGTCTCAAGGCAGATGACAAGCTATCAAGGGATCAACCCCAAATAGCCAATATCATAATGAATGTGCAGTGTTGAGTTGTTCATCACTGGTCCATTTGGTTTACCATATCATATCAGTACTTATTTGGTAGTATGTTAAGCATTACTGGACCAGAGTGGTGGCAAAGTGGAAAATTATGACACTGAAGCTGTTGGTGGTGGCCATAGTAGCAAGGAATGACATGCTTTTTGCACTGGCAACTTCTCAGACTCAAGGCGGTGTGTGTGTGTGTGTGTGTGTGTGTGTGTGTGTGTGTGTGTGTGTGTGTGTGTGAGAGAGAGAGAGAGATTTTGATTTTTAATGTAGCTTTAACAATTTTTCAGTCATACAGCTACAATGTCTGCACTGTGGCAGTTCATAGTGATGTCTAGCACTGAGGCATCAATCTGCATACACATAGCATGATGTCCTACCCTGTTATATTATCCTGACACCTGGCCAGCAAGTTGAAACATTGACCTCTTAATTGCTAAGCACCCAGCAAAACAGCTGTTAGTACCATTTTTATGTCTTTAGTATGACTCGGTCAGGGTTCAAACCCATGACCTCCTGCATCTGAGCTGGACACTAGGCCACCAGAGCAGGCAGACTCAAGTGTCTGTGATATTAAAGCTTTGGCAGTAATGGTAATGCCATCTACATCCCCCAAAGATCGATTTCTGGCTCTGTCACTATTTGGCCATATCCTTCATATACTGAGAACAGATTGCACATGGTCTGATTTACGCCCAACAACAGATTGCAGATAGGATGATTGTCTTTGACAGCTTAAACCATATCAAAGTCTCCTGTTATTTGTAATAAAAAAACAAATAAAAAAATTATTATATGCTTATTTTTTTTCTTTGTTAACTTTACTTTGTCAGATTCATGGTATATTTATCCATATTGCATGACATCACATGCGTGTCAAAAAATAGTGTTTTGTATTAGAGCTACTTTGTGAACAAACCATGTACACTCAGTTCATTGATGCTTTTGGTTTATTGGATTTGTATGTGGATAACTAAAGAAGCTGTTTTGTCCTTTTGAAAGCAGAAATGGTAAAGTTAATGATATGAGCAAGTTCACTGGGTCACAAATAAAACTTTCAAACAAGCAAATGAATTAATGTGATAGTCACAATATCAACAATCAATGTGAAGTATAGTTGTAACATTTTGCAAACAGAATGGTTGAGACTATGACCAGTGCTCTCTAATGTCTTAAAAACAATAGCATAAAAAAGCTTATTGAGGCCAAGGGCTATCATATATCTATCAGAGATCAACAGATGCTTTGCAATTTTCCCCCGTCAAACTATTTTGATAGGTCATAGCTGGAGTCCCTCCAACAGCGAGCATGCAAGTGACAGGACATAAATATGTCATCTTTAGCTGGTAATAAGAATGGCAATGAATATATCTATATTTATGGATTTCCTCAAAATGTACTTTCTCATTTCTGAAAATCTGAATGACATGACCCAAGTCATGGAAAACCAGATACACATCAAAACTGTACTCTAATTTTGACCACACTTCCAACTGAAATCACCTTCTCGTTACGGCAATGAATACGCTCATTCATAAGCAGAAAAGCATAACTGAGTTGGATCAACAGAAAAACAACATCAGTCCATTCCAGACCAACTGAGTTTCTTCAATGTGTAATTATTCAAAATATGACTCTAAATTTCAGTTTTAAGTAGACCAAAACATGATTTGTTTTAAAACTAATGTCAAGTGCATGACAAAATTGAAAGGTCACTGGATGGTGCTATGTGCACATTACTATTATTATTATGTATTGATAAATCTACGGTTTTGTATTTATTCTGAAATACAGTATAAATTCAATTACTTTGTTTCTTGTAGTGTATTCTGTTTTTATTAAGTCTTAGGTAGGAAAACCATAGGAGCATATAATAGAAAGGTTGCTTCATTTATATGGGAAAATATGAATTCATTTTTCTGGATTATTACTCCTCTCCTAAAGTTGTACAGTATTACACAGAAAAAAAACTTGTTCATATTTTCCCATACAAATGCAGCAACCTATAAATACAGACCATGTCAGTCAAGTATTACACTAGGCTTACAGCAAAGTGGACATTAAGAAATAATATAGTTACCGAGAACAAATTATTTATCAGAAATAATATGCAATAATGTTAAGTAATGAGATGCTTTGAAGGTACTAATGACCCTAAGAGTTTAGAATTTTGATGGAACTGTTTAGCTTCTTATATGACAAAAAGACAACTGAGATGCAAAATACTTAACTATGATGAGAAATATAATCCAAAATTCAGTGAGAATAAACTCCACTGAGTAATATGAAAACTCTTAGGATCTCTCAAGCATTAAAAAAGGCACAAAATGAAAGGTTTTTAAAACACAAGTGAAAGGTATAACCAGCAAAATAATGCCATTTGGCATCAATTCCTATCATTTTCATCTGATGTCTCTCTCATTACACTGATGTTTTAGCAAATTTTATTGCTATACAAGCTGAAAGATGTGGTTAAAGTATATTTTCACTGGATCTGCAAAGTAGTGGATATTTGGCTGTTAAAATATAAATGCCTTATACTCCAAATTATCTGTGATGTCAAATCTTATTGCTGATTTAGCAATATCTTACCCTGGTGCTGTCCAGTGCTCTGACATTGTCCTTCACCACTCCTGTCAGACGTTTAATATGGTCTGTCAAATTTATCAGATCATCCTGCAGAAATAAAATACCACAATTAACTGTTGGATGTTTAATAGCCCTCAACTGAAGGTAAGTACTTAAAATAGAAATATGTTTATAGTGCAAAAAACCAAATTAAAAATGCAGACATCATCTTCAACACAGAAAATTCTGTTCCTGAAATATTCATCTCAGGATGGTAGTATACAGAGTAAATCTGGAGTAAGCATAGTATTGCTTATCAGCCAAAGATATCTTTTGTAATATCTGCTAAATTTAATATGAAGCCATTCCAATGCTAAATTCCAAAGAACAATGGTACTGAAGTAAAACAAACAGTCCACTGATATTGCGCACCTGGCTTAGATAACATTTGACTATTTCACTAGTTGGCTAAATTAGTATTGTCAGACCATACTTTTATGTTATGTCAATTTGACTTTTTTTTACTGATGTTTTATGAGAATTTCCTCCAAAGATTGACTGAACTTATCATGATGATATAAACTCATTTACCGAATTTAATTGAAATCAGATGAGAAATAAAGTATCTTGAGAAGCAACAAGTTCCGTCGATCAGATGCACAGATCTCACTCATTACAAAACCAATCACAATGATGCAAGCTTATTTACCAGTTGGAGCACACTCTGATCAAAATTTGGTTTCCAGAGTGGCAGCAAGCTCAACCAATCATACACAAGTTAATATCAAATGTGCATACCTTGCTCATAATTAAACTCATCCATTATCTTCATGATGCAATTTTTTGACATTTATTGGCACAGCAGCACATTAATGACCAAAGCTGTGGCACTGGGAGTAAAGTGTCTTACTCAGAGACAAGGGGCCCCAAGTGGCCTAGTGGTCTAAAGCGCTGTCCGTTACGGATCACTGCCATCTCACCTCTGTCTGCGTGGGTTCGAGTCTAGGATTCGGCAAATGTGGATATGTGAGAAAGCTTGCCAGTAGCTTCTCGTGGGTCAGTGGTTCTTTCCGGTGATTTCCCGGTTTCTTCCTCCACTATTAATACTGGCCGCCATGAATAGCCTATCGTGTGCTGAAAAATGGCGTTAAGCACAACAACAACAACAACAACTTACTCAGAGACATATCACAACCATTCACCCACACTGGTCTGGGAAGGGTTCAAACCTGTCATCTATGAGTGAGACTGGCACTTCATCACTGAGTTACACTGGTTCACCCCTGCCCCCCCATGGTAAGACAATATTAAGTTTGACCAAAATATAATTGGTAACAGTTGCTACAGTACTGATAGGTTGAGTAGGTCAGATGGAAAATCACCTCATTAGTATGCATGTCTCTCACTTACAACCATACTTTTCTATATTTACCAGGTAAAATAAAATCCAGTCAAAATTACTATTTCTTGAGTGAAAAGAAGCTCTGTCAATCAAACACCACAAGATCACCTGATGAATATACATGGCTCTCACCTGTTATCAAACTCATCTTTATCTTTAAGATGCCAGTTCAACTGTTGACCACAAATGACATATGAGACGATGCACAATGGATACAGGTCCATATTGAGAACACATTTGACCTTACAGCCAGATTAGCTAAATTCTTTAGCCTCTGGGGTCAGTATAAGCTGTAGATAGATGTACAGATGGACACAGAGTGATTTTATTTGATAAACTTCTGTCAAGATAGACAAGAAAAATGGTTATGGCTTGTCATTCAGCATGAAATCATTATATAAAAAATTACAGTCAACAAGTCAGAAAGTGTGGGAGCATGCATGTAGTTTGATGATTGGATGGATGCATATATCTCTGTATGTCTATTTATTTATATGCATCTCTCTCTCTCTCTCTCTCTCTCTTTCTCGATGCTCTTTACATTTCATGTCTTGCCCTTGGTATAATAATTTTTCCAATTCAGGTCCTAATTTTTCCTGGGAGAAAAACTCCATATACCTTGACCTGCATACAGCCATTGATGCTGAGATAAAGAGTTTTATGATCTTCTGTGAAGGAAGTCTACAATAAATAGTGCATGCTCTAATTATACATACAATTTAATCAAAACACTTAATTACTCTGATTATTATGGTCAACATATCAAATATAGGAATTCACTCTTTATAGTGTAAATTGTTGTGAATTTTTTTCAAGTAGTATTAACAAAACTAATACAGTATATGTCCTTTGAGAATATTACCTTTTCTGCTGCCTTGACAGTTGTATTTCCTACTGCCATGTCAAGAAGAGATATAGCACTTGACAAAGTGTAGAAATCACAGCTAGCCAAATTCTTGAACTCACCAAGGAAATAAAATAGGTCTTTTACCTGCAGAAACCAAAAAGAAATAAATTATTACATAACTTGCCTCAGCTATGAAGCTTCCAGTAGTTTCCAGCAGCAACTATAAACATTAAGAATCAAAGAGACAAAATGTCAAACTATAGAGATCTGGACAGCAAATTGTTGGCCCCTTTGCTACCTTAAGTTTGTTTTGAAATTTATTTATCTTTATAATTTAATGGCTCCTCTTTTAATCAGCACTATACAGTTGGTATTGTGCAGGCATACAAAGATAATACATACTCTGAAATGCATAAAAGACAAAACAATAACAAAGAACATTCTTGTCTATGATACCAAAGTAATGGTCCTATAACAAGTTAAGAAACAACAGATTCAGTTTTTATTTGGTGATAGTCACATAGTAACTCTTCAGTAACAACCATTATTAGAAACATACCTCATGTATTATTATCTAGCCACTAATTACCAATCCACTAAAGGTGAGGTCTTATGTAAAATGAATGCAGTCCACTCATCTAATTACAAAATTCACTCACAGCTACCATATATGGTTAACCTATTGTGAATGATGTATCACAATATACAATGTGTAGCCTTTAATATGCATAGTTTACAAAATGCCAACAAAGTCAATGATGCATTAAAGACAGGACACAGAGACATCTTTTTACAATAGTTTTGTAGTATTTCATACCTCCTCTTCTGATGCTTTTACATTTATGTCATGCCTGTATAATTTCAATTAGTCAATATTTTCAGGGAAAAAACTCCATATACCTACTGCATACAGCCTTGATGTGAGATAAGATTTTATGATCTTCGTGAAGAGTTAATAAATATGCATCTCTAATATCACAATAATCAAACATTATACTAGATATATTATGTGCAACATACAATAAGGATTCATCAATAGTGTAAATTTTGTGAATTTTTTCAAGTATATTACAACAATACGTATATGTCCTTGAGAATTACCTTTTCTGCTGCCTTACAGTGTATTTCCTACTCATGCAAAGAGATATGCATTGAACAAAGTGTAGAAATATATGATAGCCAAATTCTTGATCACAAGGATTAAAATAGGTCTTTTACCTGCCAGAACCAAAAGAATAATTATTAATAATTGCTGAGTTGACTTCTCACAGTAGTTTCAGCACAACTATAGCATTAAGAATCAATAGACTCATTGTGATGCATCCCTACACAGAGTCAAGGTTCATAATATGCATATATAATGCCAAAACTCAATAGTGTTGTAGTATTAATTGTGATGCATTCCTACACAGAGTCAAGGTTCATAACATGCATATATAATGCCATAACTCAATAGTGTTGTAGTATTTATTGTGATGCATCCTTACAGTCAAGGTTCATAATATGCATATATAATGCCATAACTCAATAGTCTTGTAGTATTTATTGTGATGCATTCCTACACAGAGTCAAGGTTCATAACATGCATATATAATGCCATAACTCAATAGTGTTGTAGTATATATTGTGATGCATCCTTACAGTCAAGGTTCATAATATGCATATATAATGCCATAACTCAATAGTGTTGTAGTATTTATTGTGATGCATCCATACAGTCAAGGTTCATAATATGCATATATAATGCCATAACTCAATAGTGTTGTAGCATTTATTGTGATGCATCCATACAGTCAAGGTTCATTATATGCATATATAATGCCATAACTCAATAGTGTTGTAGTATTTATTGTGATGCATCCATACAGTCAAGGTTCATTATATGCATATATAATGCAATAACTCAATAGTGTTGTAGTATATATTGTGATGCATCCATACAGTCAAGGTTCATAATATGCATATATAATGCCATAACTCAATAGTCTTGTAGCATTTATTGTGATGCATCCATACAGTCAAGGTTCATTATATGCATATATAATGCCATAACTCAATAGTGTTGTAGTATATATTGTGATGCATCCATACAGTCAAGGTTCATAATATGCATATATAATGCCATAACTCAATAGTGTTGTAGTATATATTGTGATGCATCCATACAGTCAAGGTTCATAATATGCATATATAATGCCATAACTCAATAGTGTTGTAGTATATATTGTGATGCATCCATACAGTCAAGGTTCATAATATGCATATATAATGCCATAACTCAATAGTGTTGTAGTATTTATTGTGATGCATCCATACAGTCAAGGTTCATTATATGCATATATAATGCGATAACTCAATAGTGTTGTAGTATATATTGTGATGCATCCATACAGTCAAGGTTCATAATATGCATATATAATACCATAACTCAATAGTGTTGTAGTATTTATTGTGATGCATCCCTACAGAGAGTATAGATTGATAATTTGTAATTTGATTAAATGTAGTTTGAATAATACACAGTGCATCCTTCTCTAGCCCATTTTCGGACCCTTCTTTGTCTACCAGGGTTTTTCTACCAGACATGATGTTATTAGTATATATTAATAAGCTAGTAACTAAATTTAGATATGTTATCATGATGAACCAATCAGATAACCGAATTTAATGCATGTGATCAAGCATTATCAGTTGTTGGTGTCATTGATATAGATGCAGGATGCGTGTAGAGATGTGTGCTTCTCAGTGAACTGTCGATTGCAACATCTAACTTAAAAAAACATTTATCAGCTGAAAGATGACTGTGTCTGGAGCATGTAGAAGAGCCACCAGCCTCCCCACTTTCCACCATGTCATTTATTAGGGGCATTTCTTGCATGGCATACTGTTCCAGTTCTGTTCTTGGGTGTATTGCCCAACTTCAGGCATTCATGGCTAGGCTGTGGGAAATCGGCTGATGTCTGTTTTTTTATGGCATCCTCTGGATCAGACTTGTCAAGTTTCAGTTATCATTGTCTTTATCTATCTCGTCTCAGCCCCCTTGTGGCTCCACATACCGGTGTTGGACACTCTTCACAACCCTACAAACTCCCACATGCTCTTGTCCTGGGATGTCCTCTAGAGCAATTCAGAGTTTCCCATTGCCAAGTTTTAAGTTTTCATTCATTCAAAAACTTTGCTTTTGAACCCCAATTTGTGTCAGTACTTAAATGTACTCGACTATTATGCCCATATACTTCATACCTGCTTTCTATGGTGCAGTATGGAGTATCGGCTGATGTTTGTTATCATAGCATCCTCAGGATCAGACTTATCGAGTTTCAGTTATCATTGTCCCTATATACCTCGTATCAGCCCCTTGCAGCTACACATACTGGTGTTGGACAACTTTCACAACCCTACAAACTCCCACATGCTTCCTATCCTGAGGTATCCTTTAGAACAATTCAGAGCTGGGCTGGTGCGGTGTGCTGTGACATGATTTGCCCCCATCATGCCAAAAAGATTATTTTATATGTACAATAAAGTGTCTATGGAACCTGTGTATTGTGTTATTTAAAATGCATATATAATGCCATAACTCAATAGTGTTGTACTATTAATTGTGATGCATCCCTACACAGTAAAGGTTGATATTATGCATATATAATGCCATAACTCAACAGTCTTGTAGTATTTATTGTGATGCATCCCTACACATAGTTATGGTTCATAATATGCATATATAATGCCATAACTCAATAGTGTTGTAGTATATATTGTGATGCATCCTTAAGGTCAAGGTTCATAATATGCATATATAATGCCATAACTCAATAGTGTTGTAGTATTTATTGTGATGCATCCTTAAGGTCAAGGTTCATAATATGCATATATAATGCCATAACTCAATAGTGTTGTAGTATTTATTGTAATGCATCCATACAGTCAAGGTTCATAATATGCATATATAATGCCATAATTCAATAGTGTTGTAGTATTTATTGTGATGCATCCATACAGTCAAGGTTCATAATATGCATATATAATGCCATAACTCAATAGTCTTGTAGTATTTATTGTAATGCATCCTTACAGTCAAGGTTCATAATATGCATATATAATGCCATAATTCAATAGTGTTGTAGTATTTATTGTGATGCATCCATACAGTCAAGGTTCATTATATGCATATATAATGCCATAACTCAATAGTGTTGTAGTATTTATTGTGATGCATCCTTACAGTCAAGGTTCATAATATGCATATATAATGCCATAATTCAATAGTGTTGTAGTATTAATTGTGATGCATTCCTACACAGAGTCAAGGTTCATAATATGCATATATAATGCTATAACTCAATAGTGTTGTTGTATTTTTTGTGAAGCATCCCTACACAGAATCAAGTCCCATATAATAATAATCATCCATTCTGGAGGAGTACTGACAACAAGATTTTTAAGACAGTTGTTGTGGCAATCAAATTTTAAGTATGGCTAGCACCATTTTCATTTAGAGCCAACAAAGTATCATAAGAAATCTATTGGTGAAAATTCCAAGTAGATAAAGCCATCTACTTTTTCAGAGTAGAGATATGTTCAAGATATGACTTTTTATTTAGCATGAGCAATAACAAGATTTTCAAGATGGCTGCTATGGTAGCCATATTGGACATCATTTTCATTTAAGACCAGCCAGATATTATAAATCTTTTAGTGAAAACCAAAATGTTGATACAACCATCCATTCAGGAGGAATAGTGATAACATGATATGGCCACTGTGTGATGGCCATATTGGATGTCAAATCAGCACCATTTTTATTCAATTGGACATCAAGAGATATCTTCTGATGAAAACATCATGTCAATAAAACTTTCTGTTTAGGTAGAGTTGTGATAAAATTTTTAAGCTGGCAACTGTGTTGACCATATTGTATATCTTATCAGAACTATTTTGTTTACAAAAAGTAGACAGAGAAAACTCCATGGTAATATGCCCATCCATTCATGAGAAGCAGTAATAACAAAATTTTCAAGATGACTTTCATGGTGGCCATATCGGATGTCAGACTGGCATGATGTTCACTGAGGACCAACTAGATATCATAATAAGTTTTTAGTTAAAATACCATGCTGTTATGACCATCCATTTATAAGGCAGAGCAGTAACAAGATTTTCCAGATGGCTGCCATGGAAACCATATTGGATGAGCAAACATTACCAATTTTATTTAGGGTTGCTATGACCATATGATGAATATTATTTAAAATTTCAATAACAAACTTCTTGTGCTAACAGATGGACAAAAAGATGACAGATGACAGATGATGGACAACAGATCATCTCATAAGCTCTTCAAAACCATAAAAGATGAAACATTGGTCGCAATGACTTTCTTTCACTGCAAGGGTGTGGTACTAAAAGAGAAATGCATATTATCATAGATTTCACTATTCTAGCATAAACAATGCCTATGAAACACACATAAATATAAAATTTAAACCAAATCAGTGAAGCATAAAGTATAAGTAAAAATTACCAACATCTGCACGGAGGGAGTAAACCTTGTTAAGATGTATCCGCTCACCAAGATTCATGATTCTAGATAAGAAACCTATGAAGACATGAACTCAATGCAAGAATATAACCTAAGTCAGTATTTTGTGGAATGTAAGTCATGCCAACTTATCTTGATGGGTGTGATAATAATAAATTCATATTTTCATCTAATATGATGATTCTAGCATCAACTGTAAAAACAAAATTAAAAGTCAATGATGTGTGAAAAATTAGTCAGTTACCTACTTTTCTGTTAGTGATGCAGTACTCATCAATATGCATCCCCTCAACAAGTCTAATGATTTGAGTTATAACTTTATGTATGCAGAATGTAAAAACGTAAAGTGGTAATGAGCTAAACGTGAAAAACCTAACTCATGCAAGAAACATTTAAAATGTGGGTCAGGGACCATTTGTTGTAATAGAGATGCATACAGTCATCAAGTCTGAGGACTTTAGCATGAACAAAGCTTAAAAAAAAAACTTGATATATAAAATTGAACCATAATTGGTCTGGCATAAAACTAGGGTCACAGTGATCTACTTTTGTTCTAATATTGTAAGTTCTAAGTACACATAAAGGTGCATCATCTTGCCAAGTTTCACAATTATCAGGAGTTAAATATAAATATGACAACCTGACAAAGAATGTACAAATTATATATATATATATATATATATATATATATATATATATATATATATATATATATATATATATATATATATATATATAGACACACACACAAAGTTAGCCTCTTTAGCTTGAAAAATGAAGTGATTATCTTGTGACTCTGACCTTTTGATACAAGAGTCTATCATCTCCAACAATACACCTTGATTTTCAAGTTCACTGGCCATGAAACTACAGGTATATTACCCAAATTCCCCATCCTATTTCTTTTGTGGACAAAGTATAAAACAAAATCAACTGATGAAATGAGATAATGCAAAGTTTTTTTAAAAAAAACCTTGTCAAACGTTGATGCAGGAGGATCGGACAGACAGACAGAAACTGTGTCCACTATTTCTGACCTTTTACAACATTTGTCACAGGCAAAGACAATAAAAAAAAGTGTTACCTGAAAGGCTTCTAAAATTTCATCAGCATGATCCTTCTCCTTTAGAAGAAGACATCTTAGCATTAGGAAACTACATCGCTTCTGCAAATAGCTCCCTCTATTGCCAAGGGGAAGTAACTTTGCAAGGTACATCTGGTTGTGGTGGTGGTCAGAAAGACTACATATCAGCCTGCAGAGTCTGATTCTCTGAATTAATAAAAGTTCAAAGAACTTTTTAATATGCAAATAAACCCCATGTTTACAAAGTAATACATATCTATTAAAAAAAAAAATGTTCAGCAATGTACTAACATAAATATACCCTTGCCTGTCTCGCATCCCTCTGCTACCCCATGAGAGAAATTAGTCTGAAGCAGAAAAAAGGGACAACTTTTCTGAAATTACTGCTAATACAATGCTTGGTCAACATATGAATGTATTCCATTGATGACCATAATACATTCCCAAGTTTCACAGTAACATATGTCCCTCAATGGGACTCTTCTGGCTGAAAAGAATTTCCATCAAGTTTTAAGATCTTTTCTTACTTTTAAATGCCTCCTACATAAAAGATTTTCTATTCAGCTGCAGTGGATGTCACCTTGGCACCATTTTCATTCAGGACCAACAAGGCATTGTAAAAAGTATTCTGGTGAAAATCCCATCTTG
Organism: Potamilus streckersoni; assembly: GCA_016746295.1. Lineage (NCBI taxonomy): Eukaryota > Metazoa > Mollusca > Bivalvia > Unionida > Unionidae > Potamilus > Potamilus streckersoni. Next base: position 3,709,716 of record JAEAOA010000900.1, on the reverse strand, counting down.
ATATCACTTTGTTTTTTGGGAGAACTAATAACAAGATAAATAAGATGCCTTGGTTTACCAAATTTTATATCAGACTGGCACCATTTCTATTTAGTACTAACTAGACATGATAAGAAGTTTTTTGGTGAAAGCACGATGTTGATTTGACCTGCCATCTAGGTGAATTAGTGGTAAGATTTTCAAGATGGTCATTGTAGCAGTTAAATTGGATTTCATTTAAGACCAACTAGACCTCATAAGAAGTATCTCAATGAAAACCCCATACTGATGTTACAATTTATTTAGAAGAAATGATGATACAAAAGTTTTCCAGGTGCATATTGTGGCAAACATACAGAATGTCTGAATGGCACTGTTAGGATCAACCAGACATCATAAGAAGCTGTTCAGTAAAAAACCATCGCATAAGCTTTTCTTGTCTATGACCTATGGAGTTAAGAACTGAAAGTCACAGTTACATTCACAAAATTCTGTATTATACATTATCCAGCTGTCAGAAAAAGGGCAGTAACTTTTACAAGCATCAAGAAAACATCTTGCCACCAAGTGGACCCAATATTGCTCACCTGGTAATTGACATATGTCAGCTTGTGAAATCTAATTCACATATATTAAAATCATAGTGGGGAAATTTGAGGCATATAGTTGCATCATTGTCTGTTAATGCTGTTGTCATCTCTCTTTTTTCATTGACTATATGTATATTTTCTCAACCCAAATTGGAAGATTCATGTATACAACCAGCATTCCGCTTTGATCTCTCTCTACCTTCCCGGGAACTAGTTCCCCAAAATTCATAATTTTGAAGTTGTTCATAATCCCACCCTTAAAGTACATACACTTATTTGGCATTATATGGGATAATAATGCAGCCAGGAATTCATCAAAAGAGGGGAGCTCTACTCCTATCACCAAAGTAGGGAAAAGGAATAGAAAAAAAGTAGGGAAGAGGAAACAGCCATAGTTCAATATTTACTTACTACCTCAAATATGTATCTCTCTTTCTGCCTGATCCACTCTTTTAAAGCTCAGTTGAAATCAAAATTAAAGCTCTGTTGAAATCAAAATCCTAAACCAAAATAAACCATCCTCTAGTTGTATAAGCATTAATCCGTTTAACTGTTTCTGAGGTTAATCTTTTCTCTATATGTGTATTAGAACCCCTTTGAGCATGATCTCTATGCATAGCTAGCTTAGCCAGCTTGAACATGCTAGGAAACGTTCTTTATGTTTGTTATGTACAATTTTCCACAGCTCACAGGTATTGTCTCTTGGATAGCTCTGCTCCAAAAGTAATTTTTGGTTCTAACATGTTTCACTTACTTGCATAAGTGCTTGTTGACAACTATAATGTCAGATTTCTTATCTGTTCCATAATGATGTAGTAAAGTTTTAAGTCCATTACTGTTAAAGTCTGATCATTCGGACTGTTTTTTTTTTATTAAATAAACAACCTTACTTTCTAATTTCTTTTCGATTTTTCCTATTTTCAGAAGGAGTGCAGGTTTTACAGTAGGTGAAGTGATAGTGTTTTTTCCAGGTCAATCAGATGATCATGATACTAAAGCTGCCTATATGTGTCATGTCCTAGCAAGATAATGAATTTGTTGCATTATAACTATAAGATTACTGGCCTTTTTAAGAAATAACAATAAAAATAACAATATAAACCTCGACAGTCCTGTTCTTTGATTGCTTACATTCATAAACTAATTTCACTTCACACTGTTATTTAGTCTTTGTTCATGGGTCAACAAGAAATACATGCAAGTGACTAAAAACCTCTTTATTTACTGTCATTAATACTTTCAAGCTGTGCCAAATATTGCATTATGGTAAAACTGATCCTCAACATGAAACTAAACAGGAAGTTAATCAGATTTACAATTCATGACCTTTGAACCCCAATTATCAATAGCTTTCTTTCTTACAAGTTCAAGCAATCCAAACTTTCGTTGAAGTATGTCATGTATAACTAAGGTTACTGTGTGAAACCATTATTCTTCTTCTTTTAAGTCAACGACACTGGCCTTTTGGGTAAAAAATGAATGGCATTTTCCAAATACCATGTGCAAGCTATCAACAAAATCTGGTAACCATAGATGATGGAAAACTCACAGACCCGATCTGTTATTACAAGACCTCAAGAAGGTAGCTGATTTTTGTCCGTAAGCTACACCAGTTTTCAGTATGTTGTAACAAACCTCATGTAATACTACTCTCAAGCTAAAAAACATGCATTTAAAAATTCAGAAGTGTGATTCAAGGCTGATAAAATGACAGTAAATATGTTCAACTCAAATGTTTGTAAACTACACTAGGACCTTAATTACCTTCAGTACATTATTTGATTCTTCTGTACTTATAAACTTTTAAAGAGATATATTGTCCATTTCATCTTGAAAATGTATTGCTAAGGGGACACCATTTTTAGAAAGTTCTAATAAGCATCAGCTTATTCATGCAAACACATTGTATCAAAAATTATGTGCAGTTTACAGTGCCTGAGGTACTCCTGTAAAGTTAGTATGGTCCCCTGACCAAGTCCACTGAATCAAATATGAAACCTGGATCAGAATAAAACACAGAGAAGCAGGTATTCATATTTTACTGCAACAATAATTTCCATGTAAATTAACTTCTCAAGTCCAGATTTTAGAGGTCATTTCTGCAAGACTTTCAGCCAATCTGTAAGGGTTGTCAGGTCTAGTTAAATTACAACCATGAACACCTTATAGACTAATTAATTATTTTTAACACAAAGTGGCTGTATTAGCCAGCAAGAGCTTTAAGAAAAAGTTCCCCAAAATCTTCATTACATTTTGCTGCATAACTTTTCATGAAAAGGTAGATAAAAAAAGAATGTCATAACAGAGGCTTTTACAGGGATTGAAAACTCTCTAACATCTTCTATTATATTGATTTCAACTGAGTTCTCATGTGAAGTTACCAGGTCAAGAACTATGATTTATCTTACACAAAATACAAGGCACTGATACAGCGCATTTATCTAGCCAACTTTTAAATCAAACTTAAAAACTCTGTAACATAAATTCTACAAGTTAGATTTTTTTAACTTTCAACAAATTTCCAAGAATTTATGATTCACATGGTATCAATTATGACCCCAAAAATGTATTCTATCAAAAATGTCTTACATGGAGATAGATATCATATCTAACCAAAGACCTTCAATAATGTAAACACTTCTACTTTTGATCAATTTTAACCAAAACTTGCATGTCAGTAAGACACTATATAGAATATATATGTTGGTGTGTTATTTGGATTTTTAATGTAGCTTTATGAATAGCATGACTTTTATTCAGGACTTGGATAAATAAAACATGTTAAAATGATCAACCATTCTGGGGGAGTAGGGATAACAAGATTGTTAAGACAATCTTGGAAGCCCTACTATCAGGACCAATCAGACATCATAAGAAGTAGAGACCATGAATTCAGGATATAACTTTCCATTCCGAAGTAACAATAACAAAATTTTCATGATGGTTATTATGGTGACCATATTGGACAACAAACTGGCACTATTTTCATTTAAGACTAACTAAACATCGTAAGAAGTCTTCTGGTGAAAACCCTATGTCCATGGGACTTTCTGTACAAGTAGAGATGTGATAACAAGAATTTTAAGTTTGCCATGGTGGCCATTTTGGAGGTCAGACCAGCACCATTCTCATTTGGGATCAACATCATAAAAAGTCTTTTGGTGAAAACTCCTTGTTGACATGACCATTCATGTAGGAGTAACAATAATAGGATTTTTGATATGGTTGCCACGGTGGCCAAACTAGACACCAGGTCATCACTACTGTCATGTAAGACCACCTAGGTATCACAAGGAAAACTTTGTTGTTCATTTCTCAAAAGCAAATTATCTAAATATTAGTTTTTATCAACCTAACTAGATGAAATTACCAATGAAGAAAGTTTCTGAATAATCATTATTGAAAACACTATATTTCACCCTTTGGGGAAAAAAAGATGTGACCAAAAAATAAAAAGGTGACAAAGCCAGCAAGATTTAGAATCAATATCCAATAATAAGAATCCTTTACCTGTTTATTCCACTCATCATCTGAATACAGGTGCAACACAGATGCAATGCACATCTGCAACTCATAACATGCTATATACCTGTCAATAAAGAAAAAAATTACCAAATATAGTGAAACCCCTTAAAACCCAAAACCTTTGAGGGCCAAGTTTTATTTTTAGTTTACTAAGGGTTTCACAGACTGAAGGAAAATGTCTTTTTATAAGGACTTATGTGATGAGAGAGAGGGATAGAATGCACTCGCTTTTTAATTCTAGTCCAACAGCAAACTGCACAGACCCAGATATGCCATTACATAACATGCAGATAGGTCTCGGTCTGTGTAGTTTGTTAGGAGTAATCAGTACAACAAACATATACCCTGATCTGCAGTTGCAATATACTATGGCTGATCAAGATTGTAGTTTGACTAAACTAATTAGTGAGTATATATAGTAATTATGAGAGAACATCTGTCTGTGTTATAGCTGTTTGCTTTTTAACATATAAAGAAACATTATTTGAATATCTTCCCTCAAAAAATCACATCTGAACAATAATAAACACATTAATTCCACACATAAATACACTCATAACAAGAAATATTTTTGGAACAAATTAGTTATATAACTTTACTTTAAGTCTATATGAATTATGAATGATAATCCATAATGTTTCCATACCCTGTATGATGCATAATGTTTCTATAACAAATTCTTCTAGTTTCTTCAAGGCAGGTTTTGCAGCAGGTTCATACACTTTGATTTGACAAATTCTATCCTTTATGGAGAGTTCAATGCTATGATGCTTAACACATCATTCTAATGTCTTAAATGCATGTATGTAATTATTTTTCTCCATGAAAAATCAATAGAGTGAATTTTTTAGAATACTGTTTTGTCTGACTCCACTGGCACAACATCATAAGTGAGGCTGGATAAATAAGCACAGGTATTAATTTATAAAAAAAACAACATTCCGTGGATCGTTTATACAAATAGCATTGATCACAATTAGATCATAAGCATATAAATATAATCTTAAATAGCTAATCTATTAATAATTTACTTTAAAAGTGGACTTTTTTATGTGAGACCCTTTTATCAAACCTACTATGTGTTGTGTAAAGTATTGTTTTAATCTCCCATGTCCATTGGAAATTTTCTCAATGATGACCCTATTCCGAATGTAAATAATCTGTTGCAGCTTGTGTCAGAAATGTAACAGCTATATGCATGTCCACGTTTTAAGTGAGTTATGGCCGAGTTCATATTGGTGTAAAATTGAAATTTAGGATCAAAATTTGTTTTGGTATTTGGCTTAGTACAGTTTCAGTTTACTAAAAAGAAACAAAATACTAAAAAAGGTAAAAATTGGGACCCACAAAATGTTTCAGGATATTGAAAATTGAGTTTAAAGAGGTTTCACTGTACTTTATCACCAGTAACAAACATTCCCATTAAAGGAAGCTAAAAGGTGACCTCATAAATAACATCATAATGTAATGATTATTTCAAACTGCAGTGCTCATTTCCAAAAAGGACCATCCTAATTATGGCATACATATTTAACAGCATAAACAAAAGAAATATGCTTGACTCATCGGGTGCTGAGAGTGTAAACAATAACAGATGGGTGTACAGACAGATAAAAAAACACCATAACATAATATGTTCTGCCTTATGACAGGTTTATAAAAAGTTAATGTCTATAAACTCAAACAATCACTGTAAAGTCCTCAAATTCTAAGCAGTTCATTCATGACCATGATAAAGAATGTAAAATTTCATGATGAAAGTTTGATGACATTTCTGCTACCACATGCTAAAACAGATATAGTAACATCTACTGTAGAACAATATGCCTGTTCTGCTACTGTCATGGTAACGTAAAAATCTGTGACAAAATACATATTCCACCTATAAGGAAAATTCCATCTTCCTAAATCTTCACAAGTTTCCAATTCCAAACAAATGATTTCAATTTATCAATTCCCCAATGTGTCATGCACCGCCAGTTCCTGAATTTCCATGATGTAAAAGCAACATGAAACAAAATGGACAATTCTCCACATGATATTATTTGGTGTTGCATATATGTGAATAAATTGCTTGTAAGTTTTAAAATTCTTTTTATTTCATTTTTGTTTCATTGTATTTAATTGCAATGAATATTTTTCTCAGATTCAGGATTCTATTTTTAGTAGTGAGATATTTTTTAGCATAAAGCTGTTTACTTGAGACGAAATAGTAATATGTGCGATTAACATCGAGTTCATCTTACCTTCGTAACAAAATCAACAGGATTTAAAAATAATTGATCAGCATCATGGACATACTTTCTTCATGTGATCACTGTTTGTAAACAACCTTTTTATGATTGGTTTTTAAGTCAGTCTTTTCTGGACATGAAAAAACTAGCATACTAAGAGACCACATGACCAATCTCACGAGATTTGAAGTGATTTAAAATTAGTTTAGGCAGAGACATTCAAAACCTTGAAGAAACAAGGTGGGTTTTTTTTAATTTGTTGCCAGAATATTTTATTCTTCTTCTGATTTTTGGATTTAATAATTTATTCTCCTGGCCACTCAACAAGTTGACTTTCTTATAAAAGTTCTGAAAGATATTTAAGGAAATTAATTCTGGAATTATTCGGAAACAAAGAATGGGATTCAAGTGAGGAATTATTGTTATGTGAACATTGGACTACATCTTACGCCATCGCTCTCCATATTTGAACATCATCGGGACTCGAACCTGGATTCTTATAGAACTATTTAGTGATAGGATTTGTGTTTTTTCTTTCTTAGAATGATATTTGGATTATATTCATCAATATAATATTCATAATTATAATAATATTCATCAATATTATATTCACTAATAAGTCCTATTTATCAATTTTTACATTGTTGTCTGGGGGAAATAAATTGTTTTTTTAAAATATACAAAGCTTGTTGGCTTTCACTCTTTTCTTTGTTACTGAGTATGATCCCTTGGCACTTTTCTATCAGTTCTATAAGAGCTTGCCAAGTGATTGGGGAGAATATGGGTTTCTATATATTTGGTGATGTGACTAGCAAATGGTAAATTTTGGTACAAGATATTAAAAGGAACTTTCCTGCAGTTTTTCATTGACAATGCTGTTCTCTAGCTTGGATCAAATCAAAATGAATAGAAAACAGAAAATACTGATGGAGAGACAATTCAAAACATATAATATTGCAAAAGAATCACACCCTAAATTCACAAATTTTTCATATAGATGTTTTAGAAGTTTCAGCACATCCTGTTTACTTGATTAAGTATTGACTTATATTTGTAATCACACAACTTACATATCCTGGGATCTGTCCAGAGCCATGGAAAACAGCACCTTGATCATCATATTTAAGTCATCTGGGACGTACTGTGGACTGTAACAGAAATATTTTTAATTAAACATGAGCATGCCTATAAAAGTTTTTAACAAAAAGAAAAATTGCACATCAATCTGCAAAGGCATACATCAACATTAAATCTGACAAGGTATACTTTAAAAAACAATGAAAAAGTTGGCATTCTGCATGTCTTAGGCTATTTTATATTATTACAACCTACATGGTTTTGAAAACTGTTAACAGAGGACCATAAAGATTTTTTTAAAAAAAACGGTACACTGGAAAATAATTGCACATGAAAGTTATCCACTATCATTGTCAAGATGAAGCCACTAATCTGAAAAACAACTATTTCAGGTTCACAATGTTGTAGATTTTGTCAATGCAAAATGTTGTAAAACAAACTATTGTAGTAAAAGGTGAACTATCCTTTATGTTCAGGAGATCAATTAAGTCTGGATAAATTTAAACAATAAACTGTGGACATTCTATTGATCCATATGACTGACAATTCCATAGAAATAATGTCCATATGAAACATTATAATGCATCAATAACTAATTGCACAGTATGATGTCTTGACTCCTAGAAAAAGGAATAATTCCAAGTACACAGCCAAGTCAATGATGCATGACAATTAGGGGCTATGACACTTACTAAGATTAATCATTAGAAACCAGACCCAGACCCATCAGTGCATTATGCAATGGCAGGTAAGGGTTATCTTGTTTAAAGCTGAACTCATGAGCAAATACATACAACATTCCGTCTTTCATTTACATAGATAAAATACACATCTTGCGTACTATATTGAGAGAGAGAGAGAGAGAGAGATCAAAATATAATTTCAGTATTTACTACCATTTACAAAAGATCAAAAAGCAAGTTCAAACTTAGAGCGAAAGCTTTCAGGTAATCCTAGATATTTAAAATTTTAACCAAGCCTTTGTAGACTGGATAAAATCATGTGATGCAGAAAAGTAGATGTTATTAGATCATACTAAATGTGTATGCTTTGACAGTATTTCAAACAATGTTTTTGTTATTTATTTGTAATTATAAGAATTTAGCTTCAAACTTTATGGTATTCATGAAGTCATGACGCTTCAAGTCAATTTGCTGTGTTATGGTCTTTCACGCTGTATGTAAACATTTTTCTGTGTTATGGTCATTCATGCTGTATGTAATCAATTTGCTGTGTTATGGTCATTCATGCTGCATGTAATCAATTTGCTATGTTATGGTCATTCATGCTGTATGTAATCAATTTGGTGTGTTGTGGTCATTCATGCTGAATATAATCAATTTGCTGTATAATGGTCATTCATGCTGTATGTAATCAATTTGCTGTGTTATGGTCATGCTGAATATAATCAATTTGCTGTGTTATGGTCATTCATGCTGTATGTAATCAATTTGCTGTGTTATGGTCATTCATGTTGAATATAATCAATTTGGTGTGTTGTGGTCATTCATGCTGAATATAATCAATTTGCTGTATAATGGTCATTCATGCTGTATGTAATCAATTTGCTGTGTTATGGTCATGCTGAATATAATCAATTTGCTGTGTTATGGTCATTCATGCTGAATGTAATAAATTTGCTGTGTTATGGTCATTCATGCTGAATATAATCAATTTTCTGTATAATGGTCATTCATGCTGTATGTAATCAATTTGCTGTATTATGGTAATTCATGGTGTATGTAATCAATTTGCTGTGTTGTGGTCATTCATACTGATGTAATCAATTCACTGTGTTATGGTCATTCATGCTCTATGTAATCAATTTGCAGTGTTATGGTCATTCATGCTGCATGTAATCAATTTACTGTGTTATGGTCATTCATGCTGTATGTAATCAATTTGCTGTGTTATGGTCATAAATGCTGCATGTAATCAATTTGCAGTGTTATGGTCATTCATACTGATTTAATCAATTTGCTGTGTTATGGTCATTCATACTGATTTAATCAATTTGCTGTGTTATGGTCATTCATGATGTATGTAATCAATTTGCTGTGTTATGGTCATTCATAGTGATGTAATCAATTTGCTGTGTTATGTTATGGTCATTAATGCTGTATGTAATCAATTTGCTCTGTTATGGTCATTCATGCTGTATGTAATCCATTTGCTGTGTTATGGTCATTCATACTGATGTAATCAATTTGCTGTGTTATGTTATGGTCATTCATGCTGTATGTAATCAATTTACTGTCTTATGGTCCTTCGTGCTGAATGTAATCAATTTTTTGTGTTATGGTCATTCATGCTGAATGTAATCAATTTGCTGTGTTATGGTCATTCATGCTGTATGTAATCAATTTGCTGTGTTATGGTCATTCATGCTGCATGTAATCAATTTGCTGTGTTATGGTCATTCATGATGTATGTAATCAATTTGCTGTGTTATGGTCATTCATACTGATGTAAACAATTTGCTGTGTTATGTTATGGTCATTCATGATGTATGTAATCAATTTGCTGTGTTATGGTCATTCATGCTGCATGTAATCAATTTGCTGTGTTATGGTCATTCATGATGTATGTAATCAATTTGCTGTGTTATGGTCATTCATACTGCATGTAATCAATTTCCTGTGTTATGTTATGGTCATTCATGCTGTATGTAATCAATTTGCTGTGATATGGTCATTCATGCTGCATGTAATCAATTTGCTGTGTTATGGTCATTCATGCTGAATGTAATCAATTTACTGTGTTATGGTCATTCATACTGATGTAATCAATTTGCTGTGTTATGGTCATTCATGCTGTATGTAATCAATTTACTGTGTTATGGTCATTCATGCTGCATGTAATCAATTTGCTGTGTTATGGTCATTCATGCTGAATGTAATCAATTTGCTGTGTTATGGTCATTCATGTTGTATGTAATCAATTTACTGTGTTATGGTCATTCATGCTGCATGTAATCAATTTGCTGTGTTATGGTCATTCATGATGTATGTAATCAATTTGCTGTGTTATGGTCATTCATACTGATGTAATCAATTTGCTGTGTTATGTTATGGTCATTCATGCTGTATGTAATCAATTTGCTGTATTATGGTCATTCATGCTGTATGTAATTAATTTGCTGTGTTATGGTCATTCATACTGATGTAATCAATTTGCTGTGTTATGTTATGGTCAATCATACTGTATGTAATCAATTTACTGTGTTATGGTCATTCATGCTGAATGTAATCAATTTGGTGTATTATGGTTATTCATGCTGTATGTAATCAATTTGCTGAGTTATGGTCATTTATACTGATGTAATCAATTTGCTGAGTTATGTTTTGGTCATTCATGCTGTATGTAATCAATTTGCTGTGTTATGGTCATTCATGCTGAATGTAATCAATTTGCTGTGTTATGGTCATTCATGATGTATGTAATCAATTTGCTGTGTTATGGTTATTCATGCTGAATGTAATCAATATGCTGTGTTATGGTCATTCATGCTGCATGTAATCAATTTGCTGTGTTATGTTATGGTCATTCATGCTGAATGTAATCAATTTGCTGTGTTATGGTCATTCATACTGATGTAATCAATTTGCAGTTTTATGGTCATTCATACTGATGTAATCAATTTGCTGTGTTATGGTCTTTCATGCTGAATGTAATCAATTTGCTGTGTTATGGTCATTCATGCTGTATGTAATCAATTTGCTGTTATAATCATTCATGCTGTATGTAATCAATTTGTTAGGTTATGGTCATTCATGCTGTATGTAATCAATTTGTTGTGTTATGGTCATTCATGCTGCATGTAATCAATTTGCTGTGTTATGGTCATTCATGCTGTATGTAATCAATTTGCTGTGTTATGGTCATTCATGCTGCATGTAATCAATTTGGTGTGTTATGGTCATTCATGCTGTATGTGATCAATTTACCGTGTTATGGTCATTCATGCTGCATGTAATCAATTTGCTGTGTTATGGACATTCATATTGATGTAATCAATTTGCTGTGTTATGGTCATTCATGCTGAATGTAATCAATTTGCTGTGTTATGGTCTTTCATGGCGTATGTAATCAATTTTCAAGCTTCATAAATCCTGTAAATTATGAAGTAATAACCTTTCTTCTTTCTTCTGTCAATTAATGGAAGTTTCAGGGTTTTTATATATTTGGAATCCAAAAACAGTCTACTGCTGCTTTTTCTACTCAAATATATTAAGGAAGATTTGCATACATCTGACAGCTCTTACCGTCCCTGCATTGCTATGTTAATGACTTGCAGGACCATCTTCAAGTTATCAAGGCTGTGTTTTTCCTGTTGTTCCCCACCATCTACACCTTCTGTTTGATGTACCAATTTCTCCCTTCAAAACATTAATGACAAATTGATAAAATGATAAAAATATATAAAACTACATTTTGTATGCAGGTGTGAACATAAATTGGATTATGTGAGAAAAAAAGACTATGCAGTGAAACAATCTTTACAAAAGTACTCTTCAGTCTTATAATTCTTTAGTTTTCATAGTGAATATAAATGGCAATGAAATAAAAGGACAGAACATTTCAGACCTATTATGTAGAATGCTATGTCCAACATTTTCACCTCGGCTTGACCACTGACCCTAATTTTTCCCAAGCCCTAACCATAACCAAAAAACGTTTACTGTGACCTACTTTAAGAGACTACTGCTCTTTAACATACAGTAGAAAGGACACATGTCTATGTCAATACTGACACTAACCCAGACAGGCCAACCCTAACACAAACTTCTCAGTAAGGCTGTCAATATTTTGGCATAACAAAAAGCCATGGCTGCTATAGCCAAGTTGGTAAACGTGCCTTTAAAACGTGTGATTGGAGATGGATGCAGCAATGGTAAACATTATGTTCAACCCCAAAATTTTTTAAGTACATTTAGACCATAACTACCTCTAAAACTTCAGTTCCAAATTCTACAGAGCTCAATCTACTTGCTCTCTACTTGAAGTAATCCTTGACTTTTGTTTCAATTTCACGTGGGTGTGGCAATCATCTCTCCTGCCATGTGGCATAATCAATACATGACATTCAACAAATGTAATTGTTGCCCTTCTTGCTTTTTTGCCCCAAGAATCTGACTATTCCTTTTGATTCTTCTGTACCAACTATTAAACTTTTTAAGAGATTTATTTTCCATTTTGTCTTGAACAACCGACTATACTAAATCTAATATTACACCCCGATCCAAATCAGACAAGGCTAGTTGTGAAACAATCTTTAAAGAAGTATTCTTCAGTGTTATAATTATTTAGTTTTCATAGTGAATATCAATGACAATGAAAGAAAAGGACAGAATATTTTAGACCTATTACAAACAAGCATTCTGTAGAATGCTATGTCCAACATGCTCCACCTTGGCTTGACCACTGCAGACCTGTTTACCCATAAATTTTCCTGTCAGTATTTCAAGCAATGCCTGTCAGTATTTTCAGACCGCAATCAGTATTTTCAGCACACAAATAGTAGATACTATCAATATACCATAATTATCATTATGTAGTATTACAGGACATAATGACTATACAATATTGTGTAAATAACTCTTAGTTTACAAATACGCTGGTATTTAGTTAATTTTGTGTTTCAAGACACAAATATGCAGAAATTGAACACCACTGACTTTAACATCCTGTTCATATTATAGTGATAAAAACCACAAAAAAATACAACATAATCAAATTTATTCTGTTGTTTACCTCCGTTACTTTCTCTAGAAATTCTGTTTTCTCAGCTTCACACATATCCATAACATTTTAATTAAAGCCAATTCTCTATTTTACATGGTTAAGGATGACTTGATATAAAACATTATGACAGACATTGTTACCACCCATCCACTAAGAAAATGATAATTTTATTTCGATAGGTGAAGGCAATCTTATTTATCTGATAAAATCTAGTATCATCTTTGTCAATATTTACTAGAATGGAAATAAGGTTCATAAATTATTTTTCATTGCTTCCGTTAACTTGTCAGCTGTACTCAATGACAAATTCATATTTGCAATCAACTCACATAGAATCGCCTCAGCACGTGTTATTTGTTTTTGAAGTATGTTTTGATCACTGACTTCCTTTCCTTTCATCATTGACAAAATGTTTCTATTTCCATTCACTAATGATTTCAATTTTGTATGATTTTCCGATTCCACATGCCGTGAGCAGTCATTCCTTCCACCATGTGCACAGGAAAAGTCTAAGTTGCAAACAGTGCAATGCACAAAATGTTCTCCTTTTGACGATGGTTTAAGGCATAGCCACAGAGTAGAATAAACTGGTAGAAAATGCTGCTTTCTGTGTTAGACTTTCCACTTTCATCATCAGTTTCGTGCTGAAACTTTCTTGTCGGCGGCATTTTCCTTTGTTTAAACAACCGGATGTTGAGAATGTCAAAATAAGTAATGTGGCACAAAATGCGGACGCGGATGCAGACCGAAGAGACCGATACAACGAAACAGAAAAAAAAACGGCTTAAAAAATTAATTTTAAAAAAGTAATAAATAAATGCAACCTCAAATCGTATTTTCAGTTCAATGACCGTATGACCGTACGGATGGGCTTTATTCTGTACAAATACGGTCAAATACGGTCGGGTAAACAGGTCTGCCACTGACCCTAATTTATCCCAAGCCCTAACAATAACTAAAAAAACATTTACTGTGACCTACTTTAAAAGAGACTACTGCTCTTACAAGAAATGGCTTATTGATCATCTATATACCCTATATACTTGCATGTATTGGCATATATTGCTTATGCAAAATGTGCCATTAGAGCTGGGTATAAGCAGTTTGTTAGAAGCAATCAGATTTTGTTTCCATAGGTTTTAACAGCACTTTTGGCTTATCATATCACAAGATTTACATCTTTAAATGGCCGTCACAGTATGAACCAAACTTCAGAGCAATCCATAAAAATGATAAAAGATGCAGTTCCCAGTTGTCATCGACTTGTAAGCAGCATATATGTTAACTATATCTCGCTGAAGTTTCACATGCAAAATTAAACTTTCTAATGCTCTGACCTAATTTCTGCAACTGCCTTGTCCTCTGGAACAAGTGTTTCTAGGTCAGCTCCTATAATAAAAGGAAAGTAAAGGAAAACGTATCATTTCATCACATAAAGAATAGTTCAGTAGCTTTAAAAGGGGATTTTCTTTTTTAAGTACGAGGTAAAACATTTGATGTAATATTAGCATCATTTGTGCAAACTTGAAAGGCCTTGATACAAGATTGCTTACTGTAATATTTAACTACAACTGGTCTTTCATTTTGAGAAAAGCGGAGCTATTGATGATAAATAATGGATGACACATGACACAACAGCCATACAATGATCTCAAATATTGAATTCAGAATATTAATTAGGGGATACACAGTCTTTACATATTTGCCAGCTTACATCATCTTTTCACAGATTTAAGTTTATTGTGACTTGTGACTAAAGACAATAAAACAGTATAAACATCAGTAACTATGACAACATAAATACAATTACCCCTAACATACTTTGGAGAATATTGCTTGAAAATCAGCAGAAAATTTAACTGTCCATGTGTGTGTGTGTGTTTAATTTAGATTTTTAACATAGCTTTAACAATTTTTCAGTCCTATCGCTACAATGTCTGCAGTGTGACAGTTTATAGTGATGTCTAGAACTGGGGCATTATGCCACAGACATGTGGCATGATGCCCCACCAAGTCACATTATCCCAACACCAGGCCAACCAGTCTTAACACTAACTTCTTAATGCTGAGCGCCAAGAGAGGCAACTGTTTATAACATTTTTTAAAGTCTTTGGCATGACTCGGCCAGGATTCAAACCCATGACCTCCCACATCCGAGGTGGATGCTCTAACCACTAGGCCACCGAAGCAGTTTGTAACTGTCTGTAGAACCACATCTAGATAGCAAAATCTGTTAGAAATAAACAGTAAAATAAGCAACAAAGACCTTGATATATGTCAGTACATGATCAGGGTCTATGGTCTTTGCATTTGCATTCAACTTATAAGCATGTACAGTAAATGCTAAACTCTTCTTAAAGATTTATTTACTGGCATCTTCTTTTTGAATATTGAGCTCATACCATAGTTGACAAAAACAGATATAATATCTGCCACAGAAGGAGACCAGGTGACCGGGAGTTTTTTTAGATTCTGTTGAAGGTGAAGAATGTGAACAATCTGTTGCATGCAGCCTTCCATCACAGGGTAACTCCTATGCACAGACACTGAAATGACCAAAAGTATATTAATGACACTGAAATAATAGATTGAAAAATAGTAATTATAAACTAATTTTTTTTATATTTCTTGTTATAGCCTACAGTTGTCCTTTAGTCAAAAACAAACACAAAAAAGCAAACAAACTAGAAATTATGCCCCATTATAGTGTCTGAAATGACAAAACATAACCAAGGTATGATGGTTATATGGATGGATGCACAAGTGTAACACTATATGCATGCACCACAGTCATGGTGGAGCATAAAAAAGGTATCTCAATAAATTGATATTTTTTCCTTTTCTCCACAAAACTTTCAATATAATGACCCTGAAGTACTAGCACATTTTTTCATCTACAATTTTTGTCACAAAGAATAACAAGATATCAGCAACTATTGCATCACTAAAAGCCATGTCCACTGCAATTTGCTTGTGGGAAAGCAGTTTGCTGAATGCCAAGACTCATCTAAGTGATGATGTGGAGAGCTTCAAGTTAAATTCTTAAAGAACTCATCAATACAAGCAACATTCCATTTACAGATAAAAAGCTGATTGACAAGGGGCATGACTCTAAAATAGAACCGATGAGACAAAACCTATAAAGAATCCATCTAGAGCTATGAGAGATCATCAATTTTGGAGTTTTAAGACAGTCATGACAGCATTGTACAGCTGACACATTTTCATTTAGGATCAACTAAGTATCATAAGCCTATCAGTAATAACTGCCATTCACCTGGGAGGAGTAGAGACATCAATATTTCAAGATAGTCACCATGGTGGCCCTACTGAGGGTTAGTCCAACCAGATACCATTAAGAACTCCTCTGATGAAAATTTTCAATACTACATACTGCAGGTCAGATTCACATCATTTTATTTAAAAATGACAAATCTTCTAGTTAAAATCCATTATTGATATGAGCATTCATTCAGGAGAAATTGTTAAGCTGACCACTTTGGCAAACATATTATTCTTCATACAGGCACTTAAAGTTGTAATAAAGAAATAAATACTTACAGACAAAGAACAACCACCTGAGTAGCAATGTTTGGTTTGACACAGCATCAAAACATAGATGAAGCATGCTGGATGTCAAAAGCAGACGAACTTGATCTGAAATGAAAGGAATAACAGAAATGTAGCACTACAGATTTTGGCATTTTTACAGAAAAAAAAGCATACTTGTTTTATTTTGGAGTCTGGAATAACCTGTACACCACTGCTTGTTTCTCCTTCTTGTAAACATTTTGCATTCAACTGATGAAGTTTGTTTAATTCATGAACAAAATAGAACTGTTCTACCTATCCCATAATAGTTGTGTGGTGCATGATACAGGTATGCTGATATGAAAGATACAATCAGTCCAACAGTTGGTTATATACTACAGGTCTGTTGATATCATGGACAAAACAAATGGTCACTTATCACAGAATAGCCATGTACATGATAAAAGTCTGTTAATATCATGAACAAGATACAACTGGTCCTCCTATCAGAGAATAGCTGTGTACATGAGACAAAACTGTTGACATGAAGCCTGGATGTACAAGGATTATAAATCTTATTATTCAGGTGTTCTGAGAAATAATTGTAAACATTAGAGGTCTATAATTATAAGTTCTTTTCCAGAAATGAATACTTAAGTAAAAACAAATTATTAAAATGATACAATGTTGTTTTAGATTTTCCAAGCCATCCTTATCAATCCCATCAACACATTAGCGAAATCAAAAATGTTTCCCACAACTACAACAAAACAAAAGTATATTTTTCTGGACTAAAGAGTAATAAATACTGTATATACTCACTTATAAGTTGAGTCTAACTGCAAACAACATTGGCCCTGATCTACCATCATATAATATACCAAGAAATCTGGATCAAAGCTGTTGGCTTCACTGATTACTCCTAACAAACTGCAGAGACCCAAATTGCCACATTATGTGATGGGAGATCTTTGTCTACCTTATCTGTAGTTGGATGCAACATGGTAACCCAAATGCATGCTTACTTGGCTGTAAGTTGGTAAGGTGCTGATCAATGAAAGTGTTTGTGGAATTGTAACCCAGATGTCTAGGCAAAAGATTATCTTTGAAAAGACAGCCATAATTCTGCTGGTTGCATATACATTCTCCTGGATACTGCTCATGTATCTGGCTCTCCTGAATTTGGAACTGGGGATGAAATAAAGGAATTCAATATTCAATTTGTTAGTAAAATGAAGCTTACACAACTG
The DNA here is from genome assembly GCA_016746295.1 of Potamilus streckersoni. NCBI lineage: Eukaryota > Metazoa > Mollusca > Bivalvia > Unionida > Unionidae > Potamilus > Potamilus streckersoni. The sequence goes on along the minus strand of JAEAOA010000900.1, from coordinate 3,691,785 downwards.
TTTTGGAGGTGGGTTTTTTTGCTTTGTTGATGAAATCCTGAACAAAAGTTCACAGTGACAGTTTTGCTGTGCTTTACATGTCTTCCTCAGGATGCAACCACACTCCAACGTTTGGTGACAGATAGGTGACAGGGTCTTGCAATTTGAGTCGGGGAAACAATATGTATAAATATTAATAAAAAACAGATAATGATGATCCAATTTAAGTATTTTATCTAACTTCATCCACACTTCTCTATGTCTAAACTCAAGAGGTGCAACAAATGAAACAGTCTTAAAGTCTGGACAGGTAAACATACAGAAAATTCCCATATGCACATTTCCTTTGGAAGTTGTGTTGCCATGAAAACGCGCTTTGATTAGAGTTATATCAAGAATGTTTTAAATTTTGCTTGAAAGTTTTGGTGCCTCAAATCACCAAGATCTACAAAAAAAACCCACAACACTTTCGATGTTTTTGATAACATGCTAGACAACAATAGTTATTCTCAACTGTACACAAACCTTGGGTTATTATTGTCATTTTAACTTTTTCACTTTTCGTGTCATCACTAATGGTAAAAACAAACAAAAACAGGCTTAGGCTAATGAAACTACATCTTTCCATTAAAATGCTGCAAGAATAACATTAAAAATTTTAAAAGTCAGTATTTCATGGATGGTTAAAACAGCGAGTGTTATTTCAAAACCTATCACTTTATAAAGATCTAGTTTGCACATCTAGCCAGATTCTTGTTTCAACAAGAATAATTGCAACAAAAGGTCTTACCTTTTGAAGCTGTTGCTCATGCTCAGGCAGGATTTCATCTGTAAATCATAATGATATTTATCACATAATGCCTAACTGCAATTAGTGTGACATCATCATATTGTAACACTAGTGCATAACACTAATGTGTAACATGTAGCAAACTGCAACATCACTGAGGAATGCATAACATATGTAATAAAATGAATCTTAAACTTGTGTTGATTTGATATGAAATTTATACAATACACTGAATAATACAATATAACACTTACGAAAAACAGCTCATGGCATACAATATTTTTCATTTAAATTTAATATCAAATGAACATGTGAAAAAAGAAAATATTACTGTCATACACAAATAATTTAGATGCATTAACATACAAAGCTTCATCTGTGTAGCAACAAAGCTAAGATTCATTGTCATATTTTTGATATGTTTCTGAACACATTTTTTAGACACTAATATTTTGGCAAAAATAATGTTTAAATGACTTGTAATTTTTGGACTATGCTATTCTCTTTCTGGATTATATGTTTCTGGACACAGTCTAATAAGATCTGCTGTGTCCTATTCAAGTAAAAGTCTCTGTTGTTTGCCAGCAATTGGACAGAGACAAATTATGCTTCATTCATCAGCAATAAATATTTAATGTGACAATGGACCAAAATAATTTTTAATGCTGTGTTAATTATCATGAGATATTCCTAGACATTTCATGTAAATTCTATTCATATGGGGTCTATTTTAGGACACATGAATCCAAGTTTGCCCTAATTTCTAAAAAAAAGCAGTGAAAAATCAACCAAAGGCATAAAAATAGCTAAACAGCTTACTGTGATTTCAAGCCCTACATTTATTTCCAATTGTTCCAATTTTAATAAATTCACAGCATGAGAATCAGATATGTTGGACTCATAAGTGAGTATATATGGTAAATATTATTTTCCAATGCATCCATTACATACAAATTACATTAACAAATATCACCTAGTCACCTTGAAATTGCAGCAAAAGAATCTTTGATAAACCAATTATGTCAAATTGACAAACTGCTCATTTCACAGATAACCATGGATAGATTAAGAAATAACAAAATAGGAAAGAAGATGGAACTACAACAAACAGGTCACATTTTTAGAAAGATTCTCAACATAGTATTCAATGACTTGTACTGGTATATTGCTTCTTGGTTGTTATTTACCCCTCCTGGGAGTGCATATAAGCACAAGTCTCAATGAAACCTCCTAACCTTGTTACTTAAAGAAACAGTCATACATGTATTTCTACTCCAAACCAAAATGCAAATACCTTCAACATTATCATTCCAACATCATTTTATTTAGTTTTCATTTCCTATTTACACAGAAATAAACCATGCATGCATTTATAAGGAAGATTTTATTGATCACTAATTGGCAAAGGGTTATATAGAGGCTTCAGCGATTATTAACATGGCATTTCTCTGGGACAATACATGATTACTAATATGATGGTTATCCAGGAAAATATGCACAAGATCATAAGCTCTAATACATGTATGGCTGTGTTTTCTGGTGGATGGATATACATGTATAAAATAGACAAAAACAGGCAAGTATTATCTGTTTTCCATTCATTACCCTACACAGAAAGATTAAACAAATATGCTTGTTTTACTTCCCACACCTGCCAACCCAATCAAGATTTCAGTAAGGCAGTCGAAAATTGTCCACAAGTCCATCCAAGTTTCAGTGAAGTTTAACAAAATTTTCATTTTCTGCTACTGAACATGGAAACATACCATAAACAGGACTAATGCAGTGAAGGCAAACATCAATTAAAATGTCTGCATAGTAAAGTTAAACTATAATTACTTCCACTACAGTTTCCATGACTTCTTGCTAGATCTATCAACTCTACATAAGCCTTGGGTTTATTTTGGTATTTATTTGGTAGGGGTTTTTTGTTTCAAGTAGTGATGGCTATCATCTATCCTGCCATAAGATATACTAAAATCAACATGACATGATGTCCAACATACTAAAATCAAATTGACATGATGTCCAACATACTAAAATTAACATGACATGATGTCCAACATACTAAATTCAACATGACATGATGTCCAACATACTAAAATCAACATGACATGATGTCCAACATACTAAAATCCACATGACATGATGTCCAACATACTAATCAACATAACATGATGTCCAACATACTAAAATCAACATGACATGATGTCAAACATAAAAATCAATATGACATGTTGTCCAACATACTAAAATCAACATGACATGTCCAACATACTAAAATCAACATGACATGATGTCCAACATACTAAAATTAACATGACATGATTTCCAACATACTAAAATCAACATTACATAATCTACAACATACTAAAATCAACATGACATGATGTCCAACATACTAAAATCAACATTACATGATGTCGAACATACTAAAATTAACATGACATGATGTCCAACATACTAAAATCAACATGACATGATGTCCAACATACTAAAATAAACATGACATGATGTCCAACATACTAAAATTAACATGACATGATGTCCAAAATACTAAAATTAACATGGCATGATGTCCAATAATCATAAATTGTTGCCTTTCCTGCTTTTTTCCTAAGAATCTAAATATTCATCATTATACTTTGATGCTGTTTAAACATTTTTAGAGGCTTATTGTCCATTTCATCTTGAAAAGTGTTTTTGTTCATTAGCAGCAATTTCTAGAAATTGATATAAGCATCAGTTTAATTAGGCAGACAATATGGGCAATTTAAAGATCTAAGCTACTACTGGACAAGTTTTATTGGTTCCATGAGCAATTCCATTCAATCTAATTCAAAAACAGGAACATGTACAAACCAGTTTCTTGCTTTGACAGCAACAATCATTTTTTCATAATTGTTGCTATTATTCTGTACATCCATAATTTTAAGGGTAATTTCAGTAAGACATACTGTCAAATCATAGAGTTGGCAGACCTGACTTCATGTTAGCACATCACCATTGGAGCCACTGGTAGCTTCTTCATTGAAAGTGGAGTATATTTGTCTATTCAAGTTTTTTGTCAGACACCAAAATTAAAGAATTTTATATATCTTTATTTACATGACTGAAAAAGTATTTTTTTTCTGTCGAAAAACATACCAAAATATGGTATCCTCGATCTAACAGAACTGAATTAAAGATACCAGTGATGTGACAAGGAAATGGCAGACAAAATACAAATTGGACCAGTTTGCCATAACAAATATCTATCAAATAACCTTCAAATCCAATCTCTATTTTAGCCACCTGTTTATAGTTTGCCATACCAACACTGACAGCTGGTCTAACATTTACAAGAAACTCATACAGTATGCATGTGACTTCCTAGCTTTACTCATCTCTATTTAGCTGATCTCTAATTAGCAGACCTACACTCCATCTCTATAAACAATAGTTAACATGAATTGGTTGATGCAGATCACAATACTTTGTGCATATCTTCATCTCTATCAACCCTAGCTCATCTGTTTGTCAGTGAGATCACTGCTTTATGTTACTTCTTTGATTCACATGTGATGGCTTCACTCATAATCATACAGATGCTACCTTTACTCTCATGTATTTCAATGATTCAGTTTTTCAGTCTAAAACATTAATGGAACTCTGGCATACAGAATCTCTGCAGGAAAAGACTGTGTAGAATCGATTCTTTGAATTGAAGTGTTTACTTTTGTGAAACATTTCACAAATAATAGCAGTAAACAGTTCAGATAAAGCATTAAAATTAGATCACACCGACCCACTTGTGCAAGACTGAGTTACTTCCACAAGACAATTTTCAAGCATGAACTTCAAGGTGAAATAGTAAGTTAAAAATATTGAGGGCATAATAAAAAGACAGCTGAAAATACTAGGCAATCATGCAAAAAAATCTGGTCACAGTGAGCTACTTTTGGCATGATTGAGTTATTTTTGATGAGTTGCATGCACATACCAATTTTCATGCGTAGTTTAAACAACGTCCATCATAATAGATAAAAAAATATTAGTCATATCATAAAAATGAAGCCTTTAAGAGATAGTCCCTATATGCCTGCAACAAAACAATCAATTTTAAAATGTAGGTATTACCATCCTGCATCTCTTCTTCTCCATTTAACATCTGTGCAAATCCTCCTTTACTGATCTCTGCCTGCAATATATAGGTAAGTGAGCTGTTTAAACTGACAGCAAGCATTAAAAAACATGTGTAACAATCTAGTCACAGAAAAAGGAATTTCTCTTTCTTTTTTCAATGTTCCCCTTTAGAACTTTATTTTGGACACTTTCCATCGCAGTAAATTGTTTTGAAAATAAATGTACAACAGTGTTTTTTTGCTTAAGAGAGTTCATCTCTTCTTTACATTCTCGGGGCCCAAGTGGCTAAGTGGTCTAAAGCGCTATCCGTTACGGGTCACTGCCATCTCACGTCTGTCTGCATGGGTTTGAGTCTAGGATTCGGCGAATGTGGATATGTGAGAAAGCTTGCCAGTAGCTTCTCGTGGGTCGGTGGTTCTTTCCGGTGATTTCCCGGTTTCTTCCTCCACCATTTATACTGGCCGCCATGAATAGCCTATCGTATGCTGAAAAATGGCGTTAAGCCCAACAACAACTTTACATTCTCTATCCATGATCATGAGTTATGTGCTCTTAATTGGCCTGTGTGTATGTATGCACATAAGTAATGCCCAACTAATCAAAATCATTGAAGCATTTCTTCCAGTAAATGAAAATGACTCTTATTAAACTCAAGTAAGCAAGCAAGCAGGGGTAACTGAGAGACATCAGAATTTCTTATTTTTAAAACTATTAGTGCAACTGCCTTAATATATAGAAATGAGAGTTAAGCACATCATTTCACATGGTATGGAGTTGAACAATTTTGATACAGATTACAACACAGATGGCTCCTGCTTGCATGTGCTTTCGTTATTATGACCATATAAAACATTTTTTGCTCAATACATTTCAACTATATGAGCCCTATGGAACACACTGAGTCATGATCTAGCATAGCCCCCAGGCCAGCCTGTGTCTGCTAAGGTGTGTCCTTATATCATATTTCTTGGCATAATATAATCATTAACATGTAAAAACTGCTATCAAAAAGAAATAAACAAAAAATCAAGCTAGAGTAGTCTCATTTGACTAGACCCCTCCGTTATCTCCATGAAATCTTGGTCATATTTTGTTAAAACCATCATTATATATCTGCCATAAGGCAGAGCATATTACGCTTGGTTTTCACTTGGTCTGGTGACATGCCTCCTGCACTAAGCATCTTTTAAGAAAGGGATGTTAAATGATATTATGCCAACTGTTTATTAGTATCTGAGTGGTCAAAATGCCAACCTTTGTGAAAATGTATCATAGTATCTGACCAGCCAAATGCCAACCTTTGTGAAAATGTATCATAGTATCTGAGTGGTCAAAAACCAACCTTTGTGAAAGTATCATAGTATTTGACTGTCAAATGCCAAACTTTGTGACTGTATCATAGTATCTGACTAGTCAAATGCAAACTTTTGAGAAAATGTTGTTGTTGTTCTGGGGCTTAATGCCGGAAAATCCGCAGAAAGAACCACCGACCCATGAGAAGCTACTGGCAAGCTTTCTCACATATCCACATTCGCCGAATCATAGACTTGAACCCATGCAGACAGAGGTGAGATGGCAGTGATCTGTAATGGAGAGCGCTTTAGACCACTTGGCCACTCGGGGCCGCCTTTTGAGAAAATGTGTTGTAGTATATGACTGGTTTAATTTCTTCTCTTTTTCTTTTCAATCACTGTCAACTTGACTTTTGACCCAAAATCAATGAATATCTTTTTTACCCCAAGTACATACCATGCTCTGGTGGCCTAGTGGTTAGAGCATCTGCCTTTGATGCAAGAGGTCATGGGTTTGATCCCCGGCAGAGTTATACAAAAGACTTAAGGTACTAACAGCTGCCTCACTTGGTGCTAAGCATTAACAGGTTAGTGTTAGGACTGGTCGAAGTTGTGTTAGGATAATGTGGCTGATGCTCATCATTAAGAGGTTCGTGTTAGGACTGGTCAGCCTGGTATCAAGATAATGTGACTGGGTGGGACATCATGCTACATGTCTGTGGCATCATGCCCCAGTGATAGACATCACTATAAACTGCCACATTTGCAAACATCATAGCGATATGACTGAAAAATTGTTAAAGCTACTTTAAAAGTCCAAATCGCACACACACACACACCATCATCAGTTTGATTTTGGTACATCGTGGAAAACTCGTGTTATTGTACAGAAATGAAATAGGGACCACATAAACAGATGGACATCACAGTGTAATATGCTCTGCCTTATGGCAAATGTAACAAAGCTTTTCACAAAATTTGCAAACTTTAGGCAAGATTAGAAATATTACTTTATAGAGTAGCAGTGAATAAAAAATATAGAGATGGAGTCAGCCTATAAAAAGGAAAATTTTCCATGCATCTGTAGGCCATGTGTAAAGTGCATAACTGAAAACATGCTCAACACTCTCAAAATCATCAAAACTGGTAAAAAAAATTATTAACTATTATTACTATTATTATTAATTAATAACTTGAAAACTGTTCATTTATGTACAAGAATATAGAAATTGCTTCAATATAAAACTACTCTATTCTATCCATCTCCTCTTGAAAGGTGCAAAAGAATCTGCAGCTGATTATTACTTAGGTCAGGCTACCAAAGGTAATCCAGGTCTTTTTCAATTTTAGTCCTTATTGTCATCTTTTTTTTCTAACTAAATTCATTTTAAACAATTTTTACTGACTAGTCAAATTTAGTGATGTTCATGCATTTTCCTCTTTCAAAGAATTTAAACAATGACAAAGCCATGAAATTCACATGTGCACAGTTAACTTCCAATTTACTGTCTTGAATTATACCCAGGGAAAAAATTCAGATTTAAAAAAAATGGAATCAAGTTTAACGAAATAAATAAAGGAAAACCCATTTGCATTAAAAGCCACATTTCTGTTTAAAACGGTATATGTTCCATTCCAGAAAATAGTGCAGACTGGTCTCACATATTTACATTAGCAAGAAATGTGTATATTTAACACAAATAATCCTAAGGTGGCAAGAAAAATTAAAGTCATACTTATGGATGGATGGACAATGTAATGTGTTTCCACATTCATTGAGAAGCATGAAAAGGCAAACATGAATGAGATAAATTACCTGAAGTTCTGTTTGCAAGTCATCATAGATCCTCTGAAAATCTTCCTGAAACAAAAAAGAACACATAAACAAAAAGACTATGTAGTTCTGGAAATTTCTCAATTGGCTAACATTTGCCTAACAGCCAATTACATGAACAGTTGACCAAGAAATCTGTGTTTGTCAGATTCTTTCTGATTAAATTTCTTCCAATTCTGTACACTGAATTCATCATGAAAACAACTATTTCAAGATTTTATATTTTCTGCATCTTCATCCATATTTAAGGACACGAGTATCATCTGTCCAGAGATTGAAACGAGGATCCTGTTTTACCATTTTTCGTCATGCTACCAATATTTGAAGATGGATCAAGATCATCCATATAAATTTGCTGGACTGACAAGACAAGACAGGGTGCATTCTGTTAAATTTGATGAAATTCTACAGTTTTTTAAGCTGAGGTTATTGACATTTCTTCTGTTTTTAGTAACAAGAGCCATAAATCATGGCAAATTAGCACCATCTGTACAACTTTTTAATGTCATTATGCCTGGATGTTTCAAAGTCTGTTGATCATTTTTTGTAAAGGTTTTTGTTATTATAAGAAATGATGACCATATCTAATGGTCAATTGGCATAACATAAAACAACTTGAAAGTTCAACGTGCCAGGATACTTTTCATGGCAATTCTCCATCAGCTGTACAAAATGAAAGCAATTTATGTCAAGATTCATTTTGTGAAATTTTCGAAAACCTATCGAGTGGTTGCTGAAAAGTCATTTAAAAGTTTTCTATAAAGCATGGCAACTGTATTTAATGGCTGTTGAGCATTATTTCTGCAACATGAAATGACCTTAAAGTCAGGATGCTTTCTGTCCAATTTAGTCAAATTCTGACCAGCAGTTTTTGAGGAAGAGTCTTTTAATGGTCATTTTATGTTTAGAATGGCAGTTATATTTGATGGCTGACCAATATTTGAAAAAAATTTAAAGTGCCTTATGCAAGAACACTGTCAAAATGTATTGGATTCAGCTTAGCAGTTCTGTTATTTGTTTCTAATCAAATTGCTTTTAAAGATTTTTCCATATACGATTATGGATCAGCATCAAATGTACACTTTTGAAAATTCATGCCAGGATGCCTTCAGTCAAATTTGGAAAATTCTGGTGTGCAGTTTTTAAGAATTTATTTCATTTTTAGTAACAGCAGTACCCATATCTGTTGGTGGATCATATGCAAACATTTGAAAGACCTTCTTACAAAGTTTGGCTGAAAAATGGTACTGTGGTTTCTTGGAGAAATTCACAATAACAATTATTGATGAATGCATAATGGATGAAGTATGGTCACACCATTATTGATGAATACATAATGGATGAAGTATGGTCACACCATTATTGATGAATGCATAATGGACGAAGTATGGTCACACCATTATTGATGAATGTATTATGGACGAAGTATGGTCACACCATTATTGATGAATGCATAATGGATGACGTATGGTCACACCATTATTGATAAATGCATAATGGACGAAGTATGGTCACACCATAAACTCACCTTACAGTCAGGTGAGTAATGGTTGGCCCAGCTAATTATAAACTAAATTTCTCCAAGACATCTAGTATTCTATCACTGGGCCTTAAAACTGCCACCAGAGCCAGCAAACTGCACATATTAATTGAGTCACACCACCCTAATCATTATTACTAGTCAACCTTGTGTAGAAATTGGTCAAGGAATAACTGAGTTTAAGGTGTTAGTCATTCATTACTGGACTCTTATAAAATCTGAACAGAAGCAAAACTGCACTAATAATGCAGAATTATAATAAAGCCAAAGTTGAAATGACTCAAACACATAATGCTTACTGTAATAACACCAAACATCAAAGTCAACTGTCATTCAAACATAAGGTCTTTTAAATGCATTAGTCTTCTGCCATGACTAACTCCATTTCTGTAAAAGGACATGCATGAATAATTTCTCAAGATTTTTTGGAGTGGAATTTAAATTTATCAGGAAAGAAACTCATATCTATTATAATTCATCAATAACAGAAATAAGAGTGAATTTTATCAAAGTTTGGCAATCAATTTTATCTGAATTGGACAATACTGGCCCAGCACTCCTGCTGACAGCCAGTGTTTAAATATTCTATATGAAAAATATATTTGTTGTCCATGGCATTTCAACTTCTGATATATTTTAATATAATTAAATTTCAAAATGTCAGTAAAATACAAACACACAACATGAAATTTCTTTAACTTGTAATTTACAAGAGTTGGCTTACATTTTTTGCTTTTTCTTCCAGCAGGTTGTCCAGAGAAAACTTGTACTTGGTATGTGTTTGTGGTCGTTCTCCAAAGTCCCTCCTGGGCCCAAGTGGGCTGTAATAGTCTACTGGAGAGTCTGACCTGAACTAAAACAGATATTAATTGAATAAATTTACCTGACACTGCAGTTTCATTTATTATAAGGGTCTCAATTTTCATGGATTTGAAGGGAGAAAAAAAAACAAACATTTTCATGGGTATTTATTACCTATGCCTGTGAAACTTTGGATGAACCCCAAGAAATGCCTCAAAATAAAGAAAACAAAAAAAAAACAAAACAAAAACAATCAGGACAAGAAAAATGAGTGAAGCTTTAATGGTTAAAACAGTGCTACCACTTAAATGAGCAAAAATCAAACACCTGTCTGGGGAGGAGGCAGATTAATAAGCAATCCCAAATATGGAATAAGCACACTAATGCATAAAAGACACAGGTGGAAGCAATATTTATCAGAAATAATTAAAACATGAAAGAATATCACCTGAGGTTTAAACAAATACATTCAGTTATTAATAATTGGTATCTTGAAATAGTCTTAAATTATTTAAACATACTGAGCATGTATATCAATTCATTAGGTAGATATATTGGATAGAGGGAGCAGTTTGTATACTTGTTGTTAATCCCTTTGCAGATTATGATTGTGGTTTTCTTTCTGTTGGATTTTGAACATTTACCCATTTTACAATGGGTTGGTTTTTATTGGATTCTTAATGTTTACCTTATCAAAATCTCTGTGCAGGTTTCAAAGAATGCTTTAGGGAGAAATGTGTCCATTTAAGATCTGAACAAATTTCAACACTGGTGTTAAAGACTACATCATAAAGCTGAAAGCAATTCTTTTTCTTTTATGTTTTGGACTGCTTTTTTTGCTGAGAAGTTTGAGGACATTGACTAATACTGAAAACCTCATTAAGTTGCTTGGATTCTTCTGTTGGTTTTGTGCAGTGTACACAAAGACCCAGCACTTGTTTATTTCCTTGATTAGTTACATAAACTTAATTGATTCCCTAAAAATACATGACCTGATGACCAACAGTAAAGTGCTTAATAAGCAAAATGGCATTACCAATTTAGAAGTGCAAGGAGTACACATATCCAAAATAAGTGAAATACATCCAAATCTTAAATAAGTCTCCTGTAAAACATAAACAAGTTAAATCTTTCTTTTACTCACAGATGCAAGCAAGTTACATTTAGTTTTTCTTGGTATCCATTTTTCAATTCATTTTATATCCAATGTTTAATATTTTATTATATCTGATTTCTTTATGGAAAACTTAAGCATTGAAACTGTGGATAAGCCTAATTTTGTTTAAATTTTATTTATCAAATTCAGAAATTTTTATCCTTGTCATAATTATTGTGCTTTGCTAAATTGTTCTAAAATTTATATCACTCAATGAATAAAGAATATAACAAAATTTAACTTTAATATATATATATATATATATATATATATATATATATATATATATATATATATATATATATATATATATATATATATATATATTATTGATGTTTTGTCAGGAGTCTGTAAAAAAAACTAATAAAATTATTTGATTGACTGTCATTATAGAACCTGAGTAACATGTATAAACAACAATCATCTGCAACCTCCTAAATGCTGTTTTTCTATGAAAATGACATGTCCTGATATTTTCTTGACTTTTCTGAATTCTTGGCAATCTTTAGGACAACTGTCCTGTTTTCAGTCCAAACCATCTGAAAGTGTAGTGAACATGTGCACAGAAAGGGCAAATTACAATTCGGAATTTAACAAGTGACCATGGCAGCCACAGCAACACTCAATTTGAATTAATCTTATAAAATGATAACTCAATTATGATTATCTCTAATCTCCCAAATCAAATGTGTGCCACTGTTGTTAATGTATCAGCTAAATCTATTAGATCTAACAGTTTCATGCTAAATGACTGCAAACAGTTGCCATAGTTTGAATATTTAGATCTACAGTTTAGATATAACAACAGTGTTTTCTCCATGAACCTTTAGTCATAGTAAAATTTGAAAGAGTACATATAAATCTGGCAACGCACTGTAAAAGATACATAATTACAACCATCTACATAGTTTACTCTCTTATGCTCTGTCCTTACTATAACTATCTTGAGTCATCAAGAAAAATGATTTTACTGACAAGTTGATGCAGCAAGCATCTCATTGGTAAAGATTATTTCATACTTTCATATACATGTAAGCAAGTGAATATCAAATGATTACATAATTTCCCACTTTTTCATCCTTATGACAAGATAGTGAAGGTAATAATAAATGCTGGTCAGATGTAACTGTAGGTACCATGGATGAAACAAATGACTATAAACATACATGCTCACTTGTAAGTCAAGACCAACAGCAAACTGCACACACCAAGATCTGTCAAAATATAATGATCCAGCAGATCTGAATCTATGAAGTTGATTATGAGTAATTAGTAGAACATAGACCCTGATCTGCAAGCAAATTATGCAATGACAGATCAATGGTCAATGCTGTTTGCAGCTGGACTTGACCTTTAAGGAAGTATATACATTAAATGAAATTAATGAAAATAACAAAAGCCAATCAAGTATAAAAATTACACAAGAAAATAGAATAAACACTACACTTCTATTGTACAATGCTTAACATTCGTTGGGTTCCAATATCCATGGTTTTTGAGGGTGAGCCTTACCACAAATTTAAAGTCACAACCAAATATCAAATAAGCTGACATTCAGCACACACAAACATGCCCATAAGCAACAGAAAGGCATCACCATTTTCTTTATGTTTTCATACCAGTGCTATCATTATTGCTGAGAATGTGCAACATACAATAGGATAAGTACATGCATAATGAGAAACACTGGAACTGACTGATTACAATTTAATTGGAACATACAGTGCTGTGAGCATGAAAACTTGTGTAAGGTTGCAATGACTATCTCATGTGTAGTAATGAATGGCAGTTTGCATTTCCTAAAGCACATATTATTCCCATATATAAATATATTTCAGTACATATGAACTGCTGAATAAACAATCAACAGATAGTCCCACTTCCTCCAAGTCAATTTAAATCAAATCAAAGTGCTTCTCTGTTATGTGCAAACTGCTTTTCATGAACTGGCTTAAGGTTAGATGTTTTCAGGTCAACCAAGACCTGATCTCAATTTATATCTCCACTTTCCATATCCCTGCTGTGTATATTTAGTGTATTTTGTAACAATTCCTTCAGCACCTGCTTTCACAATAAGTGCATTACTAACACCGCAATTCATCTGAATTTGATGGATCCTGATTTTGGTGGGATTATTTTGAACAAATAAGGCTTACAGTCACAGGCCTTGTTCAAGCACCTAATTCCTAATTGTTCAAAACTTTTGATATAGGTCCTTACGAACTCAAGAACCTAAATCTTTAAAGTTACAACAGTGGTATTAAATGTGTTGGTTCAAATATGCATGGATAATGAAGTAGGCATTTTCTTTAAGACCTTTACGCCAGATGTTAGCAACAAATAAGTTAATTAACCAACTCAATAACTGCAGTACAGATCCAACCTGTTTGCTTGCAAATAAATGTTGGTATAATATTTTATAGACAAACGTGCATCACTGCTTTTTTTGTAAATAATAGATCCATGAATTTAGGTACCATAAATATGCACATTTTACATAAACTTCGAAATCTGAAACCTATGAAAATAAGTGCTTCACAGTATGCAGGTCTTTTTGCAATTTTGGGGGTTTAACATCATTAGCGCATGATAGGTAATACTATACTTATATATTTGGTGAAGGAAGAGCCTGGGAAGAAATACCTAACCACAGGAAATTATTGGCATGCTCTCACACTACCACACTGATCAAGCAATGACTAGAACCCAAGTGGACAGGGTTAAGATAAGAGTAATCTGTAAAAGTAAATGCTACTCTGTCATCCAGGAATCCTGTTTATATCCAGAATAAAAAGGCTGGCTTCACAATGACCAATTTTTCATAATGACGACTCCGTTATTGAAAAGAAAACACTTATGATAGTGCTTTTATATGTGTAGGCACTGTTGTGTCAATTTTAATCTGTATGAAACTCTTGTACTGAATAAGAACATGTAATAATAATAGAAAAATAATTTAGTATTAAAGAAAACTAGTATGAATTTATTGCCATAATTTAAAAGAACTATACGCAAATGTTCATAACTCAAGTGACAGGGTTCAGATAAAGGTAAGAAAAAAGTAACTTAATAATATACAGGGCCCTCTGAAATTTGCAATGGCACATTATATTCAATCCATATGATCCTAAAAGTCCTTCCTCTTATAGCGCTGGATAAATACTGTACCATGTATGGGAAATTTCTATATGGTTTTATTTTCACAGCTTTCTTAGCCATGTGGAGAATCCCTAACATTTAACCCTGCAACAAGATACTACATAGAAACCAATTTTTGCTAAAGTAATTTTGACCATCATCTATTCCTAACTGGTTGCCTCCTTAATACAAATCCAAGTCATCCACAAAGTGGGTGGAAGTGTATCTTATAGAACTCACTGTGCCAAAAGCAAAACAAGACAAAATCATAAAATTATGCACTCTGCTTAATGGCAGGTGTTCAACAATTTGACAACTATAAAAAAATTTCTATATTGTATGTAAAATAAATGTGACTAAACAACAGCTGCAATTATTTATCCAACTCAAATTTGTTACTATGATAATTCAGTGATTACCTCTTTAGCAAGCCCACTGGATTTTTCTGGAGTAACAGGTGATGGAATTTCTCTGAAAGTAAAAGGTGATACATTAGTACAGTGTGGAACTTTGATGGAACAGTCAAAATCTGTTGAAATCTATATTGTTTACTAGCCTTATTAAAGAATTACATGATGCTTACAAAGCTCAGTATTCTTGCAATTCAACTGTTTAGTTTAATTAACTCATTTCATTTCACATGACAGTGTAACATTTTTGCTCTGAGACTACCAGAAATATATGTATAAACAAGCTGTAAATTGTTCTACTGTCACATTTATGTTCACTGCAGCAGAATAAATATGATTACTGTATAACTCAGGGGTCATACTACCAGGCGAAGTGGGAGAAAAAAAATCACCTGAGAAATGTAAACTTTGCCTTCTTCTGTTAGGAAAGTTAAAACAACTTCACCCTCTGATTTTTCCAAGATAAAATGACTAGATTACTACTTTGTGATAATAATAATAATAATAATAATAATAATAATAATAATAATAATAATAATAATAATAATAATAATAATAATAATAATAATAAAAACTGTAGCCAGTCAGTTCTGGCACTGTTGTTACCCAAGGCCAAATGTATTTACATGGTGTTGAAACCAATCAGATTAAGGCGACAAAGAAATTCTTGCACATTCACATGCAAGTTTTAATAGCTACCTGACCATTAACCCTTTACCAGAGCAAGAGATCACTGCTTGATTTCATGAAGTTAGGGCTACTGTGCTATGATGAAAATATACCAAATTATGTTTTGAAATTTAAACATCAATTTGCAAATAGTAATTTGCTTTTAAAAATATGATCAGTGAAGAGCGTTTTCTAATTTATTTCATTTTTTTAAGAAATGTAGATTTTAATGACCGTATTAGCATATTCTCTGTATAAAATCAGCATGAAACCATAAATGAACTTGTAATGGCAGACATCGCTGCATATACGATATACCACTTCATTAAACAGTGAAAATATGAATATATATAGTAATGAAGCAAATAATTAGCCAATGCATGTCGTTATTACCAGTAGGTAGATAAATAATACAACCATAAATATGCAGTCCTATTAATGAATTTTTGTATTGAAGCAAGAAAGTGATTAGTTATGAGTAAGCCCTCCTTCTAAAAACAGATGCACTCGCATTGTGCAATACAAATTCTTGGATTTTCAGTTGGAGGAAAAAAGGGTACAGTTTAATTATATATTGACTTTAGTGCTTCAATGTTTTGTCTATGAATAGTTACAGTAATGTTTTATGGAGAACAATGTAATCAGGACAGACAGAATGGTTTAAAGTCACTTGTGCATTTATTCCTAGGTACACATATTGATGGCTGTTTCAAAAAATGCTAGAAATCTTTTTGACTGCAATTGTATGCAAAACTTGTAGAAAATAAAATAATCAAGTAGTATTTTATTAATCATTTTTACCAACTTGCAGTTACAAGACTCTACTCTTGTTACTGTTATCAGTGAAAATTAATTACAATGTATAGCTTCTGTATAGCTTCAATAACTGTAATCTTAAGAATTATCAGAGTGATTAAACCCAACATCTCATGAGTATGATAACACAGCAGTAATGTTAATAAGATTACGTGTACTTAGCTTTTTGCATGGATTAAAATTTTAGTCTTTCTCAGCCTTATGGAATAAATGTGGTTCTTGTGAGGCTTAAATGATATAATATTAACCTAAGTAGTAAATGTATTTTAGTCATCACTTCTTTCAATAACGAAAACCTAACATCAGGAAACAGAAATCGGATTACTTAACACATGTTATGAATAAAATTTGGGTCCTATATACATATTGCGAAATAAATTGCAGCCACTTTGTGAGGGGTAAATTTAATATTTTTGCAATAATATGCTGGCTGCTGTCATGTTAGCAGGGTGGCCTTTCACAAAAGGTAGTTCTGAACACAAACTAGTCGATGCCAATGGATTCTGGCCATAAAGAGCATGTGGCCACTGGTCAGGGTGGCTGTTCAAGAGGGGGAGCACTGTATTTCATAAATTTTTGATTAATTTAATTACTGGCATATGGTTTCAATGTTCATACAAAATAAACAGTTAATAAAAATTATTTATTTGTAAATTAATCATGTGATTCCAAGAAAAAGCTCATATTTTTATTTTTTTGCTTTTAACTTTTGTTGTGATATTATGATGGCAAAGTCAAAACTCCCAAGGGTATGTTTTCAAAACATACCAAGTTTAATTGACTTTCACAAAGCAGATGTAGTAAAGAACATACTTAATATTCTCTACTGAAGCAAGGAAAGATGGAAGTGTCCCCAAGTCATCGTCATCATCATCATCATCATCATCATCATCAGACATCAACACATCATCCTCTGGTAAAACAGATCAAATAGTATTAAGCAACTTTTGAACAGTTAAGTTTGTTTGGAGCAGATTCCAGCCCGGAATATCCACTTTTCATAAACCAAGTAATATTGAATTCAGTTTGCAACAAAAAGGATTTTAAATGAATTTTGCTCTTCTAATTACCCAAGACAGGACAATGAATGTAAGTGATGGAAATACAAGTCAAAAATCAGAAAGAGAAAGATTGTAAAAATGATATAGATAGTGAGAAGCTGTATGTGTGTATATGTGTGCCTGTGTGTGGGATTTAGATTTTTAACATAGCTTTAACAATTTTTCAGTCATATCTCTGATGTCTGCAGCATGACAGTTTAAAGTAATTTCTAGCACTGGGGCATCTTGCCACACAAAGGCATCATGCCTGGGACCTCAAACATCCATGGCGGATGCTCTAACCACTAGGTTCATTTTTGGGAAAATACATACATGTACTAATACCTGAAATACAACACAGAAATGGAGATAATGCTGTGCACTTTACTAAATGAATATCTGGAAAGGTATTAAATAAAGTATATTTAGTTCAATTTAGGCAAAAGTAAATGTTATTCTAAAATTCCCAAATCATTAGATATGTAATTTATCCTAACAGTTTCAATAACAATTTCTTAACACAGGCTTCAATTTTTCCATTGGATTACCACCTGTCCTATTCTCAAGTATACCATATGAATCCACTTAAAGTCAAACCCAACTCCTACCATTGCATGATGTGCCAGTAGATATAGCTCTATGCAGCTTGTTAGAAGGAATCATTAGAACAAAGAACACTGACCCTGATCTTCATGTACATTATCCAACAGCAGATCAAGGTCTATTGCTGGCAGTTGGATTCAACTTATAAGTGAGAAATTCAGTCAAAATTTCCATAACTGCAAAAGTACTAATTTATGCAGGAAACAAATATTTTTATCAATAATTTTCTGTATCCAAGATTTTAAAGGTTTCATAGTTTTATCATAATGACCAATAAAGCATTTTATTACTGAATGGATTGACCTATTACCCCTTGTCAATTCAAGTAACCAATTAGCAAGCATAATTTGACACATGTAGGTATTGTTTACATCTGATATTTTCCTTAGATAAGCTGACTGTGGCAATAATTAATTGGTTATCATAAATACTTATAAATTAAATTTTTGACTAATAATGAAAAAAAAAAACATGTCAATGGGGCCTTTGTAAATTTGATACTCTGGAAGCTTTCCCTAAATCTAAACAAAACATGGATGGATCAAGGTTTTGGTCAGCCATACAATCAGCTGAATGTGAATGTAACTGATATCAATTACCAGATTTTTGGTCATACCAAAGTATGTTCCATTGATAATTTGAAAGTAAAAAAAGTTGTATCAAGAATATGGGTGGTGAACTCCATAACATTGTAATTTGTTATGCATTTTTTTCTTTTAAACAGGAAGCAGTGGACATAAGACTGCATCATTACAAATTTGAAAATTTACATTTTAATACTGTTTTGTCAAAAAAATAATATATATCATCTTGCTCTTTCAGATACCTGAGTGATTTTTTACTTTCGGTCTCTTATCTGAAGGAGGGTGGGGATAAAATTGTTATTAAACATAAAAAAATACAAAATCAATGGTTTCAGACATTTATCTTTCAACATATTATGCACATATTTATATGTTTACATCAGCAAACCTCAAGTTCTAAATTCCATCTCATGAACAGAGTAGAATTTTAAAACTTATGTAAAACAGCAGACTTCTAAACAATAACTATTCATGCTTTATTCTATATAATTTTTAATTCATTTACCTCTATGGCAACAAAAATAAGTTAAAATTAGTAAAGATATGACTGCATACTAATACAATGACATCTTTTGAAGTGAATTTCATTTTAAATGTTCCCACTTTAAAATTGATTGCCATGAGTTACTAATAACACACAGGTTATTACTTTATGAATTTGATATACAAATATAACTTTTGTCAACTGCACTATAATTTATGCAACTTGGTATTTTTAAATTTTTATGAATAATATTTAATCAACCTTTCACTGAAATTTAAATATATTTCTTTCCCAAATACTGATTGTTGAGGCTAACAGGTAACAGGTAATGTAACATGATTTGGCAGGTAGAGTGATATATTATCTCATATAAGGTCAACTGTATGAAAGAAACTGTCATATAATAAACATGTATAAGGACGCCCTATCAAGATATTTATAAATTTCTTCTCACACCTACCTTGTGTCTCATTATTCTGCATGTATGAGACACTAGATGTTGATTTGATTCTTCCAGATGAATGTCTTTCTTGATTTAACTCAGACATTTGTCTTGCCAAAATTCTTGCCCTTTCTCGCATGGCTGCCCTTTCTTTATCAGAAAGACTAAAACCAGGACACAATTTTTGCAGATCGGATGTCTCCGTTTTGGACAACTCAAAACTTTTTGCAGAGTCTGAATCCTTTGCATTGCCTTCTGTCCCAGATACACTATCTGTTGTATCTATCAATTGTGGAACTTGATCACCTTTCTTTGGCTCCTGGAAGATACTATCTGATGTAGGACAGTTATCTCCCTTAATTGCATATGGCTGATTAGATGTTTCAACTAAATGGCAAGAATCTTCAATACTTTTATTTGCTTCCCTTACTTCAGTTTCTGTACATTCAGCACTGGCATCAGAGCCGAGACATTTATTTTCGAATTCTTTGTCAAAGCTGTCAAAAGCTACTTCAATTTCTCTTTCATCACAAGTATCTGAGGTATCCGTAACAAGATCCGACTGAGCTTTTCCAGAGGCTGAGGTATCATTTTTCACTTCTTCCGATGCAACAGAAACATTAAGATCAATCAACCCATCTTTCCTTTCAATTCTCTGTGACAAAATTTCATCCTGAACAGAATTTCCCAACATTCCTGGAGTAATGCCAGATACTAATTTCCCTTTTCCTCCTCTTGTTTCATCATCTTCTGTTACCTCTGCCTTCTCACTTAAACATGAATGTCTCTGCACAGTCTCCTGCAAGTCATTATTTCTTCCAAATCCTGGCAATGAGTTTATTCCATCCTTAGGTGTCTGAAGCTCAGAAGTACTAGTCTCATTTTTCTCTCCATCTCCTTGTAGGTGTTCTTTACTCTCTATTGTGGATGAATGTATGCCAGTGCTTTCATCATCTTCATCAATAATGATTACAGTTCCCTCAGATTCTTGTGACTTCTTATCTCCAGTGATGGTCATTAAATAATTAGACTCTCTTTTTTCAGTACCTGCCAACAAGTAGATTTGTTACCTATATAACTTTTATAATACATATAGAGAGATGAAGAGATACATGGACTAAGAGATACATAGAATATAAAAGAGAAACTGCAAAATCTTTTAGAATATAAGCCTTTCCAAACATAAGTAAATTCTTGCACTTACAAAATAAAAACAAGAGTTCCTTCAAGGGACTGTTGCTCAACTGGCCAAAAAAGAATTTCCAGGAAACCAATACAATATCATTTCTTCATTTTAATCATGCAGTGTTGAAACAATATTTTTAACAAATAACAAGATTTTCCAGTTAGGAGATCTGGCAACAATATTGGATATAACACCGGCACCAATTTCTCTAAGATCAACTAAACATTGCTAGAAGGCTATTTTTGATGGCATAGTGGAATCATTTGAACCATTCTGAGACCTTCATGCCAGGATGCTTTGAAATTTCATTACATTGAGTAGTTTTCAAGAAAGAACTGTTTAAAAGTTTGTCAACTTTTAATAATGGTGACCATATTGAATAACAAATTGGCATCAACTCAACAGCCACACAAGCCTTTAGACATAAATTTAAAAAATGTAATGACCTTTTGTTGAAGGGATTGAAAGAAGTTAAAATATTTTTATATTTTTAGCAAAGATGTCATATTGGATGGCACATCAGCACTGCTTGAAAACATTTAAACCTTTTTTATACCCGAGTGCTTCCATACAAATTAAAAGCAATAATAAAGATCATTTCATGCTTTTAGAAATAGCATCATTTGTAATATGAAAGCCCTTCAGACTAAGATACTTTTTGTCAAATTCTTCTCTACTATTTCTTAGAAGTCATTCAAATTTCATTTCATATTTTTTGTGCCATAAACATATCTGATGGCAGTTCAGCATCATTTGAATAAATCTGAAAACTTTTATGTCACAATACTATCACATTCAAATTCTTTTTCAAGTTTTATCATTATACATGTATTTTAGAATTGGTGGCTGTATTTCATTACTGGTGTCATTTATATAAATCTGAAAGCCATCAGCCTGGATTATTTGTATCAAATTTTAATTATTAAATACAAATATCTTTAAGGTTTTGATTTGGCAGGTACTGATGTTGATGAATTTTAAAACTAAGAAAAAAGAAGAATGTAATAATGACAGGCAGAAAAACATCTGCAAAACAATTTTTTAAAAAAAGGTTATTAGATCTATAATGAAAGATATTTCTAGGTCATACAGTAAAATGTGCTTCTATGATTGATTACTTGGGAAACCAGCCATCTAGGATCTTGTCTCTACACTTACTGTGTAAACATTCAAAATCTAACAAAAAACAACAATGCCAACAGAATCTATAACCAAATTAATTTAAATCAAAGAAAATGAAACAAAGTTAAAAAGTTGAACATGCAAGCAGAATATATACCAGGGAGACGAAGCTTTCAATGATCAACAGAAGACAAAAATATGGCAGGCACTGCAAACAATTTTCATCTCAGGCAAAACCTTATGAAGAAAAAAAAATTTCAATATTTGCTGGAGGTCAAAAAAGGCTGATTTAAAAAAATTGTGTACATTTTTTACAAAAACACATAGAAATGGGAGATAAAGAATTTCAAACCACATGCATTTTTCATTTACATGCAAAACACTTCCCATGAATTAGATGGAACTATGATTAGTGTGGTGCAATTTTATTTACATACACAGCAAATTCTGTGATACATGCTATATAAAAAACACTATTTTTTACATCACTGATTAAAATAAATTTCTCTAACATCTGAGATTTTTCCTTAGACACTTTCATCCTGATGGGAAGCTAATGGAATATAACAACAAAAAAAATTCAAGCAATTGTTTTTTGAAGAAAGCCAGTACTAGCAACTCCTTAAATTTAAATAAGTGATTTCTCTATCAAATTAAAGTTGGACAAGAAACTCCTAAAATCATAAAGAAAGAAACTGTAGCAATTTTATATGAGTTATATATTTGAGTACTTTCAATAATTTCCTCTCAGTTATAGGTTCAACTGTTATTCTTGCAAATAATACAAATATTAAATGTACGTGAAATTGACAAGTTTGTGAAAACACATAAAATAACTGGTAAATTTATGTAGAGGTGAAGCTGCCCCACCCCAAATTCATACTTGTGTAAGTTGTGTGATTTCATGGGCTTTGATCCTGCACCACACTAGTGTATGTGTTGGCAGAGTGGGATATGTGGTTCTAGCCTCAAAACTCACAATCTCTTAAAATAAATGGACCAAGGATAACTGTACATGTATCACAGACAGTGCTCTATGTTAACACTGAATAGATGGACCAAAGACATCTATATATGTACCACAAACAGTGCTCTATATATGCAGATATGATGGTTGAGATGACTGATGAAGTACTAATTGCAGGACAAATGGTGATGGGTACAAGATCTGCAAATGAACAGGTATGGTTGCCATGTAAGTGGTATGACATGAAGATCAAGGTGAAAAAGACCAAAGTCAAGTGAGTATGTAGAGAGGGAAACAAGCATCTCAACTGATGGTGTAAAAGTTGAACAAGTGAGAAAGTTAAGATGTCTGGGATCTCTTATCACCAAAGATGGAAGTTGTGAAAAAGAGGTGAAAACAAGAATTGGCATGGTAAAGGATGTATTTGACAACAAGAAAGAGTTACTAATGAAGATAATTAACAAAGATTTGAAAACAAAGACTGTTAAAACCCATGTACTAGGTGTAGCATTGTATGGCTTAGAAACTTGGACTCTTAGGAAGAAATAAAGAAGGTTAGAACCTTGGAGATTGACTTAGTTTAGTAGGTGAAATGTAAAGATTGTTGTAAGTAATTTTGTTGAGGAAGAAAAGATGGATAGGACATATTCTGCGAGGTGAAAAACTTTAAGAGAAGTAATAAAAGATAAAAGATAGATAACAACCAAGATGGGAACCAAGAATTATGCATCTGGATGACCTCAAAGATTGACAGCCATATATATGTTCCACAATCCTAGCTCTATGTTAACAATGAACAGATTGACCAAGGACAATTATACATGTGTCACAGACCCTGATCTATGATAACACTGAATAGATTGACCAAGGACAATTATACATGTGTCACAGACCCTGATCTATGATAACATTGAATAGATTGACCAAGGACAATTATACATGTGTCACAGACCTTGATCTATGATAACATTGAATAGATTGACCAAGGACAATTATACATGTGTCACAGACCTTGATCTATGATAACACTGAATAGATTGACCAAGGACAATTATACATGTGTCACAGACCCTGATCTATGATAACACTGAATAGATTGACCAAGGACAATTATACATGTGTCACAGACCTTGATCTATGATAACACTGAATAGATTGACCAAGGACAATTATACATGTGTCACAGACCTTGATCTATGATAACACTGAATAGATTGACCAAGGACAATTATACATGTGTCACAGACCCTGATCTATGATAACACTGAATAGATTGACCAAGGACAATTATAAATGTGTCACAGACCCTGATCTATGATAACATTGAATAGATTGACCAAGGACAATTATACATGTGTCACAGACCTTGATCTATGATAACACTGAATAGATTGACCAAGAACAATTATAAATGTGTCACAGACCTTGATCTATGATAACACTGAATAGATTGACCAAGGACAATTATACATGTGTCACAGACCTTGATCTATGATAACATTGAATAGATTGACCAAGGACAATAATACATGTGTCACAGACCTTGATCTATGATAACACTGAATAGATTGACCAAGGACAATTATACATGTGTCACAGACCTTGATCTATGATAACACTGAATAGATTGACCAAGGACAATTATAAATGTGTCACAGACCCTGATCTATGATAACACTGAATAGATTGACCAAGGACAATTATAAATGTGTCACAGACCCTGATCTATGATAACATTGAATAGATTGACCAAGGACAATTATACATGTGTCACAGACCTTGATCTATGATAACACTGAATAGATTGACCAAAAACAATTATAAATGTGTCACAGACCTTGATCTATGATAACATTGAATAGATTGACCAAGGACAATTATACATGTGTCACAGACCTTGATCTATGATAACATTGAATAGATTGACCAAGGACAATTATAAATGTGTCACAGACCTTGATCTATGATAACTCTGAATAGATTGACCAAGGACAATTATAAATGTGTCACAGACCCTGATCTATGATAACATTGAATAGATTGACCAAGGACAATTATACATGTGTCACAGACCCTGATCTATGATAACACTGAATAGATTGACCAAGGACAATTATACATGTGTCACAGACCTTGATCTATGATAACACTGAATAGATTGACCAAAAACAATTATAAATGTGTCACAGACCTTGATCTATGATAACACTGAATAGATTGACCAAGGACAATTATACATGTGTCACAGACCTTGACCTATGATAACATTGAATAGATTGACCAAAAACAATTATAAATGTGTCACAGACCCTGATCTATGATAACATTGAATAGATTGACCAAGGACAATTATACATGTGTCACAGACCTTGATCTATGATAACACTGAATAGATTGACCAAGGACAATTATAAATGTGTCACAGACCTTGATCTATGAAAACATTGAATAGATTGACCAAGGACAATTATAAATGTGTCACAGACACTGATCTATGTTAACACTGAATAAATTGACCAAGGACAATTATACATGTGTCACAGACCCTGATCTATGATAACACTGCATAGATTGACCAAGGACAATTATACATGTGTCACAGACCTTGATCTATGATAACACTGAATAGATTGACCAAGGACAATTATAAATGTGTCACAGACCCTGATCTATGATAACATTGAATAGATTGACCAAGGACAATTATACATGTGTCACAGACCTTGATCTATGAAAACACTGAATAGATTGACCAAGGACAATTATAAATGTGTCACAGACCTTAATCTATGTTAACACTGAATAGATTGACCAAGGACAATTATAAATGCGTCACAGACCTTGATCTATGATAACAATGAATAGATTGACCAAGGACAATTATAAATGTGTCACAGACCTTGATCTATGATAACATTGAATAGATTGACCAAGGACAATTATAAATGTGTCACAGACCTTGATCTATGATAACACTGAATAGATTGACCAAGGACAATTATAAATGTGTCACAGACCTTGATCTATGATAACACTGAATAGATTGACCAAGGACAATTATAAATGTGTCACAGACCTTAATCTATGTTAACACTGAATAGATTGACCAAGAACAATTTTAATTGTGTCACAGACCTTGATCTATGATAACATTGAATAGATTGACCAAGGACAATTATAAATGTGTCACAGACCCTGATCTATGTTAACATGAATAGATTGACCAAGGACAAATATATGTATGTCACAGACCTTGATCTATGATAACACTGAATAGATTGACCAAGGACAATTATAAATGTGTCACAGACCTTGATCTATGATAACATTGAATAGATTGACCAAGGACAATTAAAAATGTGTCACAGACCCTGATCTATGATAACACTGAATAGATTGACCAAGGACAATTATACATGTGTCACAGACCTTGATCTATGAAAACACTGAATAGATTGACCAAGGAGAATTATAAATGTGTCACAGACCTTGATCTATGATAACATTGAATAGATTGACCAAGGACAATTATACATGTGTCACAGACCTTGATCTATGATAACACTGAATAGATTGACCAAGGACAATTATACATGTGTCACAGACCTTGATCGATGATAACACTGAATAGATTGACCAAGGACAATTATAAATGTGTCACAGACCCTGATCTATGATAACACTGAATAGATTGACCAAGGACAATTATACATGTGTCACAGACCCTGATCTATGATAACACTGAATATATTGACCAAGGACAATTATACATGTGTCACAGACCTTGATCTATGATAACACTGAATAGATTGACCAAGGACAATTATAAATGTGTCACAGACCTTGATCTATGATAACACTGAATAGATTGACCAAGGACAATTATAAATGTGTCACAGACCTTGATCTATGATAACACTGAATAGATTGACCAAGGACAATTATAAATGTGTCACAGACCTTGATCTATGATAACACTGAATAGATTGACCAAGGACAATTATAAATGTGTCACAGACCTTGATCTATGATAACACTGAATAGATTGACCAAGGACAATTATACATGTGTCACAGACCCTGATCTATGATAACATTGAATAGATTGACCAAGGACAATTATAAATGTGTCACAGACCCTGATCTATGATAACATTGAATAGATTGACCAAGGACAATTATAAATGTGTCACAGACCCTGATCTATGATAACACTGAATAGATTGACCAAGGACAATTATACATGTGTCACAGACCCTGATCTATGATAACACTGAATAGATTGACCAAGGACAATTATAAATGTGTCACAGACCCTGATCTATGATAACATTGAATAGATTGACCAAGGACAATTATACATGTGTCACAGACCTTGATCTATGATAACACTGAATAGACTGACCAAGGACAATTATACATGTGTCACAGACCTTGATCTATGATAACACTGAATAGATTGACCAAGGACAATTATACATGTGTCACAGACCTTGATCTATGATAACATTGAATAGATTGACCAAGGACAATTATACATGTGTCACAGACCTTGATCTATGATAACACTGAATAGATTGACCAAGGACAATTATAAATGTGTCACAGACCCTGATCTATGTTAACACTGAATAGATTGACCAAGGACAATTATACATGTGTCACAGACCTTGATCTATGATAACACTGAATAGATTGACCAAGGACAATTATACATGTGTCACAGACCCTGATCTATGATAACACTGCATAGATTGACCAAGGACAATTATACATGTGTCACAGACCTTGATCTATGATAACACTGAATAGATTGACCAAGGACAATTATAAATGTGTCACAGACCCTGATTTATGATACCATTGAATAGATTGACCAAGGACAATTATAAATGTGTCACAGACCTTGATCTATGATAACACTGAATAGATTGACCAAGGACAATTATACATGTGTCACAGACCCTGATCTATGATAACACTGAATAGATTGACCAAGGACAATTATAAATGTGTCACAGACTTTGATCTATGATAACACTGAATAGATTGACCAAGGACAATTATACATGTGTCACAGACCCTGATCTATGATAACACTGAATAGATTGACCAAGGACAATTATACATGTGTCACAGACCCTGATCTATGATAACATTGAATAGATTGACCAAGGACAATTATACATGTGTCACAGACCTTGATCTATGAAAACATTGAATAGATTGACCAAGGACAATTATAAATGTGTCACAGACCTTAATCTATGTTAACACTGAATAGATTGACCAAGGACAATTATAAATGCGTCACAGACCTTGATCTATGATAACATTGAATAGATTGACCAAGGACAATTATACATGTGTCACAGACCTTGATCTATGATAACACTGAATAGATTGACCAAGGACAATTATAAATGTGTCACAGACCTTGATCTATGATAACATTGAATAGATTGACCAAGGACAATTATAAATGTGTCACAGACCTTGATCTATGATAACACTGAATAGATTGACCAAGGACAATTATAAATGTGTCACAGACCTTAATCTATGTTAACACTGAATAGATTGACCAAGGACAATTATAAATGCGTCACAGACCTTGATCTATGATAACATTGAATAGATTGACCAAGGACAATTATACATGTGTCACAGACCTTGATCTATGATAACACTGAATAGATTGACCAAGGACAATTATAAATGTGTCACAGACCTTGATCTATGATAACATTGAATAGATTGACCAAAGACAATTATAAATGTGTCACAGACCTTGATCTATGATAACACTGAATAGATTGACCAAGGACAATTATAAATGTGTCACAGACCTTAATCTATGTTAACACTGAATAGATTGACCAAGAACAATTTTAATTGTGTCACAGACCTTGATCTATGATAACATTGAATAGATTGACCAAGGACAATTATAAATGTGTCACAGACCCTGATCTATGTTAACATGAATAGATTGACCAAGGACAAATATATGTATGTCACAGACCTTGATCTATGATAACACTGAATAGATTGACCAAGGACAATTATAAATGTGTCACAGACCTTGATCTATGATAACATTGAATAGATTGACCAAGGACAATTATAAATGTGTCACAGACCCTGATCTATGATAACACTGAATAGATTGACCAAGGACAATTATACATGTGTCACAGACCTTGATCTATGAAAACACTGAATAGATTGACCAAGGAGAATTATAAATGTGTCACAGACCTTGATCTATGATAACATTGAATAGATTGACCAAAAACAATTATAAATGTGTCACAGACCCTGATCTATGATAACACTGAATAGATTGACCAAGGACAATTATACATGTGTCACAGACCCTGATCTATGATAACACTGAATAGATTGACCAAGGACAATTATAAATGTGTCACAGACCCTGATCTATGATAACACTGAATAGATTGACCAAGAACAATTATACATGTGTCACGGACCCTGATCTATGATAACACTGAATAGATTGACCAAGAACAATTATACATGTGTCACAGACCCTGATCTACATTACAAATGAAAAGATGGACCAAGGACAATGTGTATGTGCCACAAACCTTTGCTCTAAGTTAAATATAAAAAGATGTGGAAATGGACTAATCATCTAATCCCTGATTCATTATTAAGTATGGACACTGATTAAAATCAGATCTCCACTATCCCTGGTGACAACTGACAGTGACTGCTTTGGGGTCATGTTCTGGTGACCTATGTCATTATCATAACCATTAATTGTTATCAGCCAATCAAATGAAGTTTTATATCTTTGCATTTGGGAGTCTGACCAGTGTGGTTGAAGCACACCAATGTGTTCCAAATGATTTGATTCACTTTCAGATTTTTGAAAGCTGCATTTTCATAAGTTAATTAAAAGGTCACCAGAAAATGATCACTAGAAGACAGTATTAAGATCTTCACCCAGGACAGTGGGGATCTAATTTTAACCAGAGTCCAAGTATGGACTTACAGGGTATCATTAACTATGAACTTGTCATAAAGTATGGGTTTATCATCAAACATGGACTTATCATCAGGAATGGACTTGCCATAATGTAAGGTCTTACCAAGAACTGATGTGTCAAGTATGGACTGCTGGGGTAGTCTAGTTACCCCCAGTCCATGACCAGTTTCATTGTCTTTATAACTCATCATAGGGAAATGGTCTTGTTGATTCATTTTTTCAACAGATTGCAATGTTTTATTAGTGAGAAGTTTATATACCCCTAGTAGCCAAGATACAGCCACATTTTCAGTCATGTGACTATTATTGACATGGTCCTTATCTACTGCTGCAGCCAGTGCATTTATTTTCAGACTGCATCAATGCAGCAATGATTCAGCTAAGTAGCAGTAAAAACATAAAAACCAAAAATATGTTTTGATGTAAACATTGGGACAGAAAAGAAGTGGCTAGAAAACTCTTTTAAAATGTCTATTTTTATAAGTGCTGTGCATTCCATATTGTGTTGATAAACACAGTTAATGTTTGAAATGCTAAACATAATTTGCCATAGTATTTGTGTCTGTCATATTGCATTACCAGTTCTGGTGGAACTATAAGATTGTCCACAGGATAATTTGTGGAAACTGTGGAATGTTGTGGAATGGTTTCTTGACTGGCATATACATTTCCCAAAGCTAACTGGGGAAGGTACAGGCTGAATCAAGTGAAATTGTCGTGACTTGCATTAAGTTACAGTATACTGTAGGCCTCATTATGTCCTCAAAGAGTATCCTTCATAAGAGACAATTTCCATAGTGTCTGGAATATCAAACACAGTCAAATGTAATTCCCTTGGATAAAAATAAAATGAATATGTATCCCAAGATATTATTACACTGTTGGCATGACGACACTCTCAAACCCATGCATAATATATATGTATCACTCCAGGGATTTTTAAATGTTACTGCACAACAGACAAATCAATTATGTCATGGTTTTTTATGCATAGGTAGGGTTAATGTCTCTGTTCATATGGTAGTCCAGCATATCTGGGTCTGTGCAGTTTGCTGGGAGCAATATGTAGAACAAACAACTTAGACCCCTGGTCTGTAGGCACTTGCCACAACAGATCAGAATAATTATTGTTCCAGTTTGAGTGGACTTATTGGCAAAGTAGATGCATTATAATATTTACATAAAATAGGAAATTAAAATTTACTGCATGCAAGATCTGTGAAGAGACATCATATATATATATATATATATTTATAATACTTTAAGTTGTTGAAGAAAAAAAGAACTTATTGTCATATTATCTCGAATGAATATAAAAAATGCATGAAATAACAGGTATATACATCAAAATCTGTAAAAATCACATACAAAATGTTCAATATCAATTTATTCAAAGGTCTTAACTTTGTTGGAATGGTGTTAAATGTACACCATCTCAAAATTACATTTAAATAAGAGTTTGTTAGGCAATGAGATTGACAATTTTTTTTAACAATTAAGCCATGTTACTTTCATGTGTGTGTGTGTGTGTGTGTGTGTATATATATATATATATATATATATATATATATATATATATATATATATATATATATATATATATATATATATATATATATATATGTAGTGTTACCCTAATAAAACATGAATTCTGACATAACATGATCATGGCATGGCTCCCGAGATTTCAAATACACATATTTCTCTGATACATGAAAATAATTTCATCTTAAAAGTACAAAAAAATAATATGTAAACAGTTTACTATCCCTGTGGGGAAGAGATTGCATATGAATTCTAACACAAGACAATTATGTTGTGGCTCCTGAAATCTTTGTAAAAATGTTTTTTCTTGTACAAGAAAAACAAAATAAACCTTAAAAATATGAAAAATAACATGAAAAAAGTTTATCCCGGGATTATACTGAATTTCACAATTTTTCTTTTCCTTTTTGGCAAAATAACGTAGCATCTGGAGACTTTTTCATAAAATTTTTGGCTGTTTAAATTTGTATATAGAATATTGGGTTTGGAGTGGATAAATTCAAATGCACTGTGAAAGGAAGCTGTAAACTTGAATATAAAATGCACTGGAATCTATTTATTGTTACATAAACAAATCTAATATATAAATATATATATATATATATATATATATATATATATATATATATATATATATATATATATATATATATATATATATATATATATATAGTGACAAACCATTTTGACAATGTATATATAATATAATCAGCTTATGCTGACATCTGGCATGAGTACTGTATGATGTGAAAACACTCAAATAGTCGAGCTAATAGATCAGTTTAATTTACTAACCTATGAAGGCAGGAACAAGAAAGATTACAACTTACTGAACAATGGCTATTTTTTTAATGTACCTAGAAAAAATAAGTTTGTTAAAACGTAAAGAAAACTGATTACCTCTGAAATTTTGTTGCATATTTAATTTCAAACTAAACCAAAATTAATGAATACTCTTTTGTGCAACATTTGTTCCATCCCAGGCCATTTACTAAAGTCATTATCAACATTTGTGTCTACAACGCACTAGCCATTATGACAAATCTATTTTTAACCTATAAATTAATTCGTGGAATATTAATACAAAATGAAAATGCAGGAGAAGCCAACTTAAATCTCTAACTTAACCGAATGAATGGACAGAAGGGCACACAATTCAATCTAGGCTCTGTTTCTGAACCAATGGTTCAAAATATTACTGACGGCCAAATCAAATATTAAAGAAGCATCCATACTGCACAGTATCAAAAAAATCATCGTCAATTTCAAGTCTATACACCTAGGACACTCATGATTGTGAACTTTATGAATGAGATCCATTATTTAAAAAAGCACCACCTGACAAAAACTGATCATTTTCACTGGTTATGCCACCAACTTCATATTTAGCATACCAATCAATGAAATCCAACTTTACCACGTAAACTAAAGTCTTGACATGAGCTGAATACTGAATATGTTAATGATGACCTCTTCACAGAAAACAGCCAAAATATTAATGAATTGAAGTGATAATATTGTCTAATTAGATTTACCTCTTTTCCTCCTGTCCATCAGCAGAACAAAAAAAAAAGGAACTTTTGGGAAGCCATACTAGAATGGTAATATATTCAGCAGTAATGGTATCATAGCTTGCTGTGACCATGATAAGAAATTTTTTAAGTCAAAATATCGGTCTCTGATATATGCAGAAAATGACTGGGTTTTTAAAAACAGCGTTCATATTTAAAATTTTCCACTATAAATAGATATATTAGTAATATATAAATTAATTCTCATTTTCATATTATTGCTTAATAAAAATAGGCTCTCAGAGAAAATATTCAAAATGACAAGAACAGATCTAAAGTGATGACCACAGCATCATTACATTACGGACTGCAACATGAGTAAAATTCCATCACTAAATTTAATTCAATCACAGGCAACCAATTAGAAGCATCTAATTTTGCTTGTTAATTAAATGGTGGACAGTTTTATTTACTAAATGTGTGAAGAGTGCAGTCGCTATGCATAACGACTAAACACTAATGAAGATTTTTTTAAAATGTTACTATAAATTACATGCAGTGAAATTACCAAATCATAAATTAAAGATATATTTTAACAGCTAAAAAATGGAAACCATATGAAAATACTGGATTGCCCAAATATGACCATACCAATTAGAAAATAGAAATAAAAAATTTTAAAAAAACCTGTCAAAGCACCATTTTAAAATGATTACACTTCTGATTGCAACCTTCCAAAATCCAAATGTGTTAGTGTAACTTCAAAGATTCGTCCATATCAGTTAGAATAATTTAAAGATTTTTCCATATCAGTTAGTGTAATTTAAAGATTTAGTCCATATCAGCTAATATACTTTCAAAGATTTTGTCCATATCAGCTAGTGTAATTTCAAAGATTTGGCCCATATCAGCTAGTGTAATTTCAAAGATTTTGTCCATATCAGCTAGTGTAATTTCAAAGATTTTGTCCATATCAGCTAGTGTAATTTCAAAGATTATGTCCATATCAGCTAGTGTAATTTCAAAGATTTTGTCCATATCAGCTAGAGTAATTTCAAACATTTTGTCCATATCCGCTAGTGTAATTTCAAAGATTTGGCTCATATCAGCTAGTGTAATTTCAAAGATTTTGTCCATATCAGTGTAATTATAAAGATTTTGTCCATATCAGTGTAATTACAAAGAGTTTGTCCATATCAGCTAGTGTAATTTCAAAGATTTTGTCCATATCAGCTAGTGTAATTTCAAAGATTTGGCCCATATCAGCTAGTGTAATTTCAAAGATTTTGTCCATATCAGTGTAATTTCAAAGATTTTGTCCATATCAGTTAGTGTAATTTCAAAGATTTTGTCTATATCATCTAGTGTAATTTCAAAGATTTTGTCCATATGAGTGTAATTTCAAAGATTTTATCCATATCAGCTAGTATAATTTCAAAGATTTTGTCCATATCAGTGTAATTTCAAAGATTTTGTCCATATCAGCTAGTATAATTTCAAAGATTTGGCCCATATTAGCTAGTGTAATTTCAAAGATTTTGCCCATATCAGCTAGTGTAATTTCAAAGATTTTGTCCATATCAGCTAGTGTAATTTCAAAGATTTTGTCCATTTTCGCTAGTGTAATTTCAAAGATTTTGTCCATATCAGCTAGTATAATTTCAAAGATTTTGTCCATATCAGCTAGTATAATTTCAAAGATTTTTCCATATCAGTGTAATTTCAAAGATTTTGTCCATATCAGTTAGTGTAATTTCAAAGATTTTGTCCACATCAACTAATATACTTTCAAAGATTTTGTCCATATCAGCTAGTGTAATTTCAAAGATTTTGTCCATATCAGCTAGTGTAATTTCAAAGATTTTGTCTATATCATCTAGTGTAATTTCAAAGATTTTGTCCATATCAGTAAGTGTAATTTCAAAGATTTTGTCCATATCACCTACTATAATTTCAAAGATTTTGTCCATATCAGCTAGTGTAACTTCAAAGATTTTGTCCATATCAGTGTAATTTCAAAGATTTTGTCCATATCAGCTAGTATAATTTCAAAGATTTTGTCCATATCAGTGTAACTTCAAAGATTTTGACCATATCAGCTAATATACTTTCAAAGATTTTATCCATATCAGCTAGTGTAATTTCAAAGATTTGGCCCATATCAGCTAGTATAATTTCAAAGATTTTTCCATATCAGTGTAATTTCAAAGATTTTGTCCATATCAGCTAGTGTAATTTCAAAGATTTTGTTCATATCAGCTAGTGTAATTTCAAAGATTTGGTCCATATCAGCTAGTGTAATTTCAAAGATTTTGTCCATATCAGTGTAATTTCAAAGATTTTGTCCATATCAGCTAGTATAATTTCAAAGATTTTGTCCATATCAGCTAGTATAATTTCAAAGATTTTTCCATATCAGTGTAATTTCAAAGATTTTGTTCATATCAGTTAGTGTAATTTCAAAGATTTTGTCCATATCAGCTAGTGTAATTTCAAAGATTTTGTTCACATCAGCTAGTGTAATTTCAAAGATTTGGTCCATATCAGCTAGTGTAATTTCAAAGATTTTGTCCATATCAGTGTAATTTCAAAGATTTTGTCCATATCAGCTAGTATAATTTCAAAGATTTGTTCCATATCAGCTAGTGTAATTTCAAAGATTTTGTTCATATCAGCTAGTGTAATTTCAAAGATTTTGCCCATATCAGCTAGTATAATTTGAAAAAATTTCTCCATATCAGTGTAATTTCAAAGATTTTGTCCATATCAACTAGTGTAATTTCAAAGATTTTCCCCATATCAGCTGGTATAATTTCAAAGATTTTGTCCATATCAGCTAGTGTAATTTCAAAGATTTTGTCCATATC
Organism: Potamilus streckersoni; assembly: GCA_016746295.1. NCBI lineage: Eukaryota > Metazoa > Mollusca > Bivalvia > Unionida > Unionidae > Potamilus > Potamilus streckersoni. The sequence goes on along the minus strand of JAEAOA010000900.1, from coordinate 3,655,867 downwards.
AGCTAGTGTAATTTAAAGATTTAGTCCATATCAGCTAGTGTAATTTCAAAGATTTTGTCCATATCCGCTAGTGTAATTTCAAAGATTTTGTCCATATCAGCTTATGTAATTTCAAAGATTTTGTCCATATCAGCTAGTGTAATTTCAAAGATTTTGTCCATATCAGCTAGCATAATTTCAAAGATTTTTCCATTTCAGCTAGTATAATTTCAAAGATTTTGTCCATATCAGCTAGTATAATTTAAATATTTTGTCCATATCAGCTAGTATAATTTCAAAGATTTTGTCCATATCAGCTAGGATAATTTCAATGATTTTGTCCATATCAGTGTAATTTCAAAGATTTTGTCCATATCAGCTAGTATAATTTCAAAGATTTGGTCCATATCAGCTAGTATAATTTCAAAGATTTTGTTCAAATCAGCTAGTATAATTTCAAAGATTTGTTCAATATCAGCTAGTGCAATTTCAAAGATTTTGTTCATATCAGCTAGTGTAATTTCAAAGACTTTGCCCATATCAGCTAGTATAATTTGAAAAAATTTGTCCATATCAGTGTAATTTCAAAGATTTTGTCCATATCAACTAGTGTAATTTCAAAGATTTTGCACATATGAGCTAGTATAATTTCAAAGATTTTGTCCATATCAGTGTAATTTCAAAGATTTTGTCCATATCAGCTAGTGTAATTTCAAAGATTTTGTCCATATCAGTTAGTGTAATTTCAAAGATTTTGTCCATATCAGCTAGTATAATTTCAAAGATTTTGTCCATATCAGCTAGTATAATTTCAAAGACTTTTCCATATCAGTGTAATTTCAAAGATTTTGTCCATATCAGTTAGTGTAATTTCAAAGATTTTGTCCACATCAACTAATATACTTTCAAAGATTTTGTCCTTATCAGCTAGTGTAATTACAAAGATTTTGTCCATATCAGCTAGTATAATTTCAAAGATTTTGTCTATATCATCTAGTGTAATTTCAAAGATTTTGTCCATATCAGCTAGTGTAATTTCAAAGATTTTGTCCATATCAGCTAGTGTAATTTCAAAGATTTTGTCCATATCAGCTAGTATAATTTCAAAGATTTTGTCCATATCAGCTAGTATAATTTAAAGATTTTGTCCATATCAGCTAGTGTAATTTCAAAGATTTTGTCCATATCAGTGTAATTTCAAAGATTTTGTCCATATCAGCTAGTATAATTTCAAAGATTTGGTCCATATCAGCTAGTTAATTTCAAAGATTTTGTCCATATCAGTGTAATTTCAAAGATTTTGTCCATATCAGCTAGTATAATTTCAAAGATTTGGTCCATATCAGCTAGTTAATTTCAAAGATTTTGTCCATATCAGTGTAATTTCAAAGATTTTGTCCATATCAGCTAGTGTAATTTCAAAGATTTTGTCCATATCAGCTAGTGTAATTTTAAAGATTTTGTCCATATCAGCTAGTGTAATTTCAAAGATTTTGTCCATATCAGCTAGTGTAATTTCAAAGATTTTGTCCATATCAGCTAGTATAATTTCAAAGATTTTGTCCATATCAGCTAGTATAATTTAAAGATTTTGTCCATATCAGCTAGCATAATTTCAAAGATTTTGTCCATATCAGTGTAATTTCAAAGATTTTGTCCATATCAGCTAGTATAATTTCAAAGATTTGGTCCATATCAGCTAGTTAATTTCAAAGATTTTGTCCATATCAGTGTAATTTCAAAGATTTTGTCCATATCAGCTAGTATAATTTCAAAGATTTGGTCCATATCAGCTAGTTAATTTCAAAGATTTTGTCCATATCAGTGTAATTTCAAAGATTTTGTCCATATCAGCTAGTGTAATTTCAAAGATTTTGTCCATATCAGCTAGTGTAATTTTAAAGATTTTGTCCATATCAGCTAGTGTAATTTCAAAGATTTTGTCCATATCAGCTAGTGTAATTTCAAAGATTTTGTCCATATCAGCTAGTGTAATTTTAAAGATTTTGTCCATATCAGCTAGTGTAATTTTAAAGATTTGGTTAGTAAATGCTATTTAGTACACTGCTTCCCAAAACAACAAAAAAAATTCAATAGAACTGTCTTAGCTTGATTATTCAAAATGAAAATAGGAAAAACAGCAAAAACTTATAAAATGAGAAATGTAGTATAAACATTCTTGCTACCAATATTGTTTGGAACAGACATCATAGACTAGTCTATAAGTCAACTGCAAACTTAACAGACCCAAATCCACCATCAAATTATGCACCAAACATCTAGATATGTGCAGTTTTTAAACAGCAATCAGAATAAAGAGCCTGATCTACTGGCATATCATGCAACACCAGATCAGTGTCTGTGTTATCTACAGTTAAACTTGACTTGTAAACAAGTATATACAGTAAACTATTCCTTAAACATGTATAACTGGATCCTTTTTGTTTTCATTAAAGTAAAGCACACATCTCACAAACTATTATCTACTGTACAGAGTTTAGCATTAACCAAAGACATAGAGATGAACAATTTGACAATCCTGCAACTTTTATTTGCCAAGATAAAACAAAAATGACCCAAATTATTAATAATAAAAAGTAGGTCACAATGACATAATTACTGCCCAGTGGTCAGTACAAATTCCATATGCTTAATTGCATCATATCTTATGCCCACTGAATAAAGAGTCCCACTGATAAAGTGTTGAACAAAATGTGTGCCTCCAAAATTTAAAAAATTAACTGTGTCCTAGTTCTATAAGCTAAACCTGACACTATTTCCTAAGCAAACTATCAAAAGAATATCTGTAAACATCAGTTTAATTAATAAGAAACAAATTTACAAAAGAATAAACATCAGCATACATTTATTGACTTGCTCCAAAATTTGAATCAGTGGGATGCAGACACTTGGGTGACTATGCATTATAACCTTTTCCCTCGAATAGACAAGCTATAAATATATGGCTCATGTTACAGTGTACTTTAAAAAAATTAAATACCATATTCAAAGTAACACCTGCAATGTATATATAAAAAAGTCAATCATGATTTGGGTTATCGAGACAGACGTTCAATGCTGCAAAGTATGTGCCCATCATCTGCGTGTCCATACTATAAAACTTATCTCCCTTTGTATGGGTTTGGTAACTATATAGGGGTTGTACATAAACTGTCCTAGTATGATCTCCCCCAATAAAGTACACACAAGATTAATGTGACTGATTAAGCCTGAAAAGTCAAGTTGTAGGAAAGCCCAAGCATATAGTCATCCATTCAATGAAAAAAATGATGTTCTAGACTGAATTTAACAGCAACTTTCTGCCAAGGCCTCATATAACATATGCTTAGAAGTGGCTTGCAAGGCACATGCATTGATTTATCTGCAGGTATTAGGCTGAATACAGTACTTATTGAAAATGTTAGCAAAAAACACTGCCAAAGTCATGTTATTTTGAGTAAATATTATTGATCTATGGTTTAAAAGAATCCATATTCCACGTTGCATTTTGTGCACTAACAAAAGTCCAAATTATGAGCATAAGACTTACAGGGATGACTAATCTTCTTTTCCTCAATCATTTGGATAGACTCCATGCTTTCATCATTTTCCTGCCCTGAGATAATGTGAACTCCCCTTTTTGATTCTGGCTCTTCAAAGATCCCTGATTCAGCACAGGACTCCTCTGAAATGACTACCTTCTTATCATCATCATTATTCAATTTTTCCTCATCTACCATCAAAATATCCAACTCTCGTTCTTGATATGAACCTGATGCACTATGTAATATTGCAGTATTCATCAAAATATCAGAGTTTAAATTTATGTGGGTGCTTGCATCAAAATCAAAAACAACACTGACCACTACAGGAAGCTCTTTATTCTCTCCAGTCTTTTCATCCAAATCCAATTTTGCACTTTTGTTTGCTTCATTATTAATCTCTTCACTTAAAATATGTTTCTGCTCCACAATCCTAGGTATGGGATCTACAATCTCAGAAACTGGCATGGACTTGTTGTCATTTAATGCCATTTTTGATGACCATTCCACCAGGCTATCAATTTCACTGGACTCCTCTACTTTTTTGTCTGGTTTATTGTTAACCTTCAATTGTGCTAGCTCAATACTGGAGTTCTTTTCTATCTGATTTTCAAAATCCTTACCTTCGACATCAGCCTTTGTTAAATCTGTATAATTTGATTCTTCAACATCTTTTGTCTTCAGACTTTCATTTCCAGGCTCTTCAACATGTCTTTCATCTGCCTTTAAAAACTGAAGCATAGGCACTTCATCCTGACCCCCCTCTTTTGATCCTTCAACATGTCCGCTCTTAACACTGCTTATAGATGGGCTAGCTTTTATCATAGCCCCCTTTGTTGGACTAATAACTGGTTTTACATGACCAGTTCCTGAAGCAAATATAGGTAAATTTTCTTGATGACCTTTAACAAATGCCACTTCATCATTATTGCCTTTCTCAAGTATTTTTTTGTTCTCATTTTTAGTGTCTACGTAAATCAATGATGAAGGACTTCCTGAACTTACTCCTAAACTATATCTTTTAGTCACATGTGTGTTTAACCGGCTTTGATTCACCTGCACTGGAATATGCCTTCTTTCTGAACTGCTTGTTTGTTGATGTGACATGTGGAAAACACCCCGCCTACTGGGCATAGCTTCTTTCTGCATTAGGGGAGGTATATTTTGGTTGCACGTGCTTAACAAGTTATACATCTCTGCAGGACTACGACCTTGAAACTCAGAGAATCCCCCTGAATTCTGAGATGCCTGTGCCATCATCCGCTGTCTGCACATCTGCCACATTGCAAGATTCTGCGCACCAAATACCCGACCTGCCCTACCACTTTCACTGAAGCTACTGGGACCCAATTCAGTAGGCATCCTAAATCTAGTTTGAAAATTCTGAGTAGCAAATTCCCGATTCATTGTTGGATTTTGTCCACGGATATTGGGTTGACACTGCTGCCGCTGAAGCCCACCACCCCATTGGTTAAATGGATTCATCTCGATTTATGCTTTGGTCTCATGCAGATTTACCTGAATTTCAATGTACATTTTTATGAATTTCTCACACTGAAAGTGTTTTGTAAAACAAAACTTTAAACAGCTAGGAATCTTATCATCTTCATAACAGACACTGAAAACAACTGAAAAATTTTCAAAGCAGATATCCAAAGAACAAAATAAACATAAGGTGTAACACCTTCAATATCACTGATGAAAATTTCAATGAGTTGTAAATTTGCAAATTAAAAAAGCTGGATAAAAACTTAAGTTTCTGAATATAAAAGCCTATACTTTGAGATATTTTAACCTGAGATAATGTTTCTTTATTTGAATATTTCTAAGAATATATTATGTTCAATTGTATATTTCTGAGGAAACAATTTTAGTTATTTCTTAAGTTTAAAACATATTTTTCAGCACCTTACTGTGAGCCAACATTAAAGTTCCTGATAAAGATTATGCACTTTTGACTTGCAAAGCAATATATTTTTTAATGAATTAAAAGAAAATATTTGGATAATTCAGTTGATAGATCAACTTATCAGCATCAAAGATAAAATGGATACACTGTGCTCAAGCTCAGGATAGTGTGAACTGTACATAAAAAACAACAGGTAAGTATAGTTCACAAGAATTTGCCTAATAGAGTAAACAGTTTAATTTTAGCGGTTGGAAGGAAATAAACAGGAAAATATATTTCATAAACATATACATATACAGACGTGTCAGACCAATCTTGTTTCTGTTTTGTGATAAAAGAGTGGAGAAAACCAGACTACTAACATGAATGGTCTTTTCTTTAGTTTTGTAGACCTTTATAGTTTTATTTCGATTGAAAATATTATGTATACTGAGGGGGTGTGTGTGAGTGTGTGTGTGTGATTTAGATTTTTAACATAGCTCTAAAAAAAATTCAGTCATATCACTACTATGTCTGCAGTGTGAGTTTATAGTGATGTCTAGCACTGAGGTATCATGCCACAGACATGTAGCATCATGTCCAACCATCACATTATCCTGACACCAGGACAACCAGTCCTAACAATAACCTCTTAATACTGAGTACCAAGCAAGGCATCTGCTAGTACCATTTTTATAAGTTTTTGATATTACTTGGACAGGTTTCAAATCCACAATCTTCCACTTCCAAGTTGGCCACTCTAAGTACTTTGGCCACATACATACTGAGGATCTGCAACAGTTGTTCCCATGGAAGCAACTGTAGGAGGATCATTTTCCATTGCTGATTCTGTGCAGTATTTTTGGCATCGAATAATAATATACAATGAAATAAAATCCAACTGCAATCGCATCCCCATCCTGATCTACCATCATATAATCTATATTGCTTTGTTACCCCTAACAACCTGCATTGGCCAGCACATTATAAAATGGCAGCTCTGGATTTGTGCAGCTTTACTCAACTAATAAGAAACTATATACAGGAAGTAGTATTTACTGTCTCCCTTGTCATAATATACCCTTGAATAAACTTCTGCAATGCAGTACAACAGAAATGTAGTAACTATACTAACATGTTTTGACACTATACCCCACATGCCTCAATAAGTGCACACCATATGTGGTCAAAGCTTCATGCAAGCCAAGTCTCCAGATTGTCTGGGAGTCTTTTGATTTTCGACCCCATATTTTGATCTACCAATTTGCCGACAAGATCTCCCGGAAATAAAAAAAAACTGTCAAGCATAGGTATTTCCAGCTAAAACAACATTCAATACACTTTTCACGACTACTCTAATCCATCAGTCAAGTTTTTGGTCTGACTTCCTTACCTTTCTCCACTCCGTTACTCTTTGTAATGAAGTAAAGAGAAAGGTCAGGGAACTAGACTATCAAGTTACTACAATAGGAATGTTTTCTGCCTCTTCTGTCAATTTGAGAAATAAACATCTGATATAATTTGTCCCCATTGGAAATTATTTTCTGGAGCAATTTTGCAATGGAAGGAGACAGATCACAATCAAAATATCATCGGCCTTTGCTGTTATACAAGTAATGCACTCTACCGTAGGCAAATCACCAAACATAAAAATTGATGCATATTCCTACAACTACTTCTGAGGCTATTATTCATCACTGGTTAGAGATTAATTCTCGCCATGTACTAATTGTGGCCATAATAATAATACCTCTGTTAATTATAATTATCTGATGGTTATATTCGATCTGGCTTGTCAGCTATAATCACTCTTTTTATTTTTTAAACAGCAACCAAAACTTTGCATGCAGTCGCGAGTTATTATTAATATGGTGAGAATTGGTATGCGGTGAAAACTTGTCTCTAACTAGTATAGTTATTTTACTTATATAGTTGTGGTACGATCTGCACTTTCGCACTTAAACTCGTGAGAAAAATAGTCGTTACACTAATCTTCAGGATTTATAACCCAATCTCCCTGATTTTGAACACAAATCTCACAGATTTGTTTCCAGAAAAGTTGGCATGTATGAAGCAAGAACCTATTGCTTGATCCCTCATGGGAGTAATTATCTCCTAAAACTAACCTCAACTCACCAGTTTTCTTTTCACCATACATATGTCTCAAATATGCTCTTTATGCAATGCAACCATATCAGGATGCACATTCAAACCAGACCTTGTCTTTTAAGCAAAATTAGTATACTGTACCATCAGATAATTTTGTGGGGATACATTTTGATTGACGTTTAATGATATATTTTCATGGAGACAAACTTTTATAAATATATACTTGTTCAAATGTCTCAAAACAATAATACATTTAATGGATTTTTTATGTGGAATTCTAAAATCTTCTAAAGAAATTAAATTAAATCCACAAAAAAACTGTTTGATTCTGCATAAGAGCAGAGGTTGGCAACCTATGGCATATGTGTAACAAGCTGGTACATCAAGAGGTTTTGTGTGGCATGTGAAGGGCAGCCAAAAATCTCAATTTTAACAGTGTTAATCTCTTACTGGTGGCACACATTTATGTTGTAATTAATCTGGAAAAAGTGGCATGCTATGTACAATAGGTTGCCAACCACTGCATTAGAGTTTTTAAATTTCTGTCCCACTACAAAGGCAAGGCATAGGGTGACTGGTAGGATGAGAGGATGTGAAATATTACATTTGAGCAAAGCAAGAAAACTTGCAGATTTGGTTCTAATACGAAATAAAGGCTTTCTACTGTATAATCTTGTACTGAAAAGTAGTTTTTATAAACTGTAATACTTCTGGTGAAAAAATGTAACATGAATTACATCATATGTGTACACTGAAACACACTGCTATACATTACACAATATCTGGTTCAAAATAATCTCTGAACTTGAAAAATAACTTGTTCTACGCAATAAAGGCTTTCTACTGTATAATCTTGTATTAAAAAGCAGTTTTTATAAACTGTAACACTTTGGTGAAAAAAACGTAACATGAATTACATCATATGTGTACACTGAAATACACTGCTATACATTACACAATATCTGGTTCAAAATAATCTCTGAACTTGAAAAATAACTTGTTCTACAGCAACGATGGGTTAAAATGTTTGCTGACAAATAAAATATCTTCACAAATAAATCACACAAGATCATTTTTTGATCATTACTCTAGTTATCCTGAACATAATAAACAAAGACCATCAGACTGCTTTAAATGTATGCACACACAATTTAGTTACAGATAAACAAATCTAACATACTAACTGAAGCATTTCTGTCATAAATATGTGGAAAATTGTTAGATCTGACATCCATTTTAGATGTGTTGTTGTTAACAAATACATGTATTTATTACTATTATTCTTTATTAAAGAGACAGTCCTTTCACCTGCCAGAATAAGATTCGATTTTTTAATGTATACTGCCTGTAATGTCATGTACATTACAAAGTTGCAGAAATCCATTGTCCATATTGTCCAAGTCAGAAATTTGTTCTTATGGACAAGAAATTTTTACAATGTTACACATATGCCATTCATACTAATACAAGCAAATATTATATGAATGTGTTGTATATTACATAATGTGGGGTGAAATTTCAATTAGGACTGAAAAAAGCTGCAGCTTCTATGGAAACACCCAATGGAAGCAGACAGTATTGGTTTAGGCAACATCTTTTAATACTTATATCAGAATGAATTTCATTGGCTGGAAGATAGGAAAGGAATCTGTTGTTTTGAACCAATTGCCTGACTCCTTTAAACCACTATGCGTGACTATCATGAATTTTCCCAGGAATTTATCTGGTTGGATTGTTTTCACATAAAGGTTTGGCCGAATTGAGAAAAACTGAAAAGTTAAACAGGTTAAACCTAAAGTGACTATGACATGCAATACAAATAAAAGAGAAAATGAGAGCTCAAAGATTATTGGCTTAAGGAGTTTCATTGGGTCTAGGCCAATGAAGATTGAATAAAATCGCAACTTGTAATACATGTATGAGCATAGGAGTATGACGTGTAATCAATAAAATAAAACAAAATATGTCACAACACAAAATAATGTTATCTTTTCCATAATACATGAAATGACTTTATCTGAACAATAATACTTATTATTATAGTACAATAAAATTTTGTTACTTTATTGATAAACATCAGACTTATGTGATATGAGATACTCGTCAAATGCGCACAATACCAGTGAACTGTTTGCAGGATTCTTTATCACAAGGAAAGACACTAAAACAGTGCAGAGCACATTGTCAATTAAAATTTGATAATGAAAAGACCAAATCTGAAATAAAAGAAGATGAAGCTGATTTAGAATGGTCAATAAATATAATTTAAGCCAGTGTTACAAACAGCTGATTAACACAGGATATGCCATAGCAAAGCAGGGAAAATGTTTTTTTCAGACAATTTCTTTGTGAAGATCAGAAATGAAGTTAACTTGGAACTGATCATATCAACAAAACTGCCTGCATAGATATCATTAACAGTACATTTGACATTCTACTGCAAAATGCAATTGATAAAATATCCAGAGCTAAATTTATATTCATCTTTTTAGATGCTAGTAGTTATAGAACAAGAATGCAGAATTGTAGACCCTTACCATTGAAGTCTAAAAGTAAGACGCACTGAAATATCCAGAATATTTTACTTCAGATACATACTGCATGCATTTAAATGGTGCAGCTTAATAAAAGAAAACATTCTAATAGCTTCGCTCTTCTTTGTAACTATGAAAATACAGACAAGGTCTTTTATGGACAAGTAAGCTTTTTAATTTACTTGTTCATGAACAACTTGATTTTGACAAAATTACTGCACCTTGCATGATGAAAAGTGGTAACATCAATCAACATTATAAACAGTAATTCCCTCATGGACCTTTCAGTAAAATATGCTTGGTACCCAAGGAAGACACTTCTAATTTGGGGTAGTTACCCACAGATGCAATTTCGAACTTTGTCTCATTTTCACAAAACACTCTCTAAAATAAACAGAGTACCCTGACATATTTTTGTTAAAAAGTGTCTTTCCTGGGTACATTGTATGTTTAAATCGAACAGACCTCAATGCATACCACACATCAAAGTGATGAACAGTGATCCCATCAATCTTAATTATACACAGTGATCCCATCAATCTACAACATTATGAAATGAAGAAAGATGGTCCCCTCTATCTACATTATGAATAGTGATCCCCTTAGTCCACATTATCAAGTCTTCCCATCAATCTACATTATGAACAGTAATATCAATCCACATCAAGTAATCCCATGAATCTACATCACAAGCAGTGATCCCTTCAGTCTACTTTATGTGATCCCAACATACCACATTTGGAATAATTATCCCATGAAATCTACATTATGAACAGTGAACTCAATCCACATTAGCAATTGATCCCATGAATCTACATCATGAGCAGAAAGCCCATCAAAAATGAACCCATCAATCCACATTATGAAGTGATCCCATCAATCCACATTATTAAGTGATCCCATCAACCCACTCTATAAAGTGATCCCAACAACCCACATTATGAAGTGATCCCATCAATCCACAATATGAAGTGATCCCATCAATCCACATTATGAAGTGATCCCATCAATCCACATTATGAAGTGATCCCATCAACCCACATTATGAAGTGATCTCATCAACCCACATAATGAAGTGATCCCATCAACCCATATTATGAAGTGATCCCATCAATCCACATTATGAAGTGATCCCATCAATCCACATTATGAAGTGATCCCATCAACCCACATTATGAAGTGATCCCATCAACCCACATTATGAAGTGATCCCATCAATCTACATCATGAGCAGAAAGCCCATCAAAAATGATCCCAACAACCCACATTATGAAGTGATCCCATCAATTCACATTATGAAGTGATCCCATCAATCCACATTATGAAGTGATCCCATCAACCCACATTATGAAGTGATCTCATCAACCCACATTATGAAGTGATCCCATCAACCCACATTATGAAGTGATCCCATTAACCCACATTATGAAGTGATCCCATCAATCCACATGAAGTGATCCCATCAATCCACATTATGAAGTGATCCCATCAATCCACATTATAAAGTGATCCCATCAATCCACATTATGAAGTGATCCTATCAATCCACATTATGGAGTGATCCCATCAACCCACGTTATGAAGTGATCCCATCAACCCACTTTATGAAGTGATCCCATGAACCCACATTTTGAAGTGATCCCATCAATCCACATTATTAAGTGATCCCATCAACCCACATTTTGAAGTGATCCCATCATTCCACATTATAATGTGACCCCATCAATCCACATTATGAAGTGATCCCATCAATCCACCTTATGAAGTGATCCCATCAATCCATATTATAAAGTGATCCCATCAATCCACATTATGAAGTGATTCCATCAATCCACATTATGAAGTGATCCCATCAATCCACATTATGAAGTGATCCAATCAACCCACATTATGAAGTGATCTCATCAACCCATATTATGCAGTGATCCCATCAATCCACATTATTAAGTGATCCCATCAATCTACATTATGATGTGATCCCATCAACCCACATTAAGTGATTCCATCAACCCACATCATGAAGTGATCCAATCAACCCACATTATGAAGTGATCCATCCCATCAATCCACATTATTAAGTGATCCCATCAACCCACATTATGAAGTGATCCCATCAATCCACATTATGAAGTGATCCATCCCATCAACCCACATTATGAAGTGATCCATCCCATCAACCCACATTATGAAGTGATTCCATCAATCCACATTATGAAATGATCCCATCAATCCACATTATCAAGTGATCCCATCAATCCACATTATGAACAACAATCCTGTCCATCTACTATATGAATAGTGATACTATCAGTCAAGCAATCAATTTAATTCAAGGGGTCAACCCTGAGAGCTGAAAATCATTTGAGGTCTAATAATCTGAGAATTGCAAATTAACTTCATGACGTCAGAAGCTGCCTCATTTTACCCAATCATTTATATGTTCTTACTCCAGAGGTCAACTTTTAATTTCACATATCAGGTAAAAGAGTAATCTAAAAAATGTTTTCTCAATAGTCACTTGGTTTGCAGTAAACTTTAGTGAGGATTCATTGGCTATTTACATCTTATGATCAAGGAGTTTCAAGGCAAAAGCTAGATGTGAACCTTCCAGGAAGAAATTATATCCTTCTGCAGCCCAAATATAAGCAAAATTATCCAAGTTCAAGTTTGTCGTCCATTGATTTTGGGAGGCGTGTGCGCTTAATACCAGTAACGATAATTTAATTTGTCCAATACCTACTTTCAGGGTTAGCATCTAAACAGTCACAAAATTGCCAAAGCAACTTCACATTCAAAAAAAGAATTTGCTACCTGCATAGTTTTTTTGAATTCATATTTCTTTGAGTTTATTATTCATAAAATAACAGTAATCTTTGATTTTAATTTCTGATGTCCCAGACTCTGGATTCACCAGGCAAGTTTTTGCCGAGAACTCTAAACTTCATAAATTTTATATTAGCTGGAGGGGGTTGTTTGATTCAAAATGTCAAACTATTTTTAAATCAAAATTGTGTTCAATCCAAATATATGCACATCCACTCACAGTTCAATCACTGTCTCATGTACTCTCAAACACACATGTAAAACAAAGTGACTAAATGAAAAGAATGGACTCAAGTTACTGAATATTGAGAAAATACTTCTCTTACATGCAAGACATGTATGAAGCTGTCCATATTGTATAAATGACCAGTGGTCATCAAATATTTGTGTAACTGTTTACATTTTGATAAGCACACTTCTGCATTGCTGTCAATCTTCAAAATCTTTGATTTCTGAAATTTAAAAGTTTGATCCTTCAAAATGAGAATCTGACTTAAAATTCAGACCTGGTGTTCCCTAACTCTCCAAAATGAATTTCTATGGCAAACATTGTATGATGGAAAAATCCAAATCTTTGTAGTTTTATGCAAACCCTATCTAGGGAATAAAGTAGGAACTCACTTTCTTACCAATGCAAGTTGAACTTAGTGTGGGCAAATTACTTTCAGTATCATTTTCCAGAAATGGCAAGTGAGAAAAATGGCAGACAAACATATTTACATTTTTCAGACCAAAAGTGTACATAAAATACAGACAAGAAATTAAATTAAAAAAAGAAATTCAAGATCAAATTAAAATCAAACCAAATGTGCAAGTTTAAAATCTCTACATTCTACTGCCAGCTTCACTCAACTCACCTCCTGTCTTATTCAACTTAGGCGATTTTGCAATTTGTCTTGTTTCTGAAAAACAAATAAAGCTGGTTTTGAGATTAACATGCCAACTATATGACAAAAAGGTTAACAGTGATACTATATCGAACTGTACAATTAATTTTCCCAACCATTTCACACACCATACTAATTGGCCTTTCAATGTGGCTTTAATTTTTCTCAATGTCTAAAATATACAGGCCTTGATGCACTGCTTATTTTGCTGTGATATGGTCCAAAGCTTAAGTAGATTAATAAACTGTTGAAATAAAATATTTTAATGTGAAGCTGATAATTCGCACCATATGTCAAAATGAAAATGGCACTCATGCAATTTACCATATATACTCACTTTAAAGATGAATCCAACTGCCAACACAACAACACAGACTCTGATAAGTCATCATCACATGATGTCCTAGCAGATCATATGTAGGGTGTGTGTTTGTGTTATTCCTGTCTTTCCATCTTCTGTGTGTGTAAGTGTGTGTTTGTGTTATTCCTGTCTTTCCATCTTCTGTGTGTGTAAGTGTGTGTTTGTGTTATTCCTGTCTTTCCATCTTCTGTGTGTGTAAGTGTGTGTGTATGTGTGTGTGTTATTCCTGTCTTTCCATCTTCTGTGTGTGTAAGTGTGTGTGTGTATGTGTGTGTGTTATTCCTGTCTTTCCATCTTCTGTGTGTGTAAGTGTGTGTTTGTGTTATTCCTGTCTTTCCATCTTCTGTGTGTGTAAGTGTGTGTGTGTGTTATTCCTGTCTTTCCATCTTCTGTGTGTGTAAGTGTGTGTTTGTGTTATTCCTGTCTTTCCATCTTCTGTGTGTGTAAGTGTGTGTGTGTGTATGTGTGTGTGTTATTCCTGTCTTTCCATCTTCTGTGTGTGTAAGTGTGTGTTTGTGTTATTCCTGTCTTTCCATCTTCTGTGTGTGTAAGTGTGTGTGTGTGTTATTCCTGTCTTTCCATCTTCTGTGTGTGTAAATGTGTGTGTGTGTGTGTGTGTCTTATTCCTGTCTTTCCATCTTATCATACATACAGTAGACAAGATACATGCATACAGCATAACCTGTCTTGAAAGATAACCCATTCTGCCCAAAAATTATGGTTTCTCCAGGTAAGTGTTCTTTAATAATGGTCACAAAACTGTATCATCAATAAATCCATGCATTATGGGTCTGGTCTCTCAAGATGTGTTTCTCACTGCAGTGGCCTTTCAAGAATATCTGGTACAAACATTGAATTGTGTTAGGTACCAAAAAGGAATTTCCAAAGTTATCCAATATGGCTTGATGAGCTATGGGTTTTTTGGGGTTGTTTTCCTGTATCCCCTAAAAGATCTTCAAAGGGACATTGTGACCTTCTGATAAAATTCCTTAAGGAAGCCCTTACCCAGTATTCAGCCACACATAATATCAAAGCAGTACTCTAAACTTCATAAATTTTAAATTAGTTGGAGTTTTTGTTTGATTCAAAATGTCAAACTATTTTAAAATCCAAAATAAAATGGAAATCATCATTTACTGAATGTCACACTTCAATGTACATAATAGTTTCATCTAAAACTAGACTTGGACTATAAATAAAGCACAAAGGAGAGGTAGACACAATAGTACATATTGATGAACTTTCTTTAAGATGGAATCAAGGTTGACAGTGATATATGTTCAACATACATTGGAAATATTATCAGCAAATGTCATGTAAAACATCTAACAAACAAATAAAAAATTGGCTTCAATTATGAAGGAAGTGTCATAGAAGAAAAATAATCCTATTCAACAGCAATAAGAGTCTCTAATAAAAAATTTGTCTGGTTATCAGTTTTTTATGTAAAAAAAAATAGTGCTACATCCATTAAACTTGTTCTTGATGTGTCACAAATACTTGGACATTTTTTTGTTACTGAAATTCATACACACATCATGTTTTTTTAAACATAAGCCATTTCCCTCTCAACCCGTCTTAAAATGTTTTACAGACAACAAAAACAATTTGTTGTTGAAAACTTTATGAAGTTATTCAACTGTTTATTAATTCAAAATTAGGAAGCATGCCAGAAATATTAAGACTGGGTAGAACCAGGTATTAAATCTATGCAAATATCTGGGCCATCAATTACAAGTTTTTAAACAAAATATATGGTACATTTATATAATGAAAATAAAAAACCTGTCATTGCATGTAACATGAAGGGAACTAAAATTTAATGGGAATTCTATCAGCTGAGGATACATGACATTTTAGACTCATTAGTTGTACATGTTAGACTGTGTTTTTAGCTTTTTGCATCACTTTTACAACTCAAATTTGATGAAATGGTACAGTGTTGTTTCACCTGCTACACATACCCTGATTATTATACAACACATGCTGCACCTGCTACACTCACCTCCCCTGAAGATTTTTATGTCTTACTTGTAAAAGCTTACGTTATTATTCAACAAGTGCTGGCAAGATAACCTACATTTTTTCTGACACCAGTATGTTTGAGACAGACCAGTTAACCATAAAATGTAGGTCACAAGAACCCAGTTTTAATTTTGACAGTATTGATTTTGCATATCACTTGACAACCATGCTTGGTGATAATACATTATAAGGTGTTATAATTTAAACACATATGAAATTTTAATGGTTTGTTAACAATCTTGGAAAAGCAGTCCAAGTGACCCGATTTTAACGTGAAATGTTTTCCTTCCAAAATGCACATCCTAAGCTGTACGCTCAGTAAAAGTTTGGTTACAACAGGTTAGCATCATAGTATGGATACAAAGTTTTTGGTAACTGTTAATGAATTTTTGTAAAGTATAGCCAATTTTGTGGGTAACATGTTCATCCCAATATGCACAAATAGTGCAAGTTTTATGTAAATATCTTTTGAGATACAAGTTACAGCTCGGACAAGAAGCATGGACATGACTTTCATGCAATTTTAATATATCCTAGAAATTAGTTATAACTCTGATAAGAATTACACATCCATCATAACATGCACCTTAAACCACAGTGTGGTGGCAATAATGTAGTGGAATGAGAGTCCAGACAAAACTGTTAATATAGTATTTGCCAATAAATCCCAGAAAGAAGGTCACATTGACCACATAATGAATAATGAAAGCTGTAATATGAGTAGGAAATGAACCTTAAGATTATAAACTCACAAGTTATAGTAACACTATGCATATGCAAAGACATATCCCAGTTTGTAATCAGTAGTGGTTGGTGCCCCTGCCCACTCTTTCATGAACTCTCAAATGTGTCCGTTGGCACAAAAAGGTTAGGGACCACTCAACTAGACCATGTAACATTTAATGGCAATCTTTAAAGTACTTTAAACGTTGTGATAGCAAACTTTTGCTAACAGATGGATGGCCAATACATAAAAGTCCATCTATGACCAATAGAGCTAAAAACTATCCCCAGCCCTTGTTGACACACAAGGATCATATCAAAATCTTAAAATCATTACACACATCTCAAGATAACCACCAATCATATCTCAAATTTTCAACTCGATATTCAATGAACGAGACACACTACATTACTAAAGGATGGACACAAAGACAGGACGACATAATTTCATCTTTTTTAAATATGTACAGGGATAAAGTTTATCGTTAACTTTTGGGGGAGTTGTTATCATTCGTCAATGGTAACTATGAAAAAATTTCAAATACTACCACAAAACTGAGAAAAATCTTTGATTGATTGGCGATTAAAGTAAACCTTCCCAGAAATAGATTGTTTGCGACATGTGAAAAAAGAAAACAAATATACATTGATTTGAACTTAGATGTAAGGAATAAATACAGACATGAGCCATAATGATAAGACTTTTGTTAATATGACATTCCACCTGTGCTCATATTTTTCTTTCAACTCTAGCAGAATAGTTATAAGGTATATACAAATAGTGAATGCAAAAAAAAATACTAAATATCAACTACAGGAGTATATTATTATTATTATTATTATTATTATTATTATTATTATTATTATTATTATTATTATTATTATTATTATTATATTTTTATTATTATTATTTTTATTATTATTATTAGTAGTATTATTATTACATTTTAAAATTAGAAATGTGAAGCTTTTAAAGTTAGGGGGCTAGAATCTTCAAGCAGATTCCATAGTATTGGCAAACCATATATAAATTCAGTACTACTTATTCAAATCAAATTCTACCATTAAGATGTTAATTGTAAAAGATATTGAAATTTTTATTGATATTTAAGATATATTTATATTAAAATGTATTTTTAAACAGAAACTAAACTAATTCAGTGAATACACTGTATATGAAGCACAAATCAGATAAAGGTAAAAAAAAAACCCATAGAAATCATCACCATAAGTTACACTTCTATCAAGGTAAGTCAAGTTTACAATCAGACAAAATGGTTTTGGATCACACTATACAAGAATCACTGCCAATTTATAATATTTTGGTTTTAATACTTTTATTAAACAGGTTTTAAAGGTTCTTTAGGTGATGTGATACCTGAAAAAGACAAAAATGTAATGAATCAGGAACAAAAAGTAAAACAAATTCATTACAACTGATGCCCTGCTGAATATATGCATGACAAGTGAATTGTGTTTTAACAAAGCAGTCTTTACATTCCAATCATTTTATGCAATATTAATAATGATAACAACATTGACAATGGCTGTCAACTATGGTGGATCTTTGTATTTTATACAAGACTAAATATTTATGCAATGATTTTCATAAACTCTTGATTTTTTTTTTCTTTTGTTAAGCCACTGGGAGCAAGCTATCTTTTCCTTCTGGTTTATATTACTGCCATCTAAATAATACAATATCAAATACCTAAAATAATGCAGCACAGAGCAATATTTATAACTGAACACACACACACACACACACACACACACACACACACACTCTCTCTCTCTTTCTCTCTCTCTCTCTCACACACACACACACACACACACAAACACACACACGAAGTAATGGTGCAAAATCAATTGTTATGGATTAAGTTTATGACATTAAAATACCTGAATCTTTCTCCTTTTTATAATGATTCTAGAGATAGATTAAAAGAGACTCTATTAACTTGCATTCTCAATTAAGAGATTAATTATATGAAAAAGCACTTTTTGGTTATGAATGTAACATGTTGTCATACATACAATTAAAGGTCATAACATAACTGTATTGCCACCCACCCCATTTAAATCCAGTATGACAACTTTATTTTAATGAATGCATATTCATTCCACCCTCACACGTTAGAATCTCATTGTGACATAAATGTTAGGATTAAGTCAAATAGCAAATTATGTTAGGATATAGTGTTAGGATTAAATCAAATAGCTCATACACAATCCATTGTTCAAAGTTAACTGTTCTGAGAGACTCCTTCCTCTTTCTTTCAGGTTGGAAGCATCTAGCTTTACTGTATCTTTTGTATTATCTGCTTTTTTTTCTTTCTCAATCTTCTTGACCTATTTAAATCTATTTGTAAAACCAGTTTTCAACAAGACAATTCTTCTTCAGGCATGTAGATCTTCATCACTCACAATTTGACATGAAGTCAGTTTCTGTGGTGACAGATGTAAATATTTGAATATTTTTTTTATTCCCTGTATATCATTTATAGAAACAAAAATGATGTTGCCACTTTTCATGTCCAAGTTTGACTTTTATTATATAAATAAGACAAAATATTTTACATATTTATGAGTTAGAAAATTGTTGTTTTACACAGACAACAATTACCAAGTTCCATGGGGTTTTTTTTCTCAAAATATATAGTGCCCCCTTAACAATTGCTTCAAACAAAACAAAAAAACCCAAGAAAATCTTTCTATATAAAGGTCATTCAGTACCAAAATATCTGGATAAACTGTCTGGATATATCTGGCCTCAATGTATACAATATCCTATAACAAAACTTGCCACTACAATTTCAAGATATTAATTCTGGCAGAAGTAGCCATATTTTGTGACTGAAGCCCAGAAGTTATTAGAATGTCTGGTCTGGGCTATCAGATAATAAATTCAGGTATTTCACTGGATTATGATGTAGTGAATTCAGGTAACCCACTGGGCTATCATATAAAGAAGTCAGGTAACTCACTCACCTATCATATAGTGAATTATGATGATCCATTGGGCTATCATACAATGAATTCAGGTAATCCACTGGGCTAAACTGCAAACTGTACAATCTCAAATCTGCCCATCTGCTGGCAGATCTGGATCAATGCAGTTCATTTGGAGTAATCAGTAGAATAAACGGCACAGACAAATCTGTCACCACATTATGCAATGGGTCTGTACATTTTGCAGATGGCCTTGACTGGTAAGCAAGCATATTTATGGTACTAATGACTCATTAAAAAGAACTAGGGATATCATAATTATTTGAATCTCATTACAGATGGCTACTCTGGTCTAACTGCATTAAACTGGGCTATCACATTCTTTTCCTGGCAGGCTGCAATCTGATTATAATTTTTAATTCTGAATCAACCTTACTCTCCTATACATGTGCATACAGATCACTTTGGTTATGTTTCAGAGATTTCATTATACCATTAGATGCCATAAATTACAAAATAAAATTTACCCCTGCACAAGAAAAAAAAAGGAATGTTGGAAATCATGTATTGACAAACGGTAAAGTGTATTTTAAGGCTTACAAATTAACTGTGTCAACATCAATGTCTGCCAGAAGATTATTTTCATACAATTGTAGTCACCTGCTCCTGCCAACTTTGATCAGTGATGGACAGCACAAATGCAGCACACAAAGAAGAGCCAACATCTATCTTTGATTGATCAAGGTGTAATGGTACAAACACACACAGTATAATCTTGCCTCCTTAGTCTATTAAAATTCACAACTGAAGTCAGAACTGAAGTTCAAATGGTTATCGAATTAATGAAACATAGTCTTGGATTGCTGCCACAACTCAAACAAGAGAGTTTAGAGGCTAGTATTTTTATTTGCAGTTGCTGACTAAACAAAGCCAGAAGCTATCAAAGACATGCAGACTCTCCTTCCAGTGCTATTGTGTGTGACAAAATGCTGGTGCACAAAACAAAAAAAAAATGTGAAGAACTCATCTTACTGCTTCACAGACACTGATCCAAATTTTTATTTCTTCTTGTTCAAAACAAATTAATAACCAGGTTTGTTTGCTGAGGGACCAGCTTGATTTTCTCAATGATCTAAGTCGTGATCTATAAGCTATGCTTAAAGTAAAGATTTTCACTGAACAAAGCCAGTAAAACTAAACATTTTATGTGTTGTATGTAAACACCCCAACTATATCTAAACCCAAGTTATTAACAAGGTGTTGATTAAACAGATGATTGGCACTGACAATATTGGAACTGGATTGTTCAAATGTTGTGGTGTTAATTATCAATTCATCTCATTAATTTTCTTTCTAACAAATATTGTTTACCACATAAATTTCCCTATTTTATTCAACTGATAAACCATGCATGGATGAGACCGGTTGATAAGCATTGTACCAGTAAAATCTGGCCTTGTACC
This sequence comes from Potamilus streckersoni, assembly GCA_016746295.1. Classification (NCBI taxonomy): domain Eukaryota; kingdom Metazoa; phylum Mollusca; class Bivalvia; order Unionida; family Unionidae; genus Potamilus; species Potamilus streckersoni. The sequence continues at coordinate 3,634,581 of JAEAOA010000900.1, read as the reverse complement.
AACCTCTCCTGTCCCTGACAGCATGAGCTACCAGTAGTTGTGCACCCACTGGGAAATCTCTGTTTCTTTACTACTGTTAATCTTGGTTGATCAGAAAAACTAGTTGAATATAACAAGAGCTACTCAAACAAGAAAACCAACACAAACAAATAGTATCCACTTTAGTGTCTTTGGTAAGTTATCTTTATTTTATAAAACATTCTTTATCACAAAATGTAGACAAAATTTGTTACCTTGAATGTTATATGTTCTTCAAAATAGCTGCATAAATCATTAGGCATTTTATGCCCATAATTTTACCATAAGCAATTCTTTGGCAAAAAATGATATAGCACACAGAAGACACTAATGTAACAGCTATATAACGCAGCTGGTTTTCTTTCTCTGAATTCTCAACCAATTGTTATAGATATTTGTAACATAAGGCAACTGTTGTAAATTGATTGCTGCTTGTCAATAAGGGCCATACAAAGTTAAAAAAAATGTTTTAATAATAACAGGTTGTAATATTAAAATAATTACCATATATACTCACAAATCAATGTGCAAACTGCAAAAAACAAAAGTAGCTGCCACATAATTCCCCTGAAAGTTCTGGGTCTAAGCAGCATTCTATAGAACAGCATGGACCCTAATCTGCCAGTGCAGTATACGACATTAAATCAGGGTTTGCAGCTGGACTCGATTTAAAAGCCAGTATATACAGACATAATATCATTCTGGATTTTGTTCATATGGACAAACATAGAGGAAGTAGTAGGGGTCAATAGCTGCAGTATGGGAAAAAAACATTGGTATAATGAAAATGATTAAAAAATTGGATGGATGCGAAAGTATTAAGGGCAGAAGGTGTGGGTGGAATAACAAAAGACCAAGCAATAATAATAATAATAATAATAACAACAGCCCAATGAACATTATTTAGGATCTGTAATCTACAGGTTGTTGAAACTGCATTATTTGTATTTCTTTATTAATTTGATTATTTTGGGTAGTGTCAGTTAATAAATACCATGTATGATAATTTAAAAAATTTGAAGGCATTATGTGACTTAGTTGCTTTGTTAGAACTAAGTAAATTATCAAGGAATTCTCTAGCAGTGCCTTATGAATACTGCATATACAGTAGTCCTCCTTTTATACGGCCAACCCTTCGGCACCGGGAAAGTGGTCTTATAAGACAGGTGGCCTTTCCAGAGGGGAACTCAATTTTTTTAGATAAGTATATGTAATGTACGTAGTAAGAAAGCTTAATTTTTTAAAGCATTTAATATCTTCGTTTAAAAGCAACATTAACTATTGAACGGTTCTTGCTGTTACAACAGTTGACTTATTTCAACTGAATATGCATTAATAGTTCTTATTCTTGGTGTAAGCATGATATGCGAGCTGGTGTTGTTAATTGCAAAACCATTCAAAAACGTCATTAAAATCTTGGTACATACGCAATTCTCTTTCCATTTGCTCCATTTTCCCACTGATGCTGAATAAAATTCCTTATCGATTACGATGTTGTTAATTCAAGTCTTTTCAACATTAAATTTATTTTTTTTTGAGTCTTTTCTACCTAAAATTTTTTGACAAGCCCCTCTCCGATGTTGTAGACTATAATAACCGACTTTTTCTGAAATAATCATCTCCATTTACGTAATAACATGTTAATGTTTGTTAATGATTTATTCAAATGTTGATAACTGTATGCGATTTAATCATGCAGATGAAACATTTGTTGAGCAGATGAAATGCCTTCTAAAGGAAGATACAAGTGTGTTGTCACATGATTTTTCAGTCTTTGTCTAGTACCTTTTGTTCTATTTTTAGCCATTGATGACCCTGTGATCTTGACAATTATGTCCCTTTATAATCATCAATGTTGCAACTACAAGACTGAGACAACAATTTTTTTTTCTGCATTTAAACAAGATGTTACGTGTTTTTAAAGGCAGCAATTGTCACATGATTCATTAATCACAGTCTGGTACCCTATTGTTTTTACATTTATTGACACTAAGTGAGAGATGATAAGTACTAGGGATTTGACCTGAATAATATCACCTCATGTCGGTTAGGATTTGTAAACTTGACAATTATTGTCAATAGTAATAGTCACTAATCATGGAAGTGAGCAAGCTCAACATCTTACAAAGGGAAGCCATAAAGGCTATCAAACCATTTTCCTCACTGACTCTGTATTGTACATCAATACTGCCACTTCTCAGCTGTTAATATTATTAATAATTTTAATCTTAACAATTATCAGTGGCTAAACCAGGCATCTTATAACATGCAGTAAGGATAATCGGATTACATGTATGTGGCTACTCCTGAGGTGTAAATGATATAACATTAACCTTAGTGGCACATGTACTTTTGTCAACATTTCCTTCAAGAACGAAAACCTGACATCAGGAATCAGAAATCAGATTGCTTAACACTTGAAATGATTAAAATTGATTCTGGATATATATTACAAATTAAAATGCGGACACTTGTGAGAGGTAAAATATATAATTTTGCACAAAAATGCTGACTTTAAACACAAATTCGTCGTTTCCTTCAGATTCTGGCTGTAAGCAGCAGGTGGCTGCTGGTGAGGGGGTCTGTTCAAGAGGGGGGACTACTGTACTTGCTTATAACTCATTTGCAAACTGCATAGACATTGCATAATGCACTGACAGATCTGGGTCTTTGCAGTTTGTAAATTGTGATCAGTGATCAGTAGAACAAAGTAAACAGGCATTATGCAATGGTGGATGGGGAATGTGTTTCGTTCAGCTGGACAGACATTATATATTAGCATCTACAGATGCTTATTCTTTAAATCTATCACTTATCATCCCAACAATAAATTATTAGGTCAAAATCTACATCTCAAAAAGGGTCAGGATAAATAGTATTTTACTGAAAGTCCAGCACTTATCTTCATATCAGCTGATGGACTTGAGCCAAAATTTAAAAAATGCAGGACACTTACCTACTCCTGTGGGGTGGGAGAGGGATTATATTTGAGATGCACAGAAAACAAACATACCCCCTGTTTCTGGTCCTGTGGAAACCTTGAAAAACTTGTTGATTGACTGTAGTCTGAAACAATTAAAATATGTAATTACTGTGATTTTCATTTTGCTAAACAAGATATGCAAGAAAATAATGCAGGGGCTCCGAATGGCCAAGTGGTCAAAAGCACTCTCCATGACAAATCACTGCCATCTCACCTCTGTCTTTGTGGATTCGAGTCTAAGATTTGGCAAGTGTGGATATGTGAAAAAACTTGCCAGTAGCTTCTCGTGGGTCGGTGGTTATTTCCGTGGATTCCCAGTTTCTTCCTCCACCATTAATATTGGCCGAATTTTATAGCCTATCGTGTGCTGAAAACTGGCATTTAGCCCCAAAACAACAACAATAAAACAAGAAAATAATGAGGTAATCAGGTACTTATGCAGAGCTAAGGAGTTTCCTCCACAGTAATATTTCAAACGATGTGACAAAAATATGCAATTAAGATAAACTGAATATTTACAGTAAATAGATATGGAAAATAACTGAAGTACCTGCTTCAAAATATATTATTAATTATTATTATTATTATTATTATTATTATTATTATTATTATTATTATTATTATTATTATTGTTATTATTATTATTATTTAACTGAATGTGTGAAACCAAAGCTCTAACAAATGTCACAAAAGAACACCAAGTTTCCTAAAGGCCAATCAATGAGGCACAAAGGTTCATAAAGGTAATATATGTATTTTGGATTACAAGACAACAAAAGAACCAAGAGAGACTATAAATTGCAACATGTCTAATGATCTCATAATTGTATGACATAAATGTCATTGTCTTTCAATTTTCAGGTGAGGCAAATATGAACTAGATAGTAATTTATTATCATTATTAAAGTGAGCAGGATATATCAATCTTATGTGGAATATACATTTGGGAAAAAAATAAGATGTGTTTTATGATTCTGCAGATTACTGTACACAAAACAAACTTTGATAATAATAATAATAATAATAATAATAATAATAATAATAATAATAATAATAATAATAATAATAATATGTGTGTGATTTGGAATTTTTTATGTAGCTCTATCAATTTTTCAGTCATATCAACTATGATGTAGTGATCACTATGATGTCTGCAGTGTGGCACTTTATAGTGATGTCTAGCAGTGAGACATCACGCCTCAGACATGAAACGTCATGTCAAACCCAGTCACATTATCCTGCCATTAGGCTGAGCAGTCCTAACTGTAACCTCTTAATGATAGTACCATTTTTATAAGTCTTTAGTATAATTTTGCAGGGGTTTGAACCCACAACCTCCCACATCCAAGGCGGACAATCTAACCCCTAGATCACCGTAGTGGTCAATAATAATACCAATAAAAAAATTATCAATAATAATAATAATAATAATAATAATAATAATAATAATAATAATAATAATAAATAATGTGATATAATGTGATTATGATTTTTAATGTAGCTTTAACAATTTTTCAGTCATATCACTACAATGTCTGCAGTGTGGCAGTTTATAGTAATGTCTAGCACTGAGGCATAATGCCAAAGACATGTAGCACAATGTCCCACCCAGTCACATTATCCTGACACTAGGCCGACCAGTCCTAACACTAACCTCTTAATGCTGAGCATCAAGCGAGGCAGCTGTTAGTACCATCTTTGTAAGTCTTTGGTATGACTCAAACAGGATCCAACCGACGACCTCCCGCATCTGAGGCAAATGCTCTAACCACTAGGCCACCGGAGCAGTTAATAATAATAATAATAATAACAATAATAATAATAGAACAATGATACTCACTGCATGGTATTTATTAAAAAAATTCTGAAAGGTATACCTGTATAAGCAAGTTTTGCCTTTTTCCCCCAAGTGTAGCATCTATTGACAAGTTTGACTGTAATCAAAGGTACAGCTTGCAATTATTATGCACAATTTGCATGCATTCAGTTTATTGTTTAGCATTATTTCTTAGAAATTAGTGTGAATCCCACAATCACAGTCATATGATCCTTGTAAGTCCATTTGGAAGAGCATCAGACTTGTAATCCAATGGTCATGGATCTATATTGCCCAGGCCAAACCTGGCTGACTGCTTCAATGACCTTGGAAAATGCAATCAGCTCTTATCTCCTTTGCATCATACTGCGAAAAACTGCCATTAAAACCAACCAAAAGTTGTCCTAGATTTGACTGTTGTTGTTACTGTTGTATGATTTAATGCATTTTTCAGCACAAGATAGGCTATACATGGCAGCCAGTATAAGTGGTATAGGAAGAACCCAGGAAAATCCCAGAAAGAACCAATGACCCAAGAGAAGCTACTGGCAAGCTTTTTCTCAAATACCCATATTGGCTGAATCCATGATTCAAACCCACAGAGACACAGGTGAGATGGCAGTGATCCATAACTGTGAGCACTTTAGACAACTTGGCCACTCGGGGACCAAAAGACCTATGTAAAAATATGTCTGAATTTTCTTAATAAATAAAGAAAAGAACAAGTATAAGCCATTACTAGTAGTAGTGGTAGTGGCAATAATAAAAATTTAAGTTGTCTTGTGATATGTTTATTCATCTATATACTCACCATTTATACTCACTTTTAAGTACAAACTGCATAAACCCATATTTGCTGGTACATTATTCAAAGGCATATCTGGGTCTGTGCAGTTTGCAGTTGAACTTTACTTATAAACAAATACATAAGGTAAATGAACATTTTTAATTAATTCTAAGTAATGAATTCTACTAAGAATGTTATGCACTGTAAATACATTTTGATAAATAATACAAGCCAGTTGTCCTCAGACATGTTTCCTTTTCATCTTCACATTACTGTCTATGCCTGAAAACTGTACATCAATATTTTCAGTGGAGGATTGTCCAAACCATATAATTTCTGAATTTTGGTGAAGGACCAGATCTCACACAACCACTACAACCCATTTCATCATAAGTAATGCTTTTCATGAATTTTAAGATGCCATGATGGATTTTCGCTTCAAATGAAGGTACAATTTTCTTTAAATTCTGTATGAATCAAACATTGAGACAGTGTATCTGAAAAACAGATGATCAGCTTTAAGCAGCACTTTAAGGTCAAATACCATGAGAACCTGCTATTTCTGTATGAAGACTCTTCAGAACAGGCATACATTAAATAAACTTACACTAAATCAACAGTTCAGAAAAAAATAGTGGCTCAAATTTCCTGCAATGCATCATTTCCCATGAAACAAGTTGCTGGCTTTGTCACAGCATGTCAATTGTTATCCACTGTACTAGTCTATTGCTAATACTTGACAAACTTTTATTTATACAAATGGTATCAGTTTCCGAGTTCTGATCATCTTAACCAAGCAAAGGAGTCTATCTTGATCCTGCTCATCACAGACACAATGGAGACTGGGGATTTTAATAGGAAGTGGAGGTACTGAAGGTAGCTCATTCTAAATGAGAAACTAAGGTTAACCAACAAAAGAAACTGAATCATAATTACTGTAAGCAAAAATTCTCAGCTAACAATGATTCTAGCTCCTCCCCACTTACACTATGAAGAGCAGGGAAGTCTGAAAGACCCTTAAAAAGCATTAGGATTTGTACCCATGGATGTGATGTGATGTGATTATGATTTTTAATGTAGCTTTTAAAAAATTTTCAGTCATATCACTACAATGTCTGCAGTGTGGCAGTTTATAGTGATATCTAGCACTGGGGCATCATGCCACAGACATGTAGCATGATGTCCCACCCAGTCACATTATTCTGACACCAGGCCCACAAGTCCTAACACTAACCTCTAAATGCTGAGCATCAAGCAAGGCAGTTTAAGTACCATTTTTGTAAGTCTTTGGTATGACTCACCGGGGATCAAACCCACAACCTCCCACATCCGAGACACTCTAACCACTAGGCCACCGTAGTGGTTTGTACCCATGGAATTATCTTTTCTGTTGTGTGTTATGATATTGGCTCATCTAGTTTCTATTTACTGCATTTTTGAACTTAAAAATGTGTCTCTTCATTCCAAATATCTGCTTTAAATAAGAGGCAGAGAAAGCTTGCTAGTAGCTTCTCTTGGGTCGGTGGTTCTTTTCAGTGATTTCCCGGTTTCTTCCTCCACCATTAATCCTGGCTGCCATGAATAGCCTATCGTGTGCTGAAAAATGGTGTTAAGCCCAGCAACAAGAACAAATAAGAAGCAGCATGTTGGATTGATAAGAGTTATGTCCCTTGTCACAGTATACCACAAAGCTCTGACTAATTTTATGTACAGTTTTATGATGGATAGTTTTTGTTATAAAAAAAATATATAATCAATTTCACTTTTCTCAATGAATATGCTATCAGCGACAGAACATGGAAGTAACACGGAGATATACCAACATTCTCTCCACTGTGATTGTTGCAAATGTAAACAACTTCACCTTACACTCACCACTCTTTCAGAGGTTTCTAACATCCGCAGAGCTCCCCTATAAAGTATATAAAGCGGTATTAATTTGCAAGCATCACAACATGAATATTTCTCCAAAGAAGAGTACTCATTAATGTCAGAGTCCTAAGCAAACCCAATCCCACTCTGATGAAAAGTGAGCTTTTTTAAAAATGAAAATTACGTTTTTTCAACATAGCAACCAACACTATGCTGAAAGACAGGAATATGAAACTTTCCATAATTATTCCTTAAATATCAGCAATAAAATTTTAGAATTTGAAAAGGGATTGAACAGATGAGGTTCATTGCGGTTAAAATATTTGCTTTTGTTTAATATGAAATGAAAGTGAATTTGCTTTTTCATCATTTACTTCCTAATTTGTTACAAATAAATACTTTGTCATCATTGATTTCATTACAAATAAATGAAAATAAACATTTTCATTACTTCTCCCTCAACTCGCACACTATAGGGTCCACAAACATAGATCTCACTATAGCAAAGGGTGCAATTTACCAAGAGACTTCAAAAAATTTTAACTGAACTCTTTTAACGAATGAATCCTTGTTTTACAATCCTATTGATAATAATTGTTAATAATGCACTTTTTCTAATGAAGTTAATTGTTATTCTGTATAAATAACATTTTCAAAATGTTCAACATGTGAAAAATAGTTCCAACTGGTTTCAGCTACCATTATGTGTATATGAAAACAGTATTATCTCATTGTATTTTGTTTTGTTGATTAGTCTGGTTCCTAGAGTGGTATATAATAATGTAATGCCAAGTCAGGAGTCAGATTAGCAGGGAACTGGATTAACTGTTGATAAACCACCAAACAAGATTCTTTTTTATAAAAAAAACTAGCAACATTTACTTTGTGAGGCAATTATCTACGTTTAAACTCAGCTTTTGTATTGTTCAGTTGTGATTTCACTGAAAGTAATAGTTAAGGTACTTATCATCTTTTAATTTAAGGTAGTTTATTACATACACAGTAAAATTTTAACAGTGTTTAATTGATCAACTGAAGTGAGTTCACCTGAAATATGACTGGGGCTGTTACGTTTTAAGAGGATGGATTTGCATGCCTTTCAACTTTTCCTTTATTCCACCTCCTTTACTTGATTCAAAAGACATAATTATCTTGATAATACAGAGAAAACCAGCTTTTAATTCAGTGCAACAATACAACAATACTTTTTCATGTCAGTTACCAAAATATGGTTGGCACTTAATTAGGTTCTCTGAGAAATGCTTGCGGACATAGCTGTTACAGTAGATTGGCACATTTTGTGTTTAAATACATATGGCATTTATTATTACACTCAAGATGAACTAAAAGAGAGAATAAAAAGACAAATTTCTCTTAATAAATATTATTTAATTGTCATTTAAATTTGCATATTAATGTACTGCCTACACCAGATGTGATATCGTCATTGATCAAAATTTCCTTGAATATATTGAATTAGATTACTAAGAACATCATTTGGAAAGAAAATGTAACCAATTATATGACTTCTTATTTAAAAGCTGATAATTTAAAATGTTGATTAAAAGTTCCAGGTCCTATCTACCGTTTTTGACCATAAAATGAGCAATATATCAACATTTCAGTTACAAATGTTGATTGTGATTTTTTTAAAGTTCAATAAATAGGGATCAATGGGAGGAGGAATTTCTGGTTTTAAAATTATAAGCTGGTTCAAGAGTTATCAGGGCTCAAGTTACCAATGGAGTGGTGTATTTCTTTCATTTAATGTAACAGCTTTCAGTTTAAGTTGACTTCACTCCGATATTCTAAGACTTCTAATTTCCCCATAATTAAGGTTGCTACACACACAATACAGTTTTGATGCATCAATGTTAATGAACCATTTTGTTCCGAATACCATACAGAATGATATGAAAAAAGGTAAAATAATTGCAAACATTTTCATATTTGTTTAAAAGTGGCACTCTTTAGTTTTGTTATTTGCATTGGGTTTTAGGTATAAAGAAAAAAGAAATTCCCTGGGTTTCTTCACTGGATATACTTACAAATGCAAACTTCACTTACATGACCTTCTCATAAAGTACATAATAACTGGTGAGTACAACCTTAAAGAGCATTAGTATGTGTACTCATAGAGTTAATCACTCAAGCACATGGGTGCAACTCTTTATGTCTACTGCATGCTTAAATCATGTACAACTCCCACAATTACAATATCCAAAAATATATCAAGGTAGCAAAGATATGCCAACATTCTCTCCATTGTGCATGTTGCAAATGCAAACAAATTCACTGAAAAATTCTCAAAAGTACATAATAACTGATGAGCGACCCATGATGCTCCGCAACTAATGACACGACAACAAATGTTACGATTCACCATGACAGGTCGAGGATATGTTTAAATTCGTGCTCGAACGAATTTGGTAAATTTACCTACATTCAGAGATGCTGATGTGAAAATTCAATTATAAACAAACTCGAATAATATTAGCGATGCTATATGGAACTAATTATACGCTAGCTATATAGTACGAGGCGAGAACTGATCTTCTACCAAAATATTTACAATACTACAACTGGTCAATAACAATTTGTTATAATGGCCCTGGCAATTGGTCATGAGATAATTTGTTTGGAAACATGTCTGTCTTTAAAAAAGATCCTTGAATTTGTAAATGTTTTCATCAATGTATACCCCTCTATCACTTTTCGCTTCATAACAAGTCAATGGCAAAATTTCTCAACATTTGTCCGGATGATCTTTGCTCCAGCCACTTCCGAGGCGAAACCTAAATTCTTATTGGACTCATTCCTCACCGGACATCACTCTCGAGAAACGTAGTTACCGGATCTTTCCGTAAGCAACAATTTCTACAGTATATTGAAAAAAAAAAATGTATTCATAAAGAAGTGAATAAATAAATTTTCGACATAAGGCAATAATTGAAAATACGCGGCTAGTTTTTATATTATATCAGTTGAAAATACATAGGACTAGTCATCTTATTTAGTAACTTTTACTTTACTTTCCCTCATATGAAAACCTATATATTCACTTTCATAAAATCATTCTAAAATCCTGAGTGTTTCGATACTTTGCCACGCTATGTTTCTATATATTAAATTTTTTAAATATAATTTAACTAGTTTTTTAATCTCATTCTGGAAGAAAACACGTATAAATTCAAATTTACTCATGAAATTGTTATCTTTTCTCCGATGAATATAGAAGTGAACTTCTGCCTATGGAGAAGTATAAAATAAAGTTGTACACTTGTGGTTTTAAATATTCAAAAGCATTTGAGACTGGCACGGGAACCATCCAAAATTATATATCATGCGGAATCAAATATTTTATATTTTTATACCGTCATCATAGCTTATATAATAATATGCAAGCTTCTGTTTCGAAATGTTATTACATTTATTAGTTTCCGTTTTCGATTCCTGGGTCGGTCGGTTCATTCGTTTATTTATTAATTCATGCATTGTTCAATTACCCGATATAAATATTATTATTATTATTATTATTATTATTATTATTATTATTATTATTATTATTATTATTATTATTATTATTATTAAGAATGAAAGAAAAACTCTTGAACTGTCCCCGATAATAACTGCTCCAATTCATCGCCATTTTAGCAAAGAAAGAGTGTTATGTACTGACCTACTGAGGCAGTGGCGACGCGATGGGTGGTGAGATTGAGAGAATTAAATGCCATCGAGCGCCAGGTGAATGGGGTGCCATCAGGAGCTCTTTCTCGACTGAAATTTTCATAGATTTTCAAATTCAGCTTAGTGTAACAGGTGTAATTCTTTACAAAACATATTTAGGATTGGGGAGGGATGTTGGCAACTGACATAACAAAAACTATCCTAAGTAGCAAAGTAAAAGTACCACTAAAGCACATAGCCCCTGGGTGCCTTGGTAAAGGCGTAACTAAAGAACACTCCCCTCGGGCTCCTCCTGCCCTTGAGCTTCTACTGTGCAATCCTACTTTTAACTCCGGTGGGAAGTGCAGCATACTTTTCATTTGAATATAATTCAAGATTCGAATTTCGCCACATGTAAGAGTTGCTTTTCATCGCGTACATTGTCCCTTACAGTAATCACGAAAAAGCACACGGAACATTGCTAGCGTCGAGACCAAGGATATGAGTAACTTCAGGGAAATCGGGAGGAAAATAGTGGGAGTGGGGAGGAATTACAGGTCAGATAGATTTAGACTACGTATTTTAGTAGAACAGCACAATTTTGTTCCAAATATATTGATTTTTAGGCTTAGTTGCATTTGCGCTTAACGCACATTGTGCGCTGCAGAGTTCAAGAGCTAGGTCAATACGGAGTTAACTCCCTTTGAAGTATGGCCCTAGTTTAGCGATAGTGTATGACAAAAAGTTTAATCGAAACCTTGACGTTCTGGTTGAATTTTTAACTATGGAAAATAAGCTGAACTCTGTGTTCTTCATTTCATGTTAGTAAACCTGAAATTGTTTTGTTTTCGTTTAGATTTTTAAAACCAACGTGAATATTATTATTGGATACTGATCATATAGAAAAGAATATTAACACAAGGAGAAATTAGTTGCATCTTTTTTTTCTTCTTCATTTATATGAATTAGACGGTTCTTGGTTTAAACCCTTGAATGTTTTGTCCTTGTGACTTGCAGGTTTTCTCCACCAGAAAGACCCAGATGTGTTAAAACTTTTCGTACTTTCGACTTGGACTTCTCTGAATATAGAACCAGACTTGTAGATTTTTTGGTGAATATCAAACTGGACTGGTAGAGTTTTGCAGGTTTGGACGTAGTCTGGTCACACAAATATTTGTGTATTTGATAGTCCTAAGTTCGTTAGCTGTTTTATAATGTTGTGATAGTTCACACCTATGACATGCAACAATATTTTGTCAACAGAGCCCACGCTGCTGAACTTGGAAACCAAGTGCCGACGAAACCGATCCTGTTTCTTAAACCTACATCATCCTATATAAGTCAAGGGCAAAAAATTAAGGTAAGCGGACGGAAAGAAAAAAGTTAGAAGGAAAAAATTGTTGGAGGAAAAATGTGATATGTAGTTACATTATATGACATTCACATGTTTACTTGATTCATCTGTCTTTAAACGTGTCTTTTAATAATGAAGTATGACACATATCACATTTATACAACGTACGTCACACATGTGAAACATACGAGAACCATACATCTCATATATGCAGAATTTTTGTTTTCTGTTTACGATTGTGGCTGGGAGGACTGATATTTGTAACTATTATATAAAAATTACATTATTTTCTGGCTGTACAATAATTCTTCGGACCATGAGAACTTATTCCTACAACATATTTATTAATCCATGAAGTCTGAGATCATATACTTTTAATTTATGATCAGCGTAAAATAACTTTTTAAAAAATAGTTCAAAGATATTAAATTTCAATTTTATTGAGAGAGAGAGAGAGAGAGAGAGAGAGAGAGAGAGAGAGAGAGAGAGAGTTTACGCATTCCGACCTAATCCCGAAGACTCTTTGAACAAGGCGCATATATGCAGTGCCGGATTTACCATTGTGCTTAGGTGTGCTTAAGCACAGGGCCCCTGTTGGCCAGGGGGCCCATCTTCTTCGCCAAAACAAAATTTACGATGAATTTTTCAAACGTTTGTGGCTATTTTAACTACTCCTAAATTTCCTGAGTATATATGCCTGACTACCTGTGTAGGCCTACCTGGCCTACCTCCTTTAAGGCCCAAGTAAGGGGCCTCAAAACGTAACTAGCACAGGGCCTCATTTGTCCTAAATCCGGCACTGCATATATAACGCCATGTCCGATAAATCAGCTAGCCAAAACTGTGTTCATGCTTATGTATTATGTTTGTGTGATCCATAAATAGTCCATCAGTATCAACACAAAGAGAGGTGTTGATTTATCAAACTAGTCACACTCTATCAGATTGCAATAATTTTCCCGCTTCAGATACCAAAAGGTTGTACCTCTCTCCACCACGAGGTCGAACTTGGCGTCGTTATCGGCAAGCATGGAAATGATATACCGGAGACGAAGGCAATGGACTACGTATCTGGGTACATTTTAGCTCTGGATATGACGGCACGAGATTTCCAGGACGAGGCGAAGAATAAGGGCCAGCCCTGGTCAATAGCAAAGGGGTTTGATACTTCGTGCCCAGTAAGCGAGTTTATTGACAAGTCAAAAGTAAAGAATCCTGAACAAATTGGACTTTGGCTGAAGGTGAACAACACCATGAGGCAAAATGGAAACACAAAGGATATGATATTTGGTGTGCCTTATCTCATCAGCTACATCAGTCAGTACTTCACTTTGGAGGCCGGAGATATCATCCTCACAGGCACGCCATCTGGTGTGGGACCTGTCACGGCAGGGGACGTGATTGAGGCAGGACTCTCAGATCTAGTATCCATTAAGTTTGAAGTAGAGAAAAAGGGCAAGTGATGTAGGATCTTTAGGGCGATACTTCTGATTGTGAAACAACCATATAAACAGGACACACTGATATCCTTGCTGCTATGCATAAATTTATTTCTCATTTATCTATATTCGGACTGATATAATCCAAGTATGATAATGTTCTTGGTTTCTCAGTAGAGATCTGTGAAATATGAACGGTATATTCGATATATATCATCGCACAGGGGCTTTATAAAACGAGTTTCATTATAACAAAGAATAAATGGTTAAATTTATAATTTTATTGGGAATTAGATTCGAACATAATAACCTTATATGACGACGTATCTGGCGTAGGTGGTTAACTTCATGATAAATCACTACCTCGTTGGTAGGATAATCAAAATTTTAAGTAGAATGCCGCAAACATTGTATAAATAGAGGCTTTCCTGTTTTTATTTATCGTCCAATTAAATATAAGATTAACGAAAATAACATTTTAATCAAAATGAGCGTTGTAATATTTCACTTGAGAGTAAACTTAAATTGTTTGATACAAATTTTTGTCAGTAACCATTCACCCGACTACAGCATGTGCTGTCGTCGTGTATAACATTATATTTCGTTTTGATTCTTAATTTTATTTTCCGTCAATGTTAAAATCATGTACTTCAATATTGCTTGAAATAAAATGAACGGACAGTCAGTAAAGTTAATGCGATCAAGCTTGATGTTCCTCACTCAGTGCGTATAAATATATGGGAACCACAAATTCATCAGCTACCATTTTAGCGGATTACACAAGCCTTAGAAATTTGGTGTCGTAAAGTAAAATGTAATCTGGCAGAATATAGTTTGGTTTGCGTAAGGCGTGAAGCCGTCAGATCATATAAGGCTAGCCACGTGCTTAACAGGCGTGGTTTTATTGAGTGATGATGCACATATATTTCTTAGTAAAATCTGGCGTTACAGAATTTTATAACTATTGTTTCCTTGCCAAGAAAGACAAAAGACCAAAAGGTATTTTATACGTGTTTTCTAACATATATTTCGTTACTGTTAAATATAATATGACCTGATAATATGTCAGTTTTAAATCTCCTAACAGTTGCACGTGTAATATTAAATTCTAAAATTCCCTTTACCCTTGCCCTTCATTATAGTAACATATTGGGTAATTTTTGCAGGTCGTAGACCGTACCTTTAAAAATCTCTCATCATCCAATATAAAGTTAGAGAGGTTATAAGTGTACGTCACCAAAAGATATAAAAATACATAGACAACAATTATATTCAGACATCATAACAATTTTTTTATTATTAGAGAAGCTTGAAATAAATTTAAAAGAATTTCAGTAATATGTGATTGTCACGGTCTACCAACAGGGGCCATGTGCTTAAGCAAACCTGAGCACAATGGTGAATCCGGTACTGGTTACCAACAGCCCCCCACCCCCATGCAAGGGGATAGTCAGTTGGGGTAGAAGACTTCAACTTAGATCAGTAACCAACAGAACCGCTATGAACATAAACTCCGTCGATAGGGCAAGTTTGAATACAAGTACAAACGACGATAATGCGCGGGTTCAACGCAGTTAAGAAGTGGTAAAGCGTGAGTGCATCCAATGGCCACTGTCATGATTTGGATCAATGTTTGCTTGCTAAACAAATGTACTACTATTATCGCAAATGTATTATAGAAACAACCTTTGTATATGAATGTAGCCAAAAATACAAATACGGGAACAGCCTTTGTATATGAGTGTAGCCCAAAGTACAAATACAGGAAGAACATTTGTATCTGAGCGAAGCCCAAAATACAAATACAGAAAGAACCTTTGTATATGAGTGTAGCCCAAATACAAATACAGAAACAAACTTTGCACACGAGTTATGCCCTCAGTGTTTAGTGCAGCCGTTGCTAGGCACTATCAGCAAACCCATCAATATTTGTATACGGCCATAGTACACAATTAATTTCACTATATTGTCTCTACATTTGTTTCTCAGAACTGAACTTTCCACTGTGTGACAATCAATACAAATCGTATGTTAATCTAAAATACCTTCAAAGATGACTTTACGGTTTAGTTCTTGTCAAGGATTGACCTGCATGTTTTTGAGAGGCTGAATTGTAAACAAAACACCAGGCAACGGAACACAGATTTCACTTCCGGATCATCACCATGACCTTATTACTCAATGTGCACTGTCGCCGAAATACACACAGACAACCACACCATAAGCTCACATTTTAAAGAATAAACAATTGCCTTTAAATCCTTACCAAGAATGCCAAAATCTGACTCTAGTATCACCACCAAACTTTGACAGAAAAAAGTGATCTAAAAATAGACTGGGACTACAATCGTAGTACCCGGATTTTATTAATTGTGTACTGATTCCTGAAAGGGTCAATGTTTTTGTCAAACTTTTATATTTGCATTTTTTTGCATGCCACTACTATTTCAACTTCCTACATAAAGTCTTTTGAAATTTCCTTGCAAGCAAAACACGTGACAGCTATTAGAAAGTGTGTAGTGCTGGTGTTCTATAAGGTGCAATTTGAGATCCAATTGTTCTTAAGAAACCAAAACTAAATTTGCTATATCTTTTTTTAATTATAGGAATTTTTCAATGCAGTAAAAACCTAATTAAAATACTTTATAAGGCTTGTCTGAAAATATTCTTGAAATTAAAAAATATTGATATATTAAATTTTAATGAAAATTTAAATAAATATATAAATTTTAAAAACTTTATTTTACAAAAATTAAATTTTCATACAAGTTATGACATTCAGTTTGACAATTTTAAGGCAGAAAAGTTGATTAATGAATGTTGTTTAAAACAAATGGTAGTTTAGGTCTGAACAACTGATAATATTAATCCCAGGGGTACTGAAGCATGATAGCTCACAATGATTTTGACAGCAAATTGCAACATGCCTATCCAGATGCATATAGGTGTACATACTAAAGAAACAATGACAGGTGCTATGTTCCACATTTATTGTTTTAGGTACTTGGGCAGTTGTTTGTATAACTAATAGCCCGCTCAAATTTAAAGTTTTGTTGGGACCACTACCATGTTTTATAGCATATATGCATTCCATTTTAATGCCGATAACTACAAAAGTCAACAATGCAATATGAAAATACAGTTTCAGGGAAGTTCCACCTTACTGAAAAATGATGTGAATCTCTGTCATGAAGATCTAAGCCATGTCTTTGAGATGCTGTATATCAGTGTACTGATATGAACTCATTTTGGTCACTTATAGCAGCAGACTGCACATGTCCTTATGAGACCTTGCTATCACCATTGGACTACTGGAGAGCTTCCAAAATGATACAACTCTAATACTTTGTTCCAGATACCAGGCTAGACCTGAAAATATATAACGTTTCACTTAATTCTAAAAAAAAACAGAAAGATGTAGGCAAATGAAGTTAAAATGTGTTAGAAATGGTAATTTCAAAATAACATTCAGGTTGCAAATAGGGTTAAAAAAGGTAAACTTGATAGAGTGACACTCAAAGATGTGAAGCAATGGGCATGTATTAAAGTGACAAATGCATCCTAAAAATAGATGAAGTTTCTATAAGCATATTTAGCCATTTACAGGTTAAATAACTAATCAGGTAGAGTATGTATCATAAAGTTTAAGGCAATGTTGGAACGGTGAGGTTTGATCATTGGTGCAAACACTGATACATACCAGTATAGTGGAAAGTCAAATGACAGTGTACCAAATTAAAATTTATTACTATATGCAATCCTATTCATGAAGGAAAAACAATTTTAAATATTGCGAGTGAATATAGCAAAATGTGGCCACACAGATCAACTATAGGTACTAATAGATCCTATATCATCAACTAAATGTGAAATTTTCATCCCGAAAACTTGTAAACAAGGATGGATATTTGCATGTGTGGGACATATGCAATGTACTTGGTAACATCACATGTGCAAACATGATTCAAATAATCTGTTTGAACATTTTTAGTCTATTTTTAAGAGTCTTGGCTACCAAGTTATTAAGTTCAATGATTCAATGGAATCAGATATCAGCTGATGCTGCAATACCGCCCTCTGTCAAAGTACTAAATTGAAATGTGTTTCCATACAGAGGCATATTCATGATGAAAATAACATCTTGGGATATTTTAAGTGCACACAGTCAAAACTGAGCCTTACAGATTCACTATAGGTACTATGTCAGCCTAACAATGTCAACTTTTGATTCCAAACATTACAAAATATATGCATATTTGTTCATGTCAGTTATGTAACCATATTAGGATCAGTTGTAGAAAGTTAAATTCAAATAATCTGTTTGAATATTACTTATGTAATCTTTAAAGTGTCAGATAACAAATATTATTAGTCATTAATAATGCATAAAGCAAAATGGATCATGAGAATTCTCACTATCATCTGGGCCACAATGCCGCACTACATCAGTCAGCATCTTAAAGAAACTGAACAATAAAATGGAATGCATTCTGTGTTCAACTTACATCATTTTGCTGTTTTCTTACATGCAATGGTAAATATACCTGGGTAAAGTATATTTTACCCCCTCTGACCTGTATTTCATTCTCTGACAGCTTAATATGATTTTTTAGGGAACTTAAACAGGTTCTAGTATAAAGTCTTCATCTCTGTCCTCTCACTAAATACCCTATAACTATGTTTATAAACAATTACTGATAGCTATACAAGCAGATATGTGTTACTCAGGAAGTCACCCCATCATAAACACATAAATTAACTGTTTGGACCCCAAATAAATAGTTTCAATGACCTAAAGGTACAAAGCAAAGTAGAATTTTGTCTTAATGTATTTTAAATGAGGGTCTCATTTTGACTAATAAAGATATTTTCTCTGATCAAATTTGACAAATATCCATCATTTGAGCTTGTATATGGTGTAGGAGTATATATATGCTGATATATTTTCATATCATTCCAAATAAATTTTTATATGTGTATACTTGGTGGAAAAATTTTATTTTTGAATTGTTTTTTAAATTTCATTTAAATTTTTAAAATTAAAATTATTTTTTTTTATTTTTAATTTTATTTTATATTTTTAAAGTCAATATACATAACCAATTAAAATTTCATGTGTATGTCATTAATAATAAAAATTTTATATCAGTTTCAAGTTTTTACTGACAGGCCATAGTACACAATTAATTTCACTATATTGTCTCTACATTTGTTTCTCAGAACTGAATTTTCCACTGTGTGACAATCAATACAAATCGTATGTTAATCTAAAATACCTTCAAAGATGACTTTACGGATTAGTTCTTGTCAAGGGTTGACCTGCATTTTTTTGAGAGGCTGAATTGTAAACAAAACACCAGGCAACGGAACTCAGATTTCACTTTCGGATCATCACCATGACCTTATTACTCAATGTGCACTGTCGCCGAAATACACACAGACAACCACACCATAAGCTCACATTTTAAAGAATAAACAATTGTCTTTAAATCCTTACCAAGAATGCCAAAATCTGACTCTAGTATCACCACCAAACTTTGACAGGAAAAAGTGATCTAAAAATAGACTGGGACTACATTCGTACTGAACCGGATTTTATTAATTGTGTCCTGATTCCATACCGACTTTGTGTAGCTCTGGTTCTTGTTTAAGGAAGTAATAAATCTATATTTCCTGCGTTTGGTTTGATACTCAAATGAAAACTAGCGATTTCTTGACTTAGCTAAGAAAAGTAGGGTGTTTTGCGTGCCTGTTATCTCAAAGCAAACTTTATTTCTTGTCCTGAAACAAAAGTTAGTCAAACTGATAGTCGTCAATGTTAAAACTCAACAAATTATTTTTGGTTTAAGGGCTGGCTATAATTGAGAGACCTATGATTATTATTCCACGATAATGTATCCTTGCCATTACACGGGATATGGATATAATAAGCCAATGAGTAAATTCAAAATGACGTAATTTAAACATTTATTTAATATGAGGAAAGAAACATGTTTTTTCACCAGCCTCTCAACTGCATGTGTGAGTTTTTTTAATTTACTTGTCATGTATTGGCGTTCGCTTAATCAGTTACCTTGTTATTCTGCTGAACAAGATTATGCAGGTTTGACTTACAATATTTTCTTACTAATTAAACAGACGTCGAAGCTTGAGTTGGTTGTATATGAATGTGAAAGTCAATGTATCTATGTATGGTCAATATAGATTATAACTACCATGACATACATATTTGTTTGAGACATCTTTAGTTTGAAACATTCGCTGAGCCTTTCTGTCTGTCGTCGGGTATAATAAGAGTTCATCTGGGGTTGTACAGTCAAACAATCGTAATTCATACAGACTGCACATCGGATAACCGTGGAAACTTCATGTGTGACAGCTAAAAATCGGCAGTGCAGTTATAATCTTACAGAAATACAAAGCACAAAAAAAGATTTATGAACGCATCTAATTCTATGATCATATTACCAGAACAATGGAGTTTTTCTAACTGTGCAGACAAAATTAAATCACTATTTCACTTCAATGCGTCATACTGATTTGTTAACGGTGTGCGATTTTTCATATCCTCATCTAGAGCTTGATAAATTTATTGACTTTGGTAGTATCTTAGAACAACAACCCAGACTTGACGAGTAATGCAACAAAAAGGCATGAAAAGTCATTTTTTGATATTGCGCAAGGAAACTTAAAGTCCTGGGCACTTAGTTGCGGAGATAAGGGTTCCCACGCTTCCGGGAAATTAGGAAAAAGTCGGGAGAATTAATCATTTTTTCCCGACCGTGAAAAGTCCTTGAATTTAGCAAAAATTTAAGAAAGTCTGGAAAAACCCGGATTCTGCCACCCCCTGAAGCTCAATACCATTACGTAATTAAATTGTAACTTAAATGATCGCGAGTTAAATTTATCGAGGTCTGATCAGAATTTTGGAAGGATGGAGTATAGATCATTAAGGTGCTTGCTATTAACATAGGGGTCGCTCACCAGTTATTATTTACTTTTGAGAGAATGATGTATATAAGGTGAAGTTGTTTGCATATAAAACATTATGATAAAAATTTGTAGAATAATCTTCTCATTTCTTGCTATGAGAAAGAATTACTCATGATTTAAAAAAATTTCTGTTCATGGTGAGTGTGTGTGTGTGTGTGTGTGTGTGTGTGTGTGTGTGTGTGTGTGTTCAGGCTCTCTTAAGAAGGTGTCACGCATAACAATGTAGATACGGCTACATCTTTGGGAAATTTTGCTATGTGAGAGATATGGAGATATGACGGGATCGACTGTAAGAAAACACAAAATCATTCTGATTCTGCTAGCGAACAAACTTTATTTAAATAATTGATATATATGATGTTATATAATACTACATTCTAGAGATACATCTTATAAAGTCTTTATATTTAAAATACACGAAATACATATAAAATTATAATTTTCATTCGAGTGTAGCAACTTCATACATTTGTATAATTTTTGCATTTCAGAACATAATACAAATAATTAAATCTCGACTAAATTCACAATTGCCAAAGAATATAAATTCAATAGTTGCGATTAATGCGACAATCATTTTGAAGAAATGTTTTACTCATTTTAAAAAAGAATACTAATTTGAAGTAGATTACTGAAGAATATTTTATTTCCACATTAAATCTAAATATGAAGTTGGTAACGAATTTTTTTTTCAATAATATTTACCATAAATGCAAATGTATATAAATTCTTAAACACAATTAAACATTCCATTACATTATAATATAAAATAGAAAGAATTCCGAAAAATGTTGCAAAAGTGTGAACTTTACCAAGAAAAATCTCTAACATGAGAAAAGTACTCATTCTTTAAAGAAATTTGCAAACACAGACGATTCTTACCTGTACGAAAAGAAAGTCTTTCTGATTCTGCTAGCGAACGAACTGATTTGTGCAAGTCTGCTTCTTGATTTATATAGAATTTGATCGCATATCAACATGGCCAAAAAAGGAAAAACGTTAGATGCTTGCTTCGAATAAGAACGAGGCTCCTGTCTACTACTGGAACCGAGTATGTTAACATACGTCATCAGACAGACGATTTGTCCCATCAGCTTATTTATTTCGAAAAACGATGAGTATTGTAACGTATTCATCCAAAAAGAATTGTAGGAACTTGGTCTATCCGTACTGACACAACTTTACGAGTGCAAATTTTGCTGATTAGGTATACAAGAGAAACGTATAATACAAGGGGGGTCACTTACTTGTAAGAGCGCAATCTTTATTAAATTAAATATTGTTGTAATATAAAAATAAATAAAATAATCTCAATATATTGTAGTGTACATTTCAATATAATTTAATTAAAAAAATTCCTTTTAATACAATTTTAAAGAAAATTTCAATCTTTTTGTACTAAAAAAATTATGTTCTAATATATGCACAGTGGAGAGAATGTTAGCATACCTCTGTGCTACTTTGATGTAATGTGGCTGATATTTCTTTGGATATTGTACTTTTGGAAATTGTAAATTATCTTAGCACACTGTTAACCAAAATGGCCGCCCCTTTGTGCTCCAAAAATCAGCCTAAATTTGTCTAAATTACAAAGTCCTTAGCACCTACTAAAATAGGGAAAAATTAATTTTTGCCTGACTAGACAATACCAGCAATGAATGAATTACCAACATTATAAAATCTATTTTAAAAAAGTTATAGGCTCTTTTTTATATTTTGCCTCTGGAGTTCAAGAAGTGAAAATGAAAAGGTGGAGCTAGAACTTTTTTTAAAAAGTACACATCTTAAGTAATGCTAAGATGTATACTCTGTAACCCATATTACACCCATCACTCGTACACCAAACTAAGGGTAATTAAAGATTCTTTGAAAAATACATAAGATCTACAAGGTCGTTTTTAAGTAACCAGTATAAATAATGAGCAAACCAGGAGAAATTATTTTCCTTTAAAATTCTAAATCTATGCAAAATACGAAACTCTAGAGCTCCACCATATGTGTTGAGTCAATCCAGTGCAGTGATCCCCAACCTTTTTATCGCTGCGGACCAGCTCAACGTTTGATAATTTTGCCACGGCCCTCTGAGGTGGGGGGACGTTGATTGTTTATATTTTAGGTTGTTTTGATTTAATTTTAATTTAAATGTATTTAAATATGCCTTCAAACTAAAATGCAGTTGCACCAAAAATGAATATAAAGTGATTTAACATTTTAACTCACTAGAACGCTAAATCAATGAAAACCCTGAACTTATTTCTTTGCAACGAGACGGTTCCATCTGGGGGTTATAGGAGACAATGACACCCGATATGTGTTGCTTATGTCCAGTTTATTCCGTTGTTTTGTTTTGGTTGCTGTCACTGCAGAAAACCCCGCTTCACACAGAAAGGATGTCGGAAATGGCAATAGGGATTGAAGTGATGTGGTGGCAATCTCAGGGTATTCCGCCATGACTTTAATCCAGAACACCGGCAGAGTTGTTGTCTCGAACGTAGTTTTAAGGCCGCCGTCATTTGCAATCTGCAGCAGTTGATATTCTTCTTACACAGACCTGCTAGATTCGCATAGTTTGTTGACAACTGGGTTGCGGATCCATTCCTTACCAGTTTGTTGGTCTTTTGAGGTTGGGAAGTAACGCTCAAACTCTTTTAAAAGCAAAGACAGGTGATCGTGCACCAACTGGGAGAATAAATGCTCAGCCTCAGTCTCGCCTAAAATCCCCGCAAATGTCAGACACATGTCCAAAATGCCTCTGTTCACGCGCCGTCCCCACAACTACAGTTTAACTTTAAATACCGCTATTTTGCCAACTGGAAAACAAATGTCATTTTCCCCTGAAGAGACAGATTGAGTTCATTGAGCAGGCTGAATCTGTCACACAGGTAAGCCAGTTTTGCGACCCATATCTTGTCACTGAAATGTGCTGCCAGAGTTGACTTCTTTTCTGAGAAAAAGCTTTGCAATGGCTCTCGTAATTCAAATACTCTGGTTAGCAATTTTCCTCTGGATAACCATCTTATTTCTGTGTATAAGAGAAGGCATCTGTGCTCTGCGTCCATCTCCTCACAAAGCGGCTGAAACAGACGCGAGTTAAGGTCGTATGCTTTGATGTGGTTAATAACTTTAACGACATCAATCAATACGCTGTTAAATTCCGGAGACATTGTTCGGCATGCCAGCACTTTCTCTGTGAATGATACAATGCGTAGATTCACTCTCAGGTTGAACTTCCTTAATCCAAACAGTTGAACCAGACAGTTGTCCGGTGATGGCAGCAGCTCCGTCTATGCATATGTCGACACAAATGTACCATTTAAGTTGTCTTGATATATAACCATACAGTGACTCGAACAGTTTTGCTCCTGTGGTGTTGGTTCGCAAAGATAATGCACATAACAAATCCTCATGCACATCCTCCTGATATAGATATAGCATATAAACAAGTAGTATTGCCTTGTTGTCGATATCTGAAGATTCGTCAACCTGGAGTGCGTACCACAGTGATGTATGAATCCTCTCCAACAATTGTGTCTCAATGTCTTCGGCTATTTCCTCAATGTGCCTAGTCAAAGTGCTAGCCGACAAAGGCACGTGTGCTTTTTTTCCACAGTAGTCTCTCCTAAAAGTTCACGGCAAATTTCTTTAATGGAGGGCAAGATCAATTTTTCAGCGACAGTGAATGACTTTTTATCAATACGGTTATCCACCAAATATGATGCTCTCAGTGCATTCTCCTCTATTGATGTGGTGACCCTCATAAAATTCTTATGTCTTTCGGGTTCCCATTTTTTTTCTTTCAAAATACTCCAGGGGATTGTCTTTTAATCCGGGGTGCTTGGCGTTCAAGTGGCGAAGCAGTTATAAAGGTTTCATTGCTACATTAGAGAGCTGGTCGTCGCAAACTATGCAGAGCGGGGTTGGTGTGTGTTGGGATCACCTATCCCGATAAATCCATATTTCAAGTAAGACTAATGGTATTGTCTCTTAAAAGTTTTGTTTCTTTGATGTTGAATGCTCTTCTTTTGTCTCTTCACTGGGCCTTTATTTTTTTTCCTAAGGAAACTTTCTAACAACGTCTGTTTCGTAATCATTTTTGCTAATTTAGAAAACAAATACCATGGCTTTGTTGTATCAATTGACTACAAAGTTGTCATATCCTCTGTTTGATGAATCGGACTGGACATATCGCTACGACAGCGACAGGTTTCTTGTTGTTCTTAAAATAGAAATGTTGACAAATTTAGGTTCATTATAGTTCTTACAAAAGGTATCTGACTTTAGTTTAATATAATTAAAAAGGAGTCGAGATCAGGTGTCTATTGGACTTTGATGTCGTTGTTTGAGATATTTGAAGTCATGTGTTTAGTTCTGCAAATTGCGAGTATTGGGTCAGGTTTCATAATTGCTGAAGTTTCGTCTAATTCCTCTGTGTATTAAATAAATAACGATTATAAAACTTGCCATGTTTGCGAAAATAAACCATTTTCCTATCGATTTTAAGCAGGTATGAGTTTATACAAGATCATTTAAATTTGCTAGACCCGCTGGTAAGCGGCTACCATATGCCACTACTGCACGGTGACGGCAAATTCCAAATTTCGACATGCACTTGCTGACCTCACACTCCAATATATATATATATATATATATATATATATATATATATATATATATATATATATATATATATATATATATATATATATATATATATATATATATATATATATATCCGAATGTAAAAGGTAGAATAGGAATATTTGGTGGAAACCCGGATTAGAAAAGGGATTGCTATTGTTTTAAGCCAACTTTGTTGTCAAAAATGTCAAATCTCTGAGCTGAACTTATGTGCGAAACTATTACACAGTGACACGTAGCTTAAAGCATTGATTTCCGATATTAAATAGGACGCAGGAGAAATGGGAAAATTTCATCACGTTTATTATATACATTAAACAAAGATATGAGTCCCTGTATCAATACAGGTTTACGGACTGGTTTATCAAATTACAATACATGATTTTACAGAAAAGGCAGTCCTTGTTTGTACAACAGTATAAAAATTTGAAGGTCTTTAGTCAAAATTTAAATCAACCCTTTTGCAAATGTTTTTAAAATGATGGCTTTTTAACCAAATCCTCTTAAGGAGTTTAGGTTGTTTTAAAAGTCTTCTTTGGGTTTATTGGTACAGATTAATTTAGGGTTGAACTTTTTTCGTTACAAGATAAGATTCTAACTTTGCATTTATTGTTTTATCATACTCTGATATGAAAAGCGTACTTTGTATAACATGCATACATATATATATATATATATATATATATATATATATATATATATATATATATATATATATATATATATATATATATATATATACATATATATATATATATATATATATATATATATATATATATATATATATATATATATATATATATATATATATATATATATATATATATATATATATAATTCCAACTTTTATGAATTGACTGCGTTTTCTACATTTTGATTGGATGATACAGATCTAGAATTTTTTACACATCGATAAATTTTGCGGACTACTTTTGGTTCTTGTGTCCCGATCAGTGGATTTGAGGTTTGATATGAAAAGCGTACTTTGTATAACACACACACACACACATAAATATATATATATATATATATATATATATATATATATATATATATATATATATATATATATATATATATATTGCTTTAGAATTCTTTATAATTAAAGGTTTAAACGGAAGCAAAACAAATTTTATGTTCATTATGTTGTTTCCTTGTAGCAACATAATGCATGTCAGCAAGTAAAGTTAGAATGTTTATTCCGTAGACTGAAGTGACTTTGAAAACCAATTTATAAGAATAAAATTCAACTTTTTTGTGTGTGATACATTTTATATTTTGGAGCTTCTTGAAATTGAAATATCTTTAGATTTAGAAAATGCATGTTTTATAATCTAAAATGTTCTCTAAAACAATTCAGTAATGTCAGTAATGGTCATGTCTGAACCTTTGAGAAATTTAATTTTATCCTGGCAGTACCCTGGAAATGACCTGGAAATAGTTTTGACACCAGTAGCACCAAAAGCAACGAGAGTGATCACAATTAAAGAAATATTTTCAGTGTTAATACAACAATGGTATCCACACTCACTAACCAATGGGCGAGATTTTATGAACCTCTTTCTAGGCTCAGAGAAGCTAAAATCATAGATGAGACAAACAAATAGTCAACAACGTTGAGAATTGTTGGATTTGATACTGCGATTGGCAGTTCGAGGGTTTTCTCATTGCTTAGTGATGGATCGTTTGAGCCAACATCAACTTAAGTCATAGTTTACACAAGTTAGTTGATTTATTTCTTACTGGTTATCCAGACTTCGCGTTTATTTATTTACCAAACCCTCATACAGTATTGCATATTACCATAAATGAAGAGACGATACTGTGTTCTTACCAAGTTAGATAAACTTTCATATATATATATATATATATATATATATATATATATATATATATATATATATATATATATATATATATATATATATATATATATATATATATATATATATATACCCTGTATCTGTGATATACCACGAGATGTATCAATTTTCATTAAAAGGAAACGAAGCTTGCCGAGTTTCCTTTTAATGAAAAATTCATACAACTAGTGCTATATCATTGTACAGCGTACACACTGTACATATATTGTATTTGTATCACATACATATACATATATTTGTCCTTTCAATGGAGTTAAGATTTGCTACAGGCAGCTGTGTATTGACCGAGTCAATGAACTCCTCACATCCCCGAGTGTGTCCGCTACAAAATGTAGTTTTTTGCTTTGTAGCTATTCACTATCACCTTTGCATATTGATAAGTTGATTGTTTTCTTTTTAAGCTTCTATTTTCCCTCACATTGATTAAATCAAGATAATACATACTTATGATTTAAACATGAAAGATGGTTTTAATGATGAAAGTAGAACACTAGAAACACATGGTTAGCTATGCAATTCACATGAACTCTGGCGTTCACGTACCGGCACAAGTCATTAATGTGAAATTGAAACTAAGCGAAATGACGAACCAACAAAAGGTAATTAAAATATTTTAATATATTTACAGCTGATCTAAATTATTATTCTGCTTTAGTAACAGTACCACCGACCATAAACTCTCTCCCCCCCTTTGGTCAGTTTGATTAGGATAGGATTTTCGTTTGTACCATCCCACGATGTCTCTGCAATTATGAACGATGATAAAAGTTAAGTCAAACTCCACGATTTTCTCCAAATTCCTTTTTTCCCCTTATCGACTTCTCTATGCTCTTTCTCTTCTTCCTACGCTTCCTGTAAACTTTTTTTTTATCTTCCTCCACCTTCTCTACACCATCTCGACTTCGAATGTTCGGCTAGTCTCAATTTCGTCTCCACCTCTTGTAGACTCGGGACTCAGCGGAACAGGAAGTTATGTCCCCTAAAAATCTTCCTTTTCGAAGCTTTGTCTTTCCTTAGAATCTACCTCTATGTTTTCCCATGAAATTACAAGTGGCTTCTGTCTGAGTAAACCCTATTGCTCAGAATTATCTCTAAGCAAAACTAACTTTTCATTTACAATTTGTAAGGTATAATTCGTGTCAAATTGTAACCAAGCCCTCTATCTCAATTTTTGATTGGACATCCAATCAAACTTAGCCGTAAATATCCCCCACCACCGCTGTCTGTCAACGTGGGGACGGATAAGAACACGTCTAGTTCACTTCGCGGTTTCATTTTGGTCCCAAACTATTATCTTAACACGTGTGCATGATAAGTACAAGCCTTTGTTAAATAGTGCGATCTATCGCCCTTGCCGATTCCAGATTCCGGGTCTCTGGCCGGTCGTTTAACGTAGTCCGCAAAAATCTTTAGACATCTAACACAATGCTGCAGTATTATCATAGCTGATATATTACTTAATATATGGGGCT
The DNA here is from genome assembly GCA_016746295.1 of Potamilus streckersoni. Classification (NCBI taxonomy): domain Eukaryota; kingdom Metazoa; phylum Mollusca; class Bivalvia; order Unionida; family Unionidae; genus Potamilus; species Potamilus streckersoni. The sequence goes on along the minus strand of JAEAOA010000900.1, from coordinate 3,605,657 downwards.
TGGCAAACGTAAAAATGTGAAAATACAAAATACACAGACTGGAAACTCTCTTTCAAAATTTCAATAATACTTCCTAATAATACTTCCTTGTTCATAAAGAAGATATTTATGCCAATATCAAATCACAGAAGATGCGCCGACTTTGTTACGTATCCCTCCACGGAATTATTACTAGTCCCAGAGAAGGACGGACAATTAAAAGGTTAATAGCTCCAGACTCCGGTCAGCAAAGCCGACGGTCGAGGCATATAACATATAAAAATGATAATGTGAAATGTATAACAATTTAATAAACAATTTCTCGGTATTCAACAATTACAGGTCAATGTTTCGATGCAATTACTTCCAATCAATACAATTCCTATCCAAATTAGCAGTTATTTCATCACGCAAAATTAAAGGTGAGAGTGTTTTTCCTTCTCGTGTCCCTTCTTATTTACTCATCTGTAACTTCCGCCTTGTATTTCTTGCCTATACTCCGAGAGATTCCGGTAATCTTGTGTCCGTTCTGTCGGCTCTCTTTGTCGGTGCTTCCGGTACCCTTGTTCAGTCTCCAGGCCTCCTTGGTGGCGCTCTACAGTTTCGTATTTTGCAAATGGTTAGAATTTTAAAGAAAAAGAATTTTCCCAAATTTCCTCACTGGTTATAATGGCTACTTAAAAAAGACTTTGTATATCTCATGTATTGTTCAAAGAACTTTTAATACCTTCGAATCTGGTGTATGATTGATGGGTGTTATAGGTGTTATAGATTATACAGCTCGACCTTACTCCAGATGTGCCCCTTTCAAAAACGTGCTAGTTCCACTTGGTCATTTTTACTCCATGAATTTCTGAGGAAAATTATATTCAAAACAAAAAGAACCGATAACTTCTTTTTACATTTTATATATTTGGTAATCCATTCATTGCATTTGCAAGAGCTAATATTGTCTAGTCTGGCAAAGTTCATTTTTCCCTATTTGAATAGCTGCGTAGGATATAATACTCTAGACAGATTCAGGCTGATTTTTGGAACACAAGGGAGCGGTCATTTTAGTTAGCAGGGTTTACAATTTCCAAAAGTACAATATCTAAAGAAAAAAGCCATATTACATGAAACATAGCATATAGGCATGCTAACATTCTATCCATTTTGCGTGCTTTAAATGCTAACAACTTCACCTTACAAACGTCACTCTCTCAAAAGTACATAATCCTTGGTGACTTTCTATCCCGCCATGAAATCATCAAACGCCTTTGTTCCAAATCTCGTCCGAAGTTCCTAGAACTCACTTCCCGACCTTTAACGAGCGCGCTACTTCGGCACTCGGAGCGCAGATTAGTGTCTCCAGCTTCCTAGGATGTGCTCTCGCCAATGTCTAGACATGCACGGATCCTTTCACAAAGAATATAACATAATAAAAAGAAACCCTCCCCAAAATTTGACTATGTTAGTTCTAATTGGATATCGTTGGTCTCCTTGAAAACTGTCTGGGGAAGTATCACTGGTTTATTATAATGTCGAGTTTCCAGTCTTTAAGCCTAAGCCGACCGGCGACATCATTGCTGATTACAAAACAAGCAAAGCTTCTCACCACCGTTGCAAGATTACCTTTCAAGCAACCGCGAACTGGAATATAACGCAATGGCTAATTCTCAAACGGTAGTTTATTTGTTTCAGAATCTGTATAACGTCGTAATATTATACAACAGGTAGAATTCATTGTTAAGTAGGAGGTAGATATTGTTAGCAAATTTTCTCACACAACGTGATACTTTGTTTTGTGGTAAAAATTAAAATTGGTAATTACAATGAGTCAGTATAATGTAGGTCAAGTTCAGGTTTGCAGAAATTAATAAAATATTTCAGAGCGTCGATAGAGACAATAACATATTTGATAACATTTCCATTTCAGAAAGTTGTTGAATCAACAGTCATATCATAACGTCTTCTATTTAATACAATAAGATAATTATTTCCGCAAAATAATAAAAATTTACGCTCTATATACTTTTTGAAGGCAAAGCAAATAGTGATGAAATTTACACTGTACATCATTTTGAAGGCAAAATTAAACGTGATGAAATTTGTACTGTACAACAGTTTGTGGCAAAGCTAAACATGATGATATGTACACTGTATATCATTTTGAAGGCAAAGCTAAAGAAATACAATCTAAATATCAGAAGGGCTAAGTTGCATGCCACAATTATTCCAAATTTTCCACATGCGAATGCATACATTGTTACATTTCTTGATATCTTATTCATGTGACGATAATTGTTCTTGGCCTAAATATATAATAATAAAATAAAATGTGGTAAACAATAATGTTTAATAATGGCCTTCAAAATAGGTAACGAAATAATTTGTCTTCAGATATTTCAGAATCATTGAATTTGTAGTTGTTTACATTCTTGTAGACAAAATGTGGATATGGAACGTAAGTGGGCATGTATTCCACATTCAATGTTAAAGGAGTTGATTGATATTATATTTTTGAGTGAAATATTTGTGTTAAGGATTGATATTTTGTACAATACATTAATTGAAAAGAGATTGTTTCATTATTTGGAGATGCCATTATTAATGGCATGATGTATAAAGTATGGTGTAAAGTAACAGGTCAAGTGAGGCTCGAAATTGTGATTCGAATGACCCAGGGACATAGTAGGAATAATGTGAATTTGGGATATTTTATTGTCGCTTATTGATTAAAGGAAAATTATTTACAGACTTGGCGCTTTATTAAAACTTCGAGTTGAGAATGATTATCGTTGAGAGGTACTTGGAAATAAGGGAAAAGAAGGGAATTGGAGCTGAACCCATTGATTCGCTCGGTAAAGGGACCCCTTTGAGTACAGTTACTACAGTTACAGGTTGACAAGAATCTGTGGATAGGGAACATGGGTTAAATTGAAGTTGAATTCCATTTTTTAAATCAAAGTATCCAAATTAATCAGTTATGATTTAAGTTTCTTCCCAAGTACTAATACTAAGACCCATCTAATGACATTTTTTAGCAGTTTGATCTGTAATAAATCTGAAGCGATAATCAGAAAATATCAAGGTTGTTATATTTTGCGTTCCATTTAAGGGAAATAATTTACAAATTATGTATATTCTGTCATATGCATGTGATTGTATGACCTACCACCATTCATTGGATGCGGGAGGTCGCAGGTTCGAAGCTTGGCAGAGTCATACCAAAGACATTAAAAAATTGTACTAACAGCTGCCTCGCTTGGCGCTTAGCATTAAAAGGTTAATGTTATGACTGGTTGGCTTGATGTCAGGATAATGTAACTAGGTGGGGGACATCATGCTACATGTCTGCGGCAATATACCCAAGTTCTAGACGTCACTGTAAACTGTCACACTGCAGACATCGTATTGATATGACTGAAAAATTGTTAATTGTTAAAGCTACGTTAAAAATCTCTCTCTCTCTCTCTCTCTCTCTCTCTCTCTCTCTCTCTCTCTCTCTCTCTCACACACACACACACACACACACTGTAAACTGTCACATTGCAGACATTGTAGCTATTTGACTGGAAAATTTTTAAAGTATTTCAAATCCCAACACGCACACAAACACACACACACACACACTATAGAAAATATGAATTTTGTGTCCACCTATTTTTATACTTTCTTCTTTGTATAATTTTGTACTTGGGCTAATGGCCTTATACGACAACAATAAAGTATTTATTCTTATTCCTCGTGTGATAATTTGTATATTCATTATCCTTAAACACTTCCTAATTATGAGGGTACCTTTCTATCTTATGTTTCAGATATTAAGAATTTTAATTAAATACGATTTAACCATTTTCAGAGGGTTCGAGTCTAGGATTCGGTGAATGTGGATATGTGGGAAAGCTTGCCATTAGCTTCTCGTGGGTCGGTGGGTTTTTTTTCGGTGATTTCCAAGGTTTCTTCCACCTTCAATAATACTTGCCGCCATGTATAGCCTATCGTGTGCTGAAAAATGGCGTTAAGCTCCACAACCACAACAACAACAACCATTTTCTGAAACCTTAATATGAGGACTATACTTACCCATGGAGTTTTTCTCAATAAAATATTAAATTTTTAAATATTCATTTAAATATTGTTGGTCCGATGAATATATAGATGTACTTTTACATATCGAAACGTATAAAATAAAGTTTTCCTCTTGCGGTTTAAAATATTTAAAGGCATTGAAGAATGAAGAAAGAAAACAATTGACCGTCAAAATAATAAACAATTACGAATCACGTCATTTTTCTTATACCATTATCTTAGCTTGTATTATGATATTGCAACTTCAATGTTACGAAATGTTATTAAATTTATTAGTTTCCGCTTTCTAAATATCGATGTTATTTTTATACTCTATTTATCATCAAAATCCTAGAAGTCAGCTTACAGAATAATATAAGCATCATATTTATAATGTTTGCAAAGGTATGAATAATCATTGTGGAGGCTGGTTGGCGTACATCGAAGAGTCTTGTGTTGTTTTCTTTTTCTTTTTTTTCCTCTCATTTTGTTCAGCTTTAACAATTACTCACGCCGGGTAAATCTTGATCTAAAGTATCACCTATATTATTTTAAATGAAAAGGAGACAAAATAAAGACAAAACTGACGACTAAGCAAAGCTAATGGAATATCCAGATGAGATATACTGTCTTTGAAGTTTTCATTTGTTTAAAAGTACAAAAAAACTACAAAAAATTTCATCTATTACTGCTTCATCTATCTATCTATCTATCTATCTATCTATCTATCTATCTATCTATCTATCTATCTATCTATCTATCTATCTATCTATCTTGCTGTGGTTTTATTGATAGGTTGGTCAGTTCATTCATTCATTCATTCGTTCGTTTGTTCGTTCGTTCATAATTGCCCGGAAAACTACATAGGTACTCCTACATTTAAATGCTCTCCCATCTGCCTTTCTAGCTCTTTCTTTTGTTTTCTCAAAACTTAAGAACTTAACAATGTGCAATACTACGTTCCTCCAAAACTGGAAATTAGACAACGGAAATACTCCAATGAGCATGTGCAATTTTACGGTTTCACAAACAACATAGCACAACTGTTTACGAAGAATTGTGCATAATTTAAATTATAATCATGTGATATATTAGATTAGCTTTATCAAGTCACGAAGATAAATTAATGAGGCTACTTGTTTGGATCTCCGAGTTCGTAGCAGTGGGGATAATATCCAGAATTTCATAGTTAAATCGCCAGATAACAGATGTCCTACTTAAACGGCTTCTGTGCAGAGTTAGAACATTGCCAGTGTCGGGAAGATGGACATGAGTAACTTTAGGGAAATTGGGAGGAAAATAATAGGAGTGGGCAGGAATTACAGGTCAGATAGATTGAGACTATATATATTTATGAGAATAGTACAATTTCCTTCGAAATATCAGTTTGATTTTTAGGCTTAGTTACACATTCACAACACACAAAGTTCAAGAGCTAGGTCAATACGAGCTACCTCTCCTGAAATCTTGACCTAGTTTACTGATAATAACAGTTCGTGACACAAGGTTTCATATAATCTAAACATTGCCAAGCTATATGAAACTAAGCTAAACTCGGTGTCCTATTTTCTGTTAGAAAACCTGAAGTTTTCTTTTTGTTTTGCTGGGATTGTTTTGTTTTGTTTTTTTTTGGAGGGGTGGGAGGGTGGAGAGGTGAAGTGAACTTGATAATTATTGTTATTGGATACTATAATTCGTTTCGAACAAGAGTCTAGATCTCGTTTAATTTTCATGTTAGCCTCATTAAATATACTATAAGGTAACTAATTTGTTTCGTGGACGAAATATTTCAACACCCGTCGAATCGACATAAAGCGTAACACATTGCATTAAACATGCCAAGATAGGGTGGCCTTTCTACAAAATTATTCGTTGCCATCATGACCTATGCAAGAGTCGATTTGTTTATTAAGGAGTGAGAAGCATTATTATGCGGAAAACTTAGTCATTTTATTTATTGGTTTATAATTTCTAACCTGATTGTCGCCGGGGTGGGGTTACAAACACTGTCAACTGTTGGTGTTTCGAATCAAACGAGAGTTTCTTTGGCAACACGGTCCGCATTTTTGCATCGCTGAGCTTATGTTTTCAAGCAAAGTAGTTCACTGTCTCTGATAATCTGATTAATTCCGTAAATTATTTTGTTAAATCTATTTGAACACATATATACAAGAGTTTCTCCCTTTTATTCGTTTGTTTTAGAAATGTTAAAACTTGACATTGTAAATATGCTGACGACACATCACGTTCTGAAATAAACTATTCTATGAAAAGAAAAGGATAATCTATCTTATTTGTTTACATAGAGAGTATCCGTTTTTTTTAAACTCCAGTAAGTCGAACGCGTTTGGGACTCCTTGGCCACAGTCAGGTTATAAACTATAAATCAATGAATGAAATAAATAAATGTTGTGCATTTTCTATATCATTACTGTTTTCGTTTAAAATCGGTAATGGGATGAGTTACAAACAAACAGGATAGTGTGAGAATATTATCGTAAACATTCGCAGGTGTAATGCTGTCGAGAATCTGGTCACACTAATCACTTATTTTTCGTTAGTGAATAGTTCATTGGTTCTTTGCACATCGATGTATACTTTTTTCTAATATTGTTTGTGCTCACACCTAAGACAAGCAGCACTGTTTTGTCACCAGATCCCGCGCTGCGGAACTTGGAAACCAAGTGCCGACGAAACCGATACTGTTTCTTAAACCGACATCATCCTATATAAGTCAAGGGCAAAAAATTAAGGTAAGCAAACGAACATAAAGTTAGTGGATAAATAATGTGTTGGAGTAAAGCTGAAGATATTATGCATTACAGTGATATGTATTCTTTCACTTTCATTATGTTACGAAATATTAAATGAATAAAGATTAAAACTATGTTCTGTCTAATGAAAAGAAGCATACATGATGAGAGATAACTTTAAAGTTTACTGTTGTCCATGCCCAACATGGACAAATGTTGACTGTGGCAACATTTAGGAACGACCGTACAACACATGAGTATCATTTGTGTACTGATGACTAATTGATAGAATGATTTAGACTTCAAACTGAACCTGATGAAATAGCAAACAGAACCAAAATTTGTAGAAAATGATCGCCATAAAACCATTCTACAAAATCAAACTTTTAAAAAAATTGAATAAATATTACTTTCTTATGTTCATCATTTCAGATATATCAGTTACATGTATGTTCCATATGTAATCCGTGTGCTTTTCCCTATAAGAAACTACACAATTGTATTTCACATATTTTACACACAGAATCCCTATGAAATTTATGACTTGTATGTTCCTAGTATGTAATCATGGTATCGTTAAATTTGTTATGCCAAAGCAGCTTTGAACAAGTCGGCCATTGCTTAAACGTGGTTCGACGCGTATTCAAAGGTTATATAACTTTAGATCATCTGTAGATTACATATGTAAATTTGAATGTTTCACTTGAATGATCTTTTATATCATTCATATTTTTTTCATCTTGAAATATTTTAAACATCTGTGAGATATATGTAACGTGATGTCGCACGACACGTGAAACATATGATAAATGTATATGGCACCTGTCTGATTTATCAGGTAATGTACTGTCCATTAGCTTGCGTACGTTCCAAGTATTGATGGCGAGTTGCTTCACCTTTGTCTTCTGGCTAGGTTTTGTATACTAAGGTGGAATTCAGAGGTATGCTGACCAGGGTTAAGGTGAAACAGACGATGTGAAAGGCATTCCGATAAAACAACACCCCAAATCTGTGTTGATATTGATGGACAATATGTGGATATGATGTTACCTGTTCATTTGCTGCATGCAGATCTTTCCGGGACAAACTTGCGTACACTTTAGACACATACCGGTAATTGGTAACAACATATCAAGCGCGAAATTCAAAATGGCCACAGGATGGATGATTCTGCTATTCCACATGGATTTACAAGTCATCAGAAATAAGATTTACTCTGGAAATATAATATACATATCGCCAAAAGAACCGTTCAGACGACGATAGTTCCACAGCCGCGAGAAATACTGGTAAGTGTATACAATGTACACCGATTTGAGCAGCCAGAATTGACAGCAGATATGAGTAGCTTTTAATGAATAAGCGATATTAGCTCCTAAACTGAAAATAAATATTATCACGCGGTAGGGACTGATTTATCGGCCTATGTTAAAGTTACCTTATCTATCCCTTATGAACAGTGTGATCCTAAAATGGCTTCTCAGTCACCCAGGTGGCAGCCGAATTGCACTGCTGCTACGGTCCATTTAAAAGCGACCCAATGGCCTGAGCCGCAGGTCTGCAGCTAAAGCTCTTAGTGTATTCACACCTACTGCTTTCCCGCTCGTCCATAGCAACGGGGCTTGAAGGAAACATCTGAAGAGTGAAATTATTAGTGTCATGACTTGCGCGTGAGTTGAGTTTAAGTGGTGGAAAATCGCGCAGAGTTGCTTTCACTCAGGTATGTCTCAATCCAGTGACATGACAATGTCGAAACGTCTAGACACAGATCCGGATGCAGTGTATGGCTATTGGTTCTTACTGCACCTGCGTTGATGACATGTACTGTTTGCCATCTGCCTTCACAGCTTGGAGATGGACATATCTGCTGGTCCAGCAGAAAGGACTTACCAGAGGGAGCCAGGTGTATCTGTTTACTCTGGGTCAGCAGCCACATCTAGTGCCATTTACTGTTACTCTCGGTAGCACGTACGCCTGGCTTGACAATATCAGATCTATGTAACGTATGTCGCATAAGATTTGAAATAATAGGTCTCACACATGCAAAAGTTTTGTTTTCTGTTTAGTAGCAATGCGTATGCTTTTTAAAAATATGTCGCTTGACAGTTTTGTTGTTTATTCTTGTAGATTTAATTTTTACAAATGCTGCCAGTACAGTACTTTGTGTATTCTTTGAACAACATGACCACGAGAACTTGAAGAAAACAAACATTCTACCCAAAAATCCACAAATTCAAATCCTAACTTCGTTGCGCATGTTCTGAAACCACAGGAGCTGCCTCTAAATTTTTATACTTACATCATATTTACCCTTTCCTGCTGTATTTGATCATATACTTGTAATTTGTCATCAACGTACAATAAATATAGCAAATAGTTTCAAGATTTGAAATTTCACTTTTATTGAGTGAAAATAAACATCTTCACAAGTGATCGAAAGAATCCACAAAATTACGAATTCCACCGCAAATGGGATGGCATGTACAATCCGCGGATATAGCGATTAGTAGTCTCATAAATCTACGTTCTAAATCTGTGTTGATACTGATGGACTATTTGTGGGACACATAAATAGTCCACCAGTATCAACACAAATTAAGAGAGGGTTGATTTATCTAACTAGTCACTCTTAATCAGATCGAAATTATATTCCCTCTACAGATACCAACAGGGTGTACTTCTCTATGCCACGAAGTCGAACTTGGCGTCGTTATCGGCAAGCATGGAAACGATATCCCGGAGACGAAGGCAATGGACTACGTATCTGGGTATCTTTTAGCCCTGGACATGACAGCACACGATTTCCATGACGAGGCGAAGAATAAGGGTCAGCCCTGGTCATTAGCAAAGGGTTTTGATACTTCGTGCCCTGTCAGCGAGTTTATTGACAAGTCAAAAGTTAAGAATCCTGAACAAATTGGACTTTGGCTGAAGGTGAACAACACCATGAGGCAAAATGGAAACACAAAGGATATGATATTTGGTGTGCCTTATCTCATCAGCTACATCAGTCAGTACTTCACTTTGGAGGCCGGAGATATCATCCTCACAGGCACGCCATCTGGTGTGGGACCTGTCACGGCAGGGGACGTAATTGAGGCAGGACTCTCAGATCTAGTATCCGTTAACTTTGAAGTAGAGAAAAAGGGGAAGTGATGTTGCAGTATCTTTAGAACGATATTTCTATTTCCAAAATGATCATATAAACAGAATGTGCTCCCCTTGGTGTTATAAAAAAATATTTTTGACAAAATTTTATATCCAGATTGATGTAATCATATTAACGTTAGTATTCTTGATCTCTTGCGTGGAGATTCATAAAATTATATATTTCGATGTTTGTAATATCAAACTTTATAAAAAATGAAACTCACTGTAAAAGGACAAAATGGTTAGATTTGTTATTATTGTGAATTAGATTCGAAGATAATGCCCTTTTAATACAATGTTTTTGGGGTAGGTGTTTACCTTCAAGATAAATCATACCTCGTTGATAGTTTCATCAAAACGTTAAGCAGAATGCTGAAAACGTCTTATAAATATATACCTCCCTGTTTTTATTTATCATCCAATTATATCTAGCAATAAGGAAACAAACTTTGACTTGAAAAGCGCTTTGTAATGATTAACTTAAGAATAGAGTTTACTTATTTGATATAAATCGTAATCTGTGACCAATTATCAGGCTACAACAATTTGCTTCTCGCCCATGTATAACAGTATATTTTATTTTTATTCTTAATCTTTTTTATATTTGCCGATGTTTAAAAACACGCACTTCAATATTGGCTGATATCAAATGAAAACAGCATTAACAAACTGCCAACCTGATACGTGGACCACCGACATGGCACACTACGGGAATCAGAGAAATTTCAGGTCATAAAGTGTTACGTAATCTGGTAGGATGCAATTTGAAATCACCGGGGCATGAAAGGCTAACCACTTCCCAATCACCCAATCAGGCAAGGTTTCATTGATTGATTATGTACGTAAAGTCTCCTTAAAGTCTGAAGTTACCGAATTTTATAATCGTTATGTTGGGTTAACGTAAATGATATTCAGCCACAGATGTGATGACCATTTTTCGACCTGTGAGCGTTTTCTCACACTTCTTTGCGGTGGGATATAACAGGGCATAAAACTATGTCAGTTATATGAGGTCATATTCAGTCTTTTAACTAGAGACAATCCATGCATAATATTCATGTCTCTATATAATTCCTTTAATCTCCATTATAATAGCATATTGCTTATTATTTAAAGGTCATAGACCGTATCTTCGCGTTACTCATTATCCAATATAAATTTTGAGGTTTAATGTGCACACCACCAAAAAAAACTGAAGATACACAAACAACAATTATATTTAATAACACATAACATTTACATTACTTCCTCAAAATTATATTAGAGGGGTTTTAGAAAGTTTTGCAAGAATTTCAGGAGTATAATAATAGCGGATTTTTATTTCTTTAGATGATGCTCTACAGTTTCGTATTTAGCATAGGGTTAGAATTTAAAAGAAAAAGAATTTCCCCGGGTTTCCTCACTAGTTATACTATCTATTTAAAAGAGACTTTGTATATCTTAGGTATTGTTCAAAAAACCTTTAATTCCCTTATTTTGATGTATGATTGATGGGTGTAATATGAGTTAGAGAGTATACAGCTTGGCCTTACTCCAGATGTGCATCTTTCAACAAACTGCTAGCTCTACTTGCTCATTTTCACTTCTCGAACTTCAGAGGTAAATTGTAAAAAAAAAAACAAAAAAAAAAACAAACAAACACCGATAACTTTTTTTTTTACATTTTATGTATTTGGTAATTCATTCATTGCACTTTTAGAAGCTGATATAGTCTAGTTTGGCAAAATTCATTTTCCATATTTTAATAGCTGCCAAGAAAAGTGTACTTTAGACAAATTCAGGTTGATTTTTGGAGCACAAGGGAGCAGTCATTTTAGTTAGCAGTGTCTTAAGATCATTTGAAATTTCCAAAATTACAATATCCAAAGAAATTTCAGCCACATTACATGAAAGTAGCATATAGCTATGCCAACATTCTCTCCACTGTGCATGTTTGAAATGCAAAACAACTTCACCTTACATACATCACTCTCTCAAAAGTACATAATAACTGGTGAGCGCCACCTTAACCGATCTAACTCAAGACCTTCTACTCCCACCTTTACTTTGTCTTCATAGCACGTGCACAAACTCACGCGCGAAAGTGACCAACAAGCAAATGACTAAGAGGACAGTCACGATGGGGATAGCGTGTAGAAGTTTTCAGACTAGATCAGTAACCAATAAAACTGCTATTATCATACTAGTAAAAAAAAAACTCCGTCGACATGCCAAGTATAAATACAAGCACAATGCACAAGTACAAATACAAAGGCAGATACGTTGTGTATGTAACGCAAGTACAACACGAATGTATCTTCTGGCCACTGACATGATTTGAATTTGAATATTCACTTGATAAAACCATTATTATTGGAAAAGTATTACAACACAGCATTTGGACATCAGTGTAACCCCAAATGCAAATGCATATACAACCTTTTCACGTTTTTCAGTGCAGCCGTCAGCGGAATATTTAATATTTTCATGTAGATATATTTATTAACTCACAATTTGACTGACTCTTGTATAAGGATGTATTAAACCGCTGTTTAATTCTCAAATGGAAAATAGTGACTTCTTGTCTTAACCAGAAAATATATTATTTTGGCGTGCATGTTGTCTCAGAGCGAAAATATATTTCATGCCCAATACAACTTTACAAATTTTTGTTGGCTCGAATATTTAAGAGACCTATAATAGTTATTACTAGACTATGTATATACCTTTCCATTGTACGGGATATGTATGTAATAAGACAATGGATTAGTAATTCAAAATTATGTAATTTTAACATGAATATAATATGGTGGGGAAAGCATATTTTTCCAGCAGACTCTTTACTTCCAATATCCTTTCTTTCATATACCTGTCAAGTGATATAAGTGACCTTATCCGTTACCGTTTTATACTGTGACCGGGATACTGCAGATTAGACTCAATCTGACGATTTAGGGTTACTGTCAATTGCGAGTTCTATAAGACACATACTTCTTTGAGACGTTCTTTCGTTTGAAATATCTGCTGAGCGTTGCAGTCTGTCGTTTGTCACGCTAGGAACTCATCCCGGGATGCAGAATCGAACCCCGTAATTGACACTGATTACACACGTTGGTTAATCACAAGAACTTCATGCGTAACAGCTAAAAATATTTGGCGTGCTTATAATTGTAAAGAAATACCGGTTTATAAGTGCAACCAGAGTGGATGTGTTTCTTTTTATATTAAAAAGTTCACAGATTGATGATGTATAGCATTTTGAAAGGATTTATGAATGTAGAGAATGCTGGCATCATATTACCGAAACACTGTAATGTTTATAATATTACGGTAAAGATTAAATCGCTACTTCGCCTAAATGAGTTATACAGATTCTTCAAAGAGGCTAAATATGTATCGGTGACAGCGAAAGTAACCACAATGAAAGAAATACTTTCAGTATTAATATAGCCATAACATCCACCCACGCTCAGTAGTAATATAGCAATAACATCCACGCTCATTCACCAACGGACGATATTATATGAACCACTTTCTAGATCTAGAGAACCTAACACCACAACCGTGATAGACAATGATTCAAAAACGCTTTGAAAAACTAGATTTGACGATGCATACGGCATTATGAGGGGTTGGTGCTGTGATTAGTGTTAATCATTTGAGTTTATTTGGGCTAAAATCATCTAAAGGCACATTTAGATAAGTTTATTGATTTATTTGTTACTGATTATTCAGATTGCGCGGCTCTTTATTTTCAAAACCTTTGTACGGTATTACAGATAGACACGGTAATACGTTCTTGCCTGAACATGCCCAATAAATTTTGGTATAAGAAGTTCAATTTCATTATGACTCAAAAACTGCAAAAGTGTATGCCTTGGGAAACGTGAACCATGCAACAGAACATGTAGTTAGGAATACTGTAAATCACATCGACTAGAAGTACGTAAGGGTCAAGGTGCTTGACCGCGTCTTCAAAATGGTAACTGAGTAAAGTCACGTACTCAGCTTTGTCTGTAGAGTTCGAGAATATTATCGCACGCACAAGCAATTATTTCCTTGGCTTCTGTATTATTTAGGCCCACGCTCCCAAAATATGACATGCCGACATCATGTAGCAATTTAAAGCAGCTGAAGATTTTGACATTGTGTAACATGTGACCTTCTGCCTTTCTAAAGAATAAACGATTGCCATGAACCTGCCGCAACATACATACATACATACATACATACATACATACATACATACATACATACATACATACATACATACATACATACATACATACATACATACATACATACATACATACATACATACATACATACATACATACATACATTAAATCCTAAATAATTATAGAATTACTAACACAATTCCTAAGGAATAAAGTTCTCAATAAACTTTAATTGTATTCCAAAATACATGCAACACAGAAAATGTTAATGTGCCTGTGATGGCATAGTTCGTTAGGAAGTGTCAACAATCTTTAGTTGAATCAAAATTGTATAATCCAAGAACATATCCCTCTTTGTTTCATTATAAATCCAAGTCTTTATGTCCGAGAATATTGTTTTTGAGCACTTTGTTGTTTTTTTTTTCAAATAAGATTAATTTGAATTAAATAATTTCACCCAATCAAAATACTGCACAACAATAATAAAATTTGATTTGGTTCTGTTTGGATGTTATCGAACAAATGATTAATTTTCCTGTCATGTTATTTTATGTTATTAATTTATATCGCGCGAGCATTATATTATTCTTGTACACCAATGATTTGTAAACATGCCAGAAACTTCACCATGCAATTTCTTTAGAAAAAGCTCTACAATTTGGAATTCCAAGTTGCTGCTCTCAGTTTCTCGAGGAAAGGCTTAGTCAAAGTTATCGCCTTACATAGCCAGAAAGTTGGGAGAAAAATGCCACATGAGGTAGGGGTTTGTTCATTATATGTTAATTTAAACAAGTTTTCAAGTTGGATTTAAAAGTTATCAAACAAAGGATTTGATCCAAGAATATTCTCTCTATAACGCCTAAATGACTTTTAATCTGGCCGTCACTGAAAAACCTCAATGAATACTGGTTAGTGTAAAAAATGTTCATCAATAGAGTGTGGACACATATGTCTGAATAAATAGGCGAAATCATCACCAAAATCCTCCATCATTGTCAGCAATTGTTTTACAGGGGAATCTATCGGCTTATTAAACAACTTAAACTATGATTTTTTTTTTGTATCTCCAGATGCATCTACACACCAGGAACATGATCCAAAACTTGAAAAACCACAGCAGATAACACTAATTGTTCTTAACATGCTTTCTAATCATCAATAAAAAAAATTCTAAAAAATATGCGTACTCTTTTGGTGAGTGTTGGTGTCCAAGTTGTTTTCAATTGTCTTTGAAAGGGTCTGAGCTTGTGAATAAACAAAAGAATGCATTCAGTGGTACATTTATAGTTAATAAGCAATAAGGATTGTCGACGTACAGTAATTATTTCGTAGTCCCTTCGAGCTCTTTGATATGAAGGTATAAAATATATGATACAATGTAGTAATAAACGGTTTAGGTAGAATGCTTGTGAAACACATCAGTATGTGGAAGCAATGACCTTTTCAACATAATGACCACATTTTCACATGTAAAGACTTGTGGTTATCTACAAGACTCGAAATTATCGCTAATCCGCTAGCACAAGACTAGTAGATTTCCTGTAACACCCATAATATTAATAGTCCAATGAGCTAGTAGGTTTTGGTTATCAACAGTTAGCGTTTGTTTACGCCATTCCTTAATAAAGTCTTGACTTCAGCAGATGTCAGGTAGAATCAAAGCAGTAACATTGTCAACACAGTCATAAAATATTTGCATGAAAAGATGAAGTCAATATCTGCCTCGGAAAGGTGCGTTTCTTTAACAAGAAGCCATCCGATTTGTGCATTTCGCTTAGCAGCGTTGTTAACTCTCGTTAACAACGGAAGTTTGCTAATTGATCCTAATTAATCTGATAGCGAATTAAATAAAAAAATGACGTATCACACATTATTCATTTGACCACAGTAAAAAAAACTTACAAAACTGTATACCACACAAAAGAACACTGCAAAAGCTATTCAAAGAAATTAAATCTTGTGTACGTGTTTGATTAAGAAGGGGGGCGTTGGAGGGGAGAGGTTGATCGCTAGCCAAACACTCCAACAGTCACAAACGAGAAACTATATATTTTACAATTGCATATAAATAATTATAAAATGAGATCAATGTATTAAGATAACATTATTGACACATCCTTTCAATACAACTGCTTTTTATATGATAAGAATACATTTTATTTTTTTCCCTTACAAGAAACAACAAATAATTGAATACACGTGAAGATATCCAAACAGAATGTTGTACATTTGTTGAGAATTAAATTTCTGAGCATCTAAGATTTGAAAACGTTTCGCCTAATTATTAATTGCAACAATACACTGCGGTCCGATTAATTAGGAACAATTACCGAACTTTCGTTATTAATAACGAGACCTAATTGGAGCTGTTATATAGAACGCGCCAGGTCAGATGGGTTTGTTTGATGGGAACACACCTTTTCTAACCTGAAACCAACATTATCTTCTGATACTAATATTTTGTAACATTGTTTACGACAGCCACTGCTTTGATCCTGCAGAACAACCGCTGAAGTCTTTATCAGAGAGAGGCCATTTAACGAGGGGAGGGCAAAGAAAGACATGTTTTGAAATGGTGTTTCTTGCTCTGACTTTCTTATATAAACGGCACTTATTTATTTTCTTATTTTAAATAATTCGCGTCAGCTATACTGTACCTTCTCGTATTTCCAAACGAGACACAATTCGCTCTTTATAAGACAGGCAAAATGTGGCTTTGTATAGTTAAAGTGTTCAGCCACCGCAAAAAAAGCTAACATTGAATGAAAATTTCATAAAATAGAGGAGTAATTCGAATGATAGGGGAAAGTGTAATCGAACGTTTCTGAAGACATGCACATATGACTGGGAATGGATGAATTACGATGAAGAAAAGAGCGTTATGCAGTATAACTGGTGTACGGAATTCACAAAAACAAACACAGAGAAAACATCCAGTATTGTTGCGGGTTGCTCGAACTTTATAACTGAAGCAAACGTGCATGAAAGCTTGGGCAACACAAAAAGAGTTCAGAGGGAAAAGCAGCTATGCAGATACCACCATAAAAAATCTACCGCTGGTAACATCTTGGAAAGTTTAAACGGAATGTTTTTGACCATATGTGCTTGACGCGAGCTTGATGCTGAACAAAATAAACAATGATCTGAAGGAAAACAATCATACACAGTGAAAAAAATATCTCAGATTACACCAATGACCTGTTCTGACATTGGACACTATCATTATATAAAAGGGACAAGGTTAGTAACTTCCAAATACTTCTTTCAACATATGACCCTCGATTTCCTTTTGTTATTTACGTCTTTAAAGGCATATGACCATATTCTATGGCTTCTTTTCCTCCTGAGATATTGTTCTATTCATCAAGCCATAATTGACTTGCACCAAACTGAAGCTACAGATTCTGAAATGTGCGAATTTCGCCTGCCATAACTACGTTGCGCCCAGATGACAACCGGTAAAAAGTGCTATAGCAAAGAACCGAAGACCCATCACTGATTTTGTATGGTTGTGTTAGTTGGATGACATGAAAGAAGTTGATGTTGGAGAGACTTACAGGTTTGATAAACATGTTATAACATTTACTCAATACATTAGTGGAAGTGAAAGGCAGAAATTTGTTTTGATGGAGCATTTCCAGCCAGTGCTTGTCAGTGCAGGAGTGGAAGCTGATGTAGTGGAATTGGAATGGGACATATTAAAGCGTTTAGTCTACAGAAAGTAAGTGTATATTAAAATATTTAAAAATAAATATAAGAAACATTGATGCCAGATTTGTTAAAAATTCTTTATTTAGCATAGTACCTTGATTGCAAAAGGTAACCATTTAAAAAAATCTTTTAAAAACAATTTGATATAAACAGTATTTAAGTATTGACATTAAATTTTTCTTGATGTAAATTTATTCAGATTAATATTTTCTTAATGTATTCTTTTATCTTGCAATTACAAAGACATCAATGCTTTGACTTGGCCCACTGTTGTGAAATCATGTGCTGCTGAATATTTTGGCAATGATTGACCTTATCCTGACAATCCCAGCCCACTCTACTGATGCTGAGAGGGGTTTCTCAGAGATACAAATGGTGAGGAATGACTGGAAATCATGTATGCGAACTTGGGTTCTGTCCGAACTACTCTTTATGATGTTCTATGCAAATGATATGCCAACAAATAAAACATCACCAGCAGTACATTTGTGGAATGTTTCAGGGAGACAGGTAAGTAGACCTGAACAAGCCCTATATGGACCCAGAGTGAAGGTGGAGGACTAGAAAGGACACCTTGATCCATTTCTGGAATTGGATCCAGATTATCTTGAGAAACAAGAAATATTAAATGACTGATTATTTGAAGCAGGATATGATTTATAATTTTGTACTTCTGCGTTTCATATGTTAATACTATTTATGAATAATATTGTTGTTAATTTCAATACAAGCATGTGATATTGTTTTTGGACAGGACTAGTAAAGATTTAACAGGACTAGTAAATTTCTTAGCATACTAGTCCTTCTGGCCACAAAAAAATGTGATAATTCGAGTCCTGGTTATCTATCTCTTTTAGAACAAACCGAATTGAACAATAAATAGCGACTGATAAACTGAGATTGATGCATTACGGGCAGGTAATGTATAACATGGCGACACAAAAGCTGTACTGTTTATCTTGTAAGAAAACAGTAGATGCGTTCTCAGACTCTAAACGTCCTCTGTTAGACTGTAAACTTAGTGAAATGTCGATTGACCGTTTGAATACTTTCAAACTAATCAGTGTTTCTATAGATACCAAAGCTAAAACAACTATGTTGTAGAGGATGCAATTTTTACTTTAAAAAAAAAAACAGTAAATTTCCAAACCCCACAAAGATGACACCATTTTTGCTATTTGCACAAATATATTAGCCAGAAGCTCTGTCGTATGTTTATCCTATTTTCAAATGGTTTTTTAACAAGTAAAAATTTATTAATATATTTTAGGCCTCTATTGTAATAAAATATTTATTTAAAAAAATCTATTAATTCTAAATAATAAACTACATATAATAACAATACTTTTTCTGAACGAGTCTGAAGGGGTTTTGATGTTTTTTTGCCTTCTCCTTGCTGTGGTATATAGAAAAAGCAATCTTTGGACAGAAGTGTGAAGCAAATTTATAGGGATGATTCCAGTTTCAAGCAACACATTTTGTCCTGCTTTCGTCAAGGCTTTTTTGGACTTTTTTTGGTATTTGACGACATTTTGAAGGGTTTTTTTTCGTGCTTTAATTCTGCATCTTTTAAATCATGCACTCCCCAAATCACCATCTTTTTTAACGTGTTACCGTTCGAAAAGATTTAACGTGTTACCGTTCGAAAAGATAATTTTAACATATCTCCTAAATCAGTGGTCCCCAAATCAAATGGTACCGGGCCGCCCAAGGTTCATTAAATTATTTCCATTTTATTTACTGTTGTATATTTCTCTTGGGTTTATATTCACTTTATATTCATTTATATTTATTTATATTCATTTTTGGTGTAACTGTATTTTATTTTGAAGGCATGTTTAAGTACAATTAAATTGAAATTATTAAATCAGAACAATCTAAAATACAAACAATCAACGTCCCCCCCCCCCTCAGCGAGCCGCGGTAAAATTATCAAACGTTGACTGGTCCGCGGCGACTAAAAGGTTGGGGACCACTCTCCTAAATCTTGGGGGCCTCGAGTGGCCGAGTGGTCTAAAGCGCTGTCCGTTACGGATCACTGCCATCTCACCTCTGTCTGCGTGGGTTCGAGTCTAGGATTCGGCAAATGTGGATATGTGAGAAAGCTTGCCAGTAGCTTCTCGTGGGTCGGTGGTTCTTTCCGATGATTTCCCGGTTTCTTCCTCCACCATTAATACTGGCCGCCATGTATAGCCTATCTTGTGCTGAAAAATGGCGTTAAACCCCACAACAACCTAAATCTTGTCCTCGTTTTCGAGCGACTTATTCCCTGACATGAAGGATACATCTGTTTTGACATTTCACTGGATAAATGTTTTGGAAAATGTAGTTTCAGCCATGACTTTTCCTTTGGAGTGCAGAATATTTTGTCAAAGATCATTCTTACTTATGCTGACACTATCAACATATGATTTATCACACGATGATAATGAGAAGCAGCGATGGCAGATATAACTTTGGAAAGAAAACTCTTAGAGAGCGGCCGAGTTTCAGACCACGTTGTATTCTGCCACATTCTAGTTATACAAACAATTAATTTAGTCCTTCGTTCAGTTCGACAGAGTAGCGAAAATTCTCGTGGAGTCAATCGTTGCTGTAAACATCATTGATATGAGCAAGAGCAGTGTTTTCATCCAGAACAGAAATCCAAACCGGGGGAAATTGGCCAAAACTAAAACTTAAAACCCCTCAACACCCTTTCTCTTGTATGTATATGTTTGTAAGTGTAGTTTATCTTTAAACACTTCCTACCCTTGTGTGTGATAGTATGTTTGTATATATGTATGTACATAAATAATGTGTGTATAAACGCTCCTATCCTTTTCGTTGGATAGTAGAAGTGTTTGTTTGAATAGTAGTCAAATTTCGTGTGGTGTGGGTTGTGGTGCTTGGATAGTATTTAAAAAGCAGGTGTTTGGACAGTAATTACAAAAGTGGGTAATGGATTGTAAGGTGTTTGTCTGTATTGTTTATAAATTCTATTTGTTATCATTCATTGTGTCAATAATCAATTTTGATCCCAGACTGCCTCCTCATACGTAAAACCAATGAACAATTGTAACGCTGGATTTCCTGTACGACTCCCGAGTGTCTTCTAATGTAAACCTATGGAGTAATGTTAATTGTCGTTAGTCCCCAGAGAGCCCCATACAGCAGCTTACGTGGCTGCCTTATCCTGGACACCGTATTCCATCCAACCGAGTTATAATATTCAATCAGTCTTGAAAGCACAAAGTGTAATCTATGACACCATACCACTTAGGTTCACAAAAGAACATATACTACCAAAGGATTAACTGAAAATGGTATCCCCATATTCCCTCGCATATCCACAGGAGGAGACGCGAATTTGATTTGAGTACTTCATCGACAAGTATAGAGAAAAGAATCTTCTTTAATTATTATGCCCAAAAAATTGTTCCCACTGTGTTCGGCCACGAATACTCTGAATCATACTTATTCAACTCTATCTAAATTTCTCGTTTTCGATATTCCTAGATTTTTCTCACTTGAGTTCAGTTACGGTTGGTCGATTCCTTTCTCCAATTAAATATCGATTGTTCCCATCGGATCTAGATCACACCACTACTATTTCGATTACTTCACCTAGATTTCGATTATTCTCACTCGACAACTATCTGTCATTTCTTACTACACTATTATGTTGTTTCCGACCGTTTAAAAGTCTTGTCTGATAAATGTATTACCATTTGTTACCGTATATCACTCTGAATCGCAATGTACAGTTGATCTCTCTCTCTCTCTCTCTCTCTCTCTCTCTCTCTCTCTCTCTCTCTCTCTCTCTCTCTCTCTCTCTCTCTCTCTCTCTCTCTCTCTCTCTCTCTCTCTCTCTCTCTCTCTCTCTCTCTCTCTCTCTCTCTCTCTCTCTCTCTCTCTCTCTCTCTCTCTCTCTCTCTCTGATAATCTGTACACAGTGTACCTTTTCATGTTGGGAATAATAGGCTCCTTGGAAGGATACGTTTCTTGCCGTTATTTGTTTATTTTCTTTCTTTCTTTGTTCTGGCACGAAAAATTTTGTCATCTTCGTGTGAACATAACAATACCGTCGAACTCAATTATAACGAACTACGTAGTGTCGCCTATCGTGAATTTTTTTTTCAAGACCTGGGATATGTATTGTAGTCAATGAATTGCAAAAGTGCATCTTCGCATCTCCCTTAGCATGTAATGCCATATAAACGATAACGTGTAACAGAGCACACTGTACGTCGGGCGAAAATAGCTAAGGCAACTGACTTAAAAAGGATACTTTTTAAGATATGACTAAGTGCCAGAGAGAAACTATTACAAGTGTATTTGAGTGAAAGATGTTTTACAAATACGGGCCGGCAGTGGAAAATTGCTTATTTATCAGTCCATTCAAATTATGTGCTTCCCTTGTATCGATAATGTTGGAACAGTATTCAAATTTAAACAACTTAATTTTGATTGGATACGGTTGCTTGCCGCCGCATCCAATGAAATTTACAGACCCAAAGCATATAAATATCTGCTCGATACGCCGCCAAGGTGTACATAGAGTTATGATCTTGGAACTTTGGCTAGCAAAGATGGCAAGAGTATTGTTTTATACCTATTTCACTACGTGGTATCTGGTCTACGTTGTAAGCGAGATTGACTGCAAATGCAAACTTTCACTGCGATGCATGACCTAAGAAACATTATTCATTCCTGGTATAACTAATTTTCAACAGACATGCAAAACTTTGAATGAAATAAGACCGTTACTGAGTGAAAGATAGCAACGAAAACGTGAAAGTATAAACAGAACATTTAAAAGAACCACAAATTATGCAATATTATACTGTTGCAGGTCGAAAAGTTCCTGTGCAGTCTTGCCATTACGGATCCGAGACTATCCGCATAAACTTCTCATGCTACCCGTGATATAAACAAATTATAAAATTGATCGTGTAAATTATTACCTGATCATGAAAGTCTTTTTAGTGGACCGGGTCTAAGCAGTTAACAAAGATACGTAGTAAAATAAGTTTAAAATTATTTCTGTAATATTATACTGATTTAGGATCAATGTTTCCTGTGTAATCTAGTCACTAAGGAGACAGGACTGGCAGCATGACCTTCTCATGTTATCCGTGATATAAACAAATTTTAAACATTGCTCAGACAGTCTAGTAACCTTAAGTTACTGATCATGCAAGTAAATAACTCATCTTGTTAATCTTTTTTCAATGGACCACGTCTGAGCATTTAACAAAGATACAGTGGTAATATGAATTGAAAATTACTTATAATATTAAAGATGAAAATATTTCATTTTCGCGTTGAAAGAGGAGAGGAAATATTGCCTCATTTTAAATTTACACCAATGATATAGTCAGTTATATGCAAAGATTTATTTGTGTACTAAATTATATTTATCACTTCAGAAACAAGGTGAAATCAGCTCTGAAGGTCGCTTTTTCACAAACATTGCCTAATCTATTTAAAGACATTACTTAAATTAACTGACCTGGTTTTGAACTGCCTCAAGTAGTAATGTGACCTATGATTTGTACTATCGACGTGAAAAACATTCCAGTTGGTTAAATAAATTGTAGACGACCAATCAGCTATTGCATAAATAACGCAATAGTGAAGAGGGTATTAATGGAAACTTTTCATAAGTGTTTTCTAAAACTATACAACAAAATGTATCTTTTTGTACTCAAAGTGATGTAGATTTTAAAGCAGTTGTAATACATTTAGCAAATTTTTACAGTTCAAAAATCTGCCATACAAAAGAACTGTTAACACTACTGGCTTTGGACAATTTGCTAGCGGAAATTTTTCACTCTGCCTGACAGTTTTTTGTTGCTTTTTTTACGTCATAAAATACTTATGACATTTAATTTTCCATCCGTACTTAAATTATTTCGAACATTACTAAAATTTCTATCCTTAGACAAGACTGTCAGGGTAATACACAAGGCATCATCGACTGGAATTAGGGTTATGATCCGAATGTTGAATGCACATGTTGTTGCAGGGGACATAAAATGATGTAGAGTGAATATTCGTCGATAACCAGCCAAAGTTGGCAAGCCAATATCTCTAGCTAGTTATGTGGCAGTAGATAGTTTCGTAAATTGGCCCTGCTTAACTTAAGGCAATGATGTGACTCAGACACTCCCTACCCCCAAAAAACGTTTGTCGGGGTAACAGTGTCTCTGAGATAGGATCAGCTCAAATGTATCTACTACTATGGCAGCCTTTTATACTTATTAGCCCAAAATAATATTGTTATTTTGAGACAAAATGTCATACCAAACAAGTGAAATATTATATATAGTGACATTCTCAATCCGACATGTTGGATTTGATCTGACAAACAGATTTTGTAAGAGATTAAATTCCATCAAATGAGCGTCAGGTTATACTGGTATAAAATCTAAAATAAGTGATTGTATTTAAAACAAAAAGTAGGCTACCATATATCACCAAAATATAGATCGGTACGGTTATTCGCGACTGAAAATTATATGAGAATAGCGGGTTGGGAAGATGATACGATGATACTTATTGATAATATGTTCGATATTTTATTTAATAATGATATTACTAAAGCTACACAAAATTAAACATCTACAGTTTATTATAATCTTTTTCATATGTTCTGACTCTCATTGGCAGAATATGTTAACATACTATCAATAATACAGAACTCGCGTATTATATCGTCCATATCATATTTTATACCACGCAAATAAAATCGTATCTGATAAAGTAATACAATTCTGTTTATATCGCTCAGGATATTATAAAATTGATAGATTTATTAGGCGAAATACTGGTTGTTTTATATTATTTTTAGGACAAGACAATTTTGACGTTGTAAATCACAGTAAAAATATTCGAAATAGCTCTTTAGTGTCAAAAATATGAACGTACAACGAGGGGTTGGGAGTTGTGATGCTTCATTGTAAAAACTATCAGTCGTACAAGAAATTAACCATTACACGTGAATTAAAATCTGACGGAAAAGGTTTTCATACAAATCATTAGTTAGTGTTTATTTGCATCTTCAATGCAGAAAATCTTAGTCCGTTAAAAATTTATCAAAATAATTGTCCAGTGATGGCGAAGATGGGGGGACGCTCCATGTCTGGTCTCATGAGATGCATAGGTATGACCCAGTTGTTAGTGAAAATGGTACAGAGAGATAATATCTTTCTGTACTCACACAGATTGAGAGAAAGAGAGATGAATAAGCGATAAAGAGTAAAAATAACTACTTATATGAAGAATTTATTTATTACATTCATTTTCAGTGTTGTTCAGACATTGAAAAGGTGAAGGAAGAGTTGCACATACCAGCTTACTTCTTACAGTAGGTGATACATAGAAATAAATAATATATAACATATTTACATATTAAAAATAAAATCTTCAAACGTAACGAAATTAACATCGTTTACAAGATACTGAATCTGGAACTTTTCAACATACAAACATAAGCAGTATACGTTACCTGTTTGACTCAACAAGTTTGTGAATCATTTACATACGATACTGTCTGTAACGACGGTGTTCACTATATTTGTTACACAAGGGAGTTTTGTATTTGAGGAATGGGCATAAAAAAATTACAAATACTTTCCAAATTTTTTTTCGTAGAGTTTATGTAAGTTTTAAATTTCGTGTCCTTCTTTGTGTATTCTAGAATATAAAGAATGTCATTTATGGTTTGCCAACAAGTAAACCTTTTAGGCCCGTATGTTATCCTTTTTAAAAACAGAAATCTGCTGGGAAAGAACAGCGTGAAACAACGACCAAAGGTCTCATTTTGGGGAATATAAAGATCTCCATTACTCACAGGGATAAAAGGCTTTTCTTTTCCTTGCAAATCTGACATTAAGTTATGGGTATTATTTCATATCATATACTGAAAGAGAGAGAGAGAGAGAGAGAGAGAGAGAGAGAGAGAGAGAGAGAGAGAGAGAGAGAGAGAGAGAGAGAGAGAGAGAGAGAGAGAGAGAGAGATTTTCCTAACTTTTAAAATCTATTAAAAAACTAAAACTTTATGCTGAAGTTTAGATGTTCATGTTGATATCCTAGTAATATTTCCATTATTATTTTCGAAAGAATACACGAACTAAAACTGAAACTCGAATAGCATTCCCTTTTACACCGTTCAAGTACTTAATTTAAACACTGAAAAAAAATACTTTGTGAAGAAATTACATTAAAGAAGGCGATCCGGCTTTTCTCCGACAAACTTGTTTCACCACATCCGAAAAGCATGCTTGATGATACCAGCGAATCCTACTGGTTTGATAGATTTGAAATCATTCGTTTATTAAGTCAGTAAGCATACCAGATAGTACCAATGAATCCTACTAGTTGACAGAATTGAAATCATTAGTAAATTGAGTCAGCAAAACATTCCCGGAAAAGCAAACTTTGGACACACCTGCTAAAAGTAAAACCTAACAAAGCCGACACATCCTTAAAATGGCATCTGCTCACAAGGAAAACATTCAAGAACCCCCTTTTGTAAGTACACTTGTATAGCTTGCCTCTTTGCTAAGAAAACCTGTCCACATTAAAGAAACGTTTCGAGTCCACCTAGGTCATCTTAAGGAAGGTTTCATTAAATTTCTTTCTATGATACATATGTATGCTTGTAGAAGTATCTATGACAACGCCCATGTTGGTAACACGTGCTTATTCCACGTCGAATAATATTATAATCGTGCAAGAGATAAACATTGGTGATCAATAATTAAACGTCATAAAATGAACTTTGCCACAATAAAGTTTGATATTTCATGTCAAACAGATATTTATACCTTAAATGCGCAATTCAAACATGAAAAGCGTATTTTAAATTATGAAAGCACACGTTACATCAGAAGTAGTTTAGCAAGGAAATCTCATTTTTACGATTCTATACTGAATCCTTCTTGTTTCCAAATACTGTCTGCATTTTATTAATTAGTTCTTAACAAAACAATTCCTTCTGAAGCTGGTTAATCGGTACGTATTAATAGTTTTATTGAATAAATTGGTATATGCTCGAAATTTAAAATTGTGAAAAGATCCTCGCAAACTGGCCATGTATTTTTGTCACCATTTAACCATTCTAGGTCGATCAAACTTCTATAATTTTGGAACCTCTACTGATTGGTCAAATTCAGAGCTACGGCAGTTCTCGGTTTTGGGATTTTTCAATGTATTTATAGCAAATATTGTCCAAGAACCCTAGGTGTTAAGTAGGAAATTCAAACAGTAAAATTTTCTATCCAGAGCTCAGTTCTCTAAGTCAATCAGTTACTTTATTGGCCTAGATAGACAGTTTAGTATCATACTGGATATCTTACAGAGCTAAATAATTTAAATTAAAATAATATAAAAAATTAAGAATCAAAAGCAATTTGTAAATTTCTTTATTAAGAACGACAACTCACACATTCATACAGATATCACAGCAAGAGTTGTCGCACAGTCACCGTATTGGGAACACTACTACCCAGTCTATTTGCCAGAAGCTGCAGCATGAAGTTACATCAAAATCATAGTTTACAGAATTCTAAAAAAAAAAAATTACACAACGCAAAAATTATATCTTGACAATACCAGTGAAAACCAGCAACAAAAAAAAAAAACAAAGAAAAGATTTACAGCTAACGTTCATACTTTAATGCAGTGGTTCCCAATCCACAGGTCGCGACCCAAATCAAGGTCGCAAGGACGTATCAGAGCGTGACTGGATTTTTTTTGAAGGTGAAAAAACTTACCAAACTTTGGTTTCAGCGTCATAAGGCTCAGCAAAAATATGCATTTTTGGGGGTTGCCGCCAAAAAGGGTTCAGAAACACAATGATATATAATATACTTTTAACACTGCCTTAAGTGTGTACATGTTCGTGCATGTGTGTATAGAGAGAGAGAGAGAGAGAGAGAGAGAGAGAGAGAGAGAGAGAGAGAGAGAGAGAGAGAGAGAGAGAGATGTACAGATACAGCGTTTTTATATTTCTCATTATTAAAATACAGATGGAAAAAATGGATGTATTGTGAAAACAAAGCCCTAAATCAAACGGAAAAATTAGTCAAAGGAAGGTGATTGCAGTGTAATGATATTATGCAGTGTAATGATATTATAGTGTATGTTCATGTATGTAATAATGCAGTACACCATAATCGTGTGACCATGTCATAAAGGATAATCGTGCTATGCAGTTTTATCATCTTGTGAAGTGTCACGTTATGCATGTAAATGTAATATGCAATCGTATTATGCAGTGTAATCACTAAATAGTGTACTCACAATATGTAATAGCATGTAGTGTCATAATGTTATGCAGTGAACTCGTATTATGTAAAAACGTGTAGTGAAATTATATTATGCAGTGTAATCATAATATGTAACAACATTAGTGTTATAATGGTATGCAGTGTGCTCCTATTATGTAATAGCATGCAATGTAATTACAATATGCAGTGTACTCATAACATGAAATAACATGTAGTGTCATTATATAATAGCATGCAATGTAATCATATGCAGTGTACTCATCTAAAATAACATGTAGTCATAATGTTATGCAGTGAGTTCATATTATGTAACAGCATGCAGTGTAATCATATGCAGTATACTCATGATGTAATAACATGTAGTGTCATTATATAATATCATGCAATGTAATCATATTATCCAGTGTACTCATACCATGTAATAACATGTAGCATCATAATGTTATGCAGTGTGCACATATTATGTAACAGCATGCAATGTAACCATATTATGTAGTATACTCATAATATGAAATAACAGTGTCATAATGTTATGCAGTGTGCACATATTATGTAACAGCATGCAATGTAACCATATTATGTAGTATACTCATAATATGAAATAACAGTGTCATAATGTTATGCAGTGTGCACATATTATGTAACAGCATGCAATGTAACCATATTATGTAGTATACTCATAATATGAAATAACAGTGTCATAATGTTATGCAGTGTACTCATTAAGTAACAGCATGCAATATATTCGTATTATGTAGTTTATTCCTATGATGTAATGACATGCAGTATACTAATCTCATGCATTGATATGTAGAGTACTGTAATGCAGTGTACTCAAAATCTAATAACATGCAGTGTCATCATGTTATGCAGTGTACTCATTATGTAATAACATGCATTCTCACTATGTCATGCAGTGCAGTGTAATAATAATGTTATCCTGTTTTTTTTAAGAAGCTTAACAATACTAATCAACAATGTGGCAGTGTTCTCAATTTTCCAGACTTTATACAGATTTTCAATTTATTTACTGTACTTAGTGACAGTAAGAAAAACTTGACTATCATGTATATCACGAATCACACTTCATTCTGTATTACAAAAAGTAAAGAAAATAAAAAACTCTTCAAGAACTGCAAAGCTTGCCTGCAAGCAACAATGTCCTGTGTAAAAAATCTGGTAAAGACAGGTACAGGGATAAAACCTACCATATATACTAGTTTATAAGATGCCTCCAACTATCACCTACATAGATCCAGACCTACCATTGCATACTGCACCAGCAGTTCTTGGTCGATGTACACTGCTTGGAGTAAAAAGCAGAAAAACAATATAGACTTTGATCTACTGGCACATTATACAACAGTATATTTGGGTCTATGTTTGATCTGACTTACATGTTAATTAAATATGGTAAGTTATTATACAACTATATTAATATGAAATATAATTGGATTTTGAAAAACATACACTTGAATTTGTACAAGGAAGTGTAAAATGAGAAAAATGAATTGCTTTATATAGCATTAAATCTTAAGACATCTATTTCTGGCGTTTGTTTTACTATGCTGCAACTTCAGGCTCAGATATGTAGTTAAATAAGACAGAAAGCATAGTGACATGTACAGATTTACAAATGTGGGTATTTTCCCATCATAACTCCACCACATTATAATGCGACATCTAGGGAATGTGCTTCACACAAGGCCGTGTGAGACAAATGTCAACATAAATAAATACAGATAACGTCTGTAAAATACTTTTCTAATGCTCTGTCTTGTATTATTTGAAATGTGGAAATATCTCGTTTGAAGGTCCCATCTCTTTTGTCCACCCAAACATATCTTTAGCTTGTCTAGAATCTCTAAAGCAGAGTCACTAGTTCGACTGAATTAATGTATACAAATAAAGAGCAAGCAGACATTTCCAAACAGAGGGGAATTATCAACCTACTCCTCTGTGATTCATTTTATTTTCATACCCTCCACGTAGTCAACACGACAATGCCATCGTATTTCGCGGCGATCGATCATGCGGTGGAACACATAATTTAGGAACTTGCCAGGCTTACGACGTCTTCAAGAGATGCACGTGACCCGCATGTTTTCCTTAACAGAGAATCTTATCTCACTCTACTAACTGGAGAGCGTGAAAATTCACCGGCTAAAACTTGAGATGTTGCTTTTTTATCATTTGACTGTTCACAAGTTTGTTTCGCCACGTGTGGCATAAATGCCTCTGAGTCATAAACTGGGCAATCTATATAAATTGCCCCAGTCATATTACTCCTTCTCAACCTATCTCCGCCGTATTGTTTCATGATTATATTGGAATACGTGTGTAGAGTGGTAGTTTCCAGCGGATACGTCACAAATGTCAAACCATTTGTCATACCACTTACCCAGGTATTTTACAGAATTTTTTATTTGTTTTTGCCTGGGATGAAAAGGGACATTTTGCCAAACGTCTTCGTCTTTGAAGAAAAACACTGACTGATCCTTATAAGAGTAAAACACAACATCAAGTCTGTCTGGTAATGGCTCACTTCCTTCTTCCGCAGGAAATTCATCCTGTAACTTCCGTTTCCGTTCACAACATCCGCGTTCTCCTTTTGGAAGTTTAGGATCGAAAACGTAAACCTGAAAAGATAATGCACTGTTGTACAATTGATAGAAATGAATACAGATTTGATTACAACGTATCTGAATCTTCGCCACTTGTTTTCAACAGAATATATCGCAATCTTGATTCACGAAAATTAATTTGTATCTGGTTAAAGCCCCAATGTCACCGTATATCATATATTTTGTCATTCTCCCAATCTAGCTAAAGTTTGTAAGGAAGGAAATGATCTATTTAAAAAGCCATCTGAAACAATCCATTTTTTTTAAAAAAATAATCAAAGTGCTATGTTTAAACGACGGTAAAATATTTAGAGATGCCATCCCTTAATTCACTCAACGAATTCGCTCGTCATTCCGTTCTTTTTCGGGAGTTCTCCAAAGGTCGCGATGTGATACATTCGACAAATTCCGTTAATTACTAATCTAATGGAGACAACGTTCATATTTCTGCATACAAACCGATTCGAGAGGGAATGAATAGAGGCATGTTCACTTGTTTAATCGGATCTGAGAAGAAACAGTAATGCATTAGATAAAAAGAAGACTGGTGACTATTGGTGATCATCTGGGGCGCTGGAACGAATTGAAGGGCGAACTTAAGCTGAAGACCATCCGACACAGTGGTGTTAGCTTCTCATGTTTACAATGGCGATGTCATTAAATCCCGTGTTCCAGATTTTGACTGATTTTTTTTCTATATAAGAAAGCCACTCTGTACGCTTATACAAGAGATGTAACCTCAAACACAATTTAGAGGATGTCCTGAGAAATATTCCTACTAACATCGAAAAAACGAATATTAAAAAGCATATCCTATGAAACATTCCCACTAAATTTGATCAAAGTTTGTACAGCTGTTCTGGATAAAGGTTTCAACATTGTTTTCAATATCTTTGATGAACAAAAATCACATCAAAACGAGGGAAGCGACCCAAACATGTCCTAAGAATATATTTATTTCCAGGTCGATCGAAACTGGCTCTGCGATTGCCGAAAAGTAAGAAATAACTTTCTAACTGGTTTCTAAAGAAAGGACACCGTTGCTAATGAAACTTAGCTTTCAGAGGTCTTTGCTATCAGCCTAACTTCTCCTCTTAGCCAATCATAAAGTAGCTGTGTGTGTTTTGTGTGTGTGTGTGTGTGTGTGCGCGCGCGCGTGTGTGTGTGTTAAAGATTTGGATTTTTAACATAGATTTAACTATTTGAGTCATATCGCTACGAGGTCTGCAGTGTGGCAGTTTTTAGTAACTCTTAATGTATAGCGCCATACGCTGCAAGTACCGTTCTTATAAGTCTCTATGACCCGGCCTGGGTTCAAACCCGCGACCTTCCGCATCTTGAGCCAGACGTTCTAAACACTTAAATCACCGGAGCGATCAAAACTGTTATGGTTTCCAGGAAGTCTTTACATCACGTTTGCTGTTGGGCGGCCTTTTGAAAATCGAGCCATGCAGTAACGCATAGATGGTTTAAGAGAAATGATGCTACTAGTTCGGAATACTTCGCTAACTTAGCATTCAAAGGTGAATCAATTTACCATATCATTTTGTATGTGAGAGAAGGTGGATAATTATTAAAATGATTAGAACTCTGACAGTGCAAAAACGGCACATACGCAAAATGATCTTCAGAGGTTATGGCTCAACACAGATGTCTTGGCATGTTATACTTTCTATTGTTTTACAAGTTCATGAAATATATTATTGTGCTTTTTGCGAGCTCTGAATTCTATATATGTATTTATACTTATATTACCTACAAAAACCCTGCTTTGAAAGATGTGCGTGCTTTCAACAAAGACCAAAATTACTAAATTATTGAATATTATAATTTTTTGTTCATCTAGAAATTAGTATGTCTTCGCTACTCACGACAATAGTTCACTCTCTTATCCTAAAATCCATTTAAATGATTCGAACTGTTTTAGCGGTTTAAAAAAAAATGTAAAAACCACTCCACAAATATCTTTTTTTTTCTTCTAAATGTCTGAGCAACTTTCAAACTCTTATCAATGAGCTCGAGTCTAAAGAACAAAGCACATGTGCCGTGTTTTATCGTGCATAGTGCACGTTCAACTCCAGATTTGCCTTTACATGATGCACCGATAGACTGGAGTATACCGTTTCGTTCCATGGAGGATTCTGATCGAACAGCAGTATTCAATAGCAGAACTAGGTCTGTCATTTTCAGATTAGTGTACATGATTAAGATGACAAAAAACATCAATTTGCGAAGAAACACAAAATCTTTATCAAAGATAAGCTGAAATAAAGAAATGTTGCGAGTAAATGTTTCTGATTTCGCATATGGTGAGACATAATCTCTTCTGAAATGGATGACATGTTCTTATTCTTGTTGGTTTAAGGCCATTTGTCAACACATGCTAGTCTATATATGGAGGCTAATGTATTTGGAAGAATCTCGGGGAAAACCAAGGTAAGAACTCCCTACCCACCGGAAGCAACTGGCAAGCTTTGCCACCTACCAGCATTGGATAAGCCTGAGACTATAACCCATGCAGAAAGAGGTGAGATGGCAGTGATCCGTAAAGGCGAGCGCTCTTTAGACCACTCGGCTACACAGAACCCTTTTCTGAAATAAAAGCTTTAAGAACGGGCAAGCTGATTCTTACTGAAACAGAAACAACATTCTTTCACACAAATGACCATTTCCTGTACATATTCTTTTACAAGATGTCTCAACTTAATATACCCATTTTTTTCATTCACATAAAGCGCTGCCAAATCTAGGTCTAATCCGTTTCTTAATCTGTAGAACAAAAGAACAGACTCTGACCTGCATGTACAAAATGCAGCAGTAGACCAGAGTCTATGTTGTAAGTAATAAGAGCTGACTAAATATGCGGGTATATACGGTAACGATATGCCAAGTTCATTCAACATTCCAACCCAAACCCCTAAACTATTGGAATGATTTATCTTTCGTCAAAAGAAGGCAACTTCTCCATCTCTGACAATTTACAAAGCTTTACTGGCAAAAACTTTAGAATTTCTTACTCGCATGCTCATTGCACAAGCTTACAAGAGTACAAGTCAATTAGTCACATATACAAGTCAATTAGTCACATATACAAGTCAACCCTGAGGGTAAAAAAAAAATCCGCAAACATGCCTTCATTTTATTATACTTTTAAATAACTACCAAACTGTATGAACAGTAAGGAAATTTTTTAAAAATATTAATTTACAAAATACGATATACTTAGAAAAATGAAAGATCTTTGATACATCAATACCATAAAGTAGCAGGCGTGTTTATATTTTTGCAAAGGTTCCGTTGTTGTCCAGTTTCCAGAAATTACGATAACTTAAGAAAATACTACAAAACGGCAGGTGTTTGTTTTGTTGTAGTTGGGTTTAACGCCATTTTTCAGCACAAGATAGGCTATACACGGCGGCCAGTATAAGTGGTGGAGGAAGAACCCAGACCCCCCCATTGAACCATCGACTCACGAGAAGATGCTGGCAAGTTTTCTCACATACATGCAATGGCCGAGCCCAAGGCAGGCGTTTGAACATGTCTCTCAAATAAGGCAAAATGTATAATTTTGTTTTAATTTTTATAAAACTAAAAATCTTAAACTAATAACTATATTTAACCTATCATCTTAATATATTTTCTTCAAGATTCTAACTATATAAGGACTAATACAATAAAAAACACACTGAACTTATTTTTAAATATATCGTATCAACACTGAAACCGTCCATAAACATGTAATCTAGAGGTAAAGCATGACTTATTTGTGCTAAAATAATCCGGAACCAAGCATTTTTAAAATAATAATAATAATAATAATAATAATAATAATAATAATAATAATAATAATAATAATAATAATAATAATAATAATAATACAGCAATAAGAAAGCTACTAACCCATTCATCTTTAAAAAAGTAGAGATTTTTGTCTCTCATGTCGAAGAAGACACTGTTTAGATTGCTCGGAATGGATTCAGTTTGTCCGGGTTTGGGGCCAAAATCGTCTTGAATAAGACGTGGCCAGCCATCGTACACTCTGTCCTCTTCGCTCTGGTACTTGTAGTACTTGTCGCCTAGGAAATCACAAGAAAGCTTCATTAGAAAGTTCAAGGAGAGAAAAAAAAAAGTAATCTTTAGAATTTGCTGCAGGAGCGAACCTTGTCTCTCTCAAATACATATAATACTGAAAGTTGTCTCCCCTAGATAATAAAAGTGGTGGAAAAATGTCTGGTGGGGTGGAGGGTGTTAACGCACATTTTTGCTACACATGGCGGCCAGTATGTACGGTACCAATTCAGTTTCCAATGTAAGACTATGAAAACGCCTTGATTTTACAAATTCAATAACTTTTAATCTCTGAGTGATCATGGTCAAGCCTATATCTATCAAATATAAATGCATCATGGAAGACTGGTTTTTTGAAGAGAAAGGGATGTGAGCATGTGCATTTTCTGGACCTACGTGTGTTTGAAACGTGCTTCCAGTTTCGCACAAATAAGTCTGGTGCAAGTTTCAGTAATGAGTGTTCCAGATTTAAGGTTGTTAAAAGACAGAAATTCCATCAATAAAAAGTGTCCGTTTTTCAGTTCCAACTAGGATCTCAGCAGATTATTTTAACTAAAATCTATCTTTCATTATCAACAAATCCTGTTCAGCCAAAACCATACATACTCTACTTTAACTTCACCCATTTCAAGATTGTTTCCCATTTTACTACACCATTAGCCCCGTGAGTCCAGGAAGAACACGGAAACACCTTGAGATGAACCACCAACCCACGGGAAGTTACTGGCATGTTTTCTCACATACCCACATTAGCCGAGCCCGAGATTCGAACCTGCGCAGATAGAGGTGAGATGGCAGTGTTCTGTAACGGTGAGCGATTAAGACCGCTCTGCCACTCACTGTAAAATATAAAGTACCTATGCAACATTTCAAGCTTCCATGTACTACAGCTGTTCATAGCTTTATCAAATATGTACATTTAATCAAACTTCATCGACAGGACACGATGATCTTAACAACTGTTGACACTATGAACATGTAAAAATATTTTTTAATTCCCGTGAGATATATCGCACCTCAAATTAGTGGTCCATCATAATTTTGGGAACACTTATATGTTGTGTGTGTGTGTGTGTGTGTGTGTGTGTGTGTGTGTGTGTGTGTGTTTTGTAAAAAAAAAATCGAAATCTAGAGAAAAATAGAACTTAAAAGCCAGAACGACAGCTTTGATCCAACACTAGTAAAACACAATATTTGTATGTCATCGAAATTTGGCATGAAAGGAAAAAATATCTTAAGAATAACCTAAAATATAAGCAATCCTAACATGTTTGAGTCTCAAATATCGAAAATACAAATTTTTCGAACTTCAATTTAAAGTTTCAGCTATGCGCTAAGATTTTGAAAATTCAAAACCTGGAATTACACTTGAGCTGCTCACGTGCACAACTTAATCAAAGGACTAAAACTTTTAAAAATTCATGTTATTATACACAAACAATATAACTCTCTAGAGATTTATTTCTCTCACTGTCTCAAACACCCAACCCTTGTATAATGTTCTTACAACAAAACACGCTTACTGTCTCAGACATCCGACCCTTGTATTGTAATAACTAGAAGCAATTCAAATACGATCAGTTTACGATAGAAATGCGTGCCATCGATACACCCACTACCAGTCTTTGTGATGAAACGCAAAAATTGATGATTTACCTGCGCAACGTGGGTTGCCTTTGAAGATCCGTACTGTTGACAAATACATGAAACTTTCGACTCGTGAGGAATTACAAAAAGATCTACCTCCAAAGAGCAGACTTATCTGTACCTAATCACAAAACAATTACTTGTTTACGGCACCATTCAAATCGTTTCCAACTGTTCTTGAATAGTAGGCAGCCAAAAGGCTTTGCGTCAAGACGTCTGTAATAAATGACATATGGTGGTCGACATCCAAAACTAGTGCTTTCTCAGGTTCGCACTTGGCAAACTCGTTTTAAGAAGAAATTGTGTGTACCTGAACACATAATACGTCTTCTGCAACCTATCTAGACGAAGTCTAAAGCAATCTTCAATCTTTATTTACTTTTAATGAGTTTGATAAGTAGATCTTCCCGAAAGTTTTAGTTATTTATTGTTTGTATTTACTTTTATTTATCCACCGTAAGATCATTAAAGTAAAACTATCATCTCTATGCAAGTCCTTGCAGCAACAGAACAATTGACGATATTCTTTAAGATTGGAGCCAACCTGTTACGAGCCACCAGTCCGTCGTTCAATCTGGTTTTAATCAGATTGTCCGTAGTTTTAAAATATCACAATGGCCAATTTACCAGTTTCAACCACAGCTGCGAGTTAATCTCTACATAATTAAAGAAAACACCAGAACTAATATAACCACGCAAACTCAATATCGTTGCATTTTCTGAAAATCTGAAGTTTTTCTTTTAAACACGTTATAACTTCATTATAGACATGTTTTCGATTACTAGTAGCAATTGATTGACAGCTAGTGGTAGATAGGTGATGTTCGGGTGTTTGTCAATTACTCTACGAATGCTAAGCATGTCGGGTTGGTTAGACACTTAGGTTAAGTTCACTATCTTACATGCACATATTAAAATTATTATAACTCCACAACGTTTACTCAGGATTTACGAGACGTTCAATGCTAGCTGATATTCCCTCTAGTACGGTGGTGGTATGTTCGGCTGAGAAACTTCGATTTTAAAAGAAACTGTAATGCTAGCGAGTACACGTATGCTGTTTTGATTCTGTAAACTCATATACTCACTCATATTCATTTTGCAACAAAGAAATCCAAATCTATCTCTCCTTGATCCACAATCAGTACGATTATTATTTTATAAAAGGAAAATCAAAAATAGAGTCATGTCCTAACTAAAAGTCTTATTTCGATCTAAATTAAATATACGCCTTTCAAAATATAATGAATGACAGACGTTGTGGAGAAAGAAAAAAAAAACGTAATTCAGACGTAATACGTAATTAATCTCTACCAATTCTGATTGTTTAATGTTAAAAGTACTTATGAGAAGTGTAATCCAAAATGCCATTACTGCTTTATCGGTGCTGATAACGTAATCGGTTTCTTCGACAAAATTATATTTCTTGAACTATCCATTTTTGTAATCAAAAATATCTGCTTTGTTATTCTTTTTGGTGCATTTTATACTGTTGACAAAACTAACTTTTACGTTATATCTGTGTTAATCTGCATGGTAATATTTTTTTTTTACAATTATGCATACCTTTAAAGAAGTAGGCTTCGTCCACGATGTCATTACCCGAGAAGTACCAGATGTGAGCATAGCTATCAAGATTGTTCGGAACGCCATTCCACTCTCTGGCAATATATAATGGGTCTCCGTAGCGTGTACGGTTGGCATGATTTTCGTACATCCAGTAATGATTCCCACGAAAGAAGTATGTATTGAAGATAAACTGGTTATCCGGCCTCTTCCTAACCCAGTCAAAGACTGCGTTAAATCTGCCTTTGCACACACCTATAAAAAATTCATTGACCGATTAGTAAGGGAGGTACACGATTAACCTAAATACAGATACGGATGTTAACGTTTCCGGTTTTTACTCTTCATCCCTAATACAATCTATTGTATCGAATGATGTGGAAAACAGATTGAAAAAAAAAAAGAGTACAAGACTGCATCATACTCACCATAACATCATGGTAATTATTATAATTTATTCCAATTTAGAGCAGTGTGTGTGTGTGTGTATGATTTAGATTTTGAATGTAGCTTTAACAATTTCTGTCATATCGCTACGATGTCTGCTGTGTGGCAGTTTATAGTGATGTCTAGCACTGGGGCAATGTGCTGCACATGTAGCAAGATGTCCCACCCAATTACATTACCCTGACACCAGGCCGATCAATCCTAATACTAACCTCTTATTGCTGAGCGCCAAGCTAGGCAGCTGTCAGTACCATTTTTGTAAGTCTTCAAATGTTGAGCAATGAAAAATTATTAAACCTGGGCTCAAAATCTTTTATCTTCGTTGATATTTTAAACCTTTTAATTTACCAAAAGATCAAATATCGCAAAAATAACTTTGATCCTGAACTTGCATGTGGTCCAAAACAACCAATTGTCATTAGGTTTACAAAAGTTTCATTAGAATATGTTTCACAGAAGCTAAACTACAGTCGGATATTAATCAAATGACCTTGACATGCGAAACTGACCTTGAAGGTTTGGCAATGAAGTTTGTATTTGGCAAAGTTCAGGGCATGATGCTTAACTATACAAAGTTTCATCAGATTCTCAGCTTCTGAGTAACAAACACCTGAATTTAAATAATGGTGGCCTGCGACCTCCACCTGGAGGATATAACTATAAAAGTTAAAGATGGAAATGCCATGTACACTTCATATTAATGACTACAACGGCTTCAGAAATATTGTATGTAATCCCACCCTCCTCGTCTTGACGCATTATAAGCACAAAAAAAACATTTGTCAGGGCATAATAAAAACCTCTACACTTATCCCACCGTCCCCTGTCTTGATGCATTATAAGAATAAACATATTTGTCTGGGTATAATTAAAACCTCCACACTCATCCCACCCTCTCCTGTCTCGCCCCATTATAAGAAAAAAATTGATGTCAGAGCACAAAAAAAACCCTCCACACTTATCCCACCCACCCTTGTCTCGCTCATTATAATATATATATATATATATATATATATATATATATCTATATATATATATATATATATATATATATATATATATATATATATATATCAGGGTATAATAAAGACCTCCTCACTTGTACCAGCGCCTTGACAAGGAAAGATGATTATAATGTCGTGACGTCACCTGTGTTTATGCCACATATAAACAAAAATAATCAATTTAAAAAATATTTTCTTTTTTTAGACAAGATGTATTATGTAACAGAGGTTATGTTTGAATGTCCACAATCAGGACAGGTCCAGTGGCAATGCTTGTTTCAACTTTTGTCCTGTTTTTCCTCTTTTCTTTTATTGATTACTCACCGTAAACCCTCTGAAC
The DNA here is from genome assembly GCA_016746295.1 of Potamilus streckersoni. Classification (NCBI taxonomy): domain Eukaryota; kingdom Metazoa; phylum Mollusca; class Bivalvia; order Unionida; family Unionidae; genus Potamilus; species Potamilus streckersoni. Next base: position 3,565,881 of record JAEAOA010000900.1, on the reverse strand, counting down.
AGCCTTTCTGTCTTCCCAGTTTAATTCAAAATCTGGACTGGCGGTCGCTGCCTCATATATGGCATACATAATAGAATATTTTTTCTCTGTGTGAAGAAGTCCCAACACGTGACCAATCTCGTGGACCGCCACCTTTAGCAGGTAGACACCATCCGGAGTAAATGATCGCAGGGATTTAAAGTTTTCCTCGTCATCAAAATGCATATTTCCAGTATGAAACGAATGAGCTATCTCTCCACCTTGCCCGTCAAATGCCCGCCTACAGTTTTGATGGGAGCCTGCAAGTAATAACATTATGGCGTTAACGTTTTTCTTTTAATGTAATGTGCTTTTTTGCAAATGAATTCTGCGTACTAATTTTAAAATAAGTAATTATATATGGTAAATTCGATTTCGTTATGTCTAATTTTTAACCCCCATGCCATTTATCCGATTACGGTATTTTTATCACTACATTAGTGAAAAAAATATTAAAGATTTTAAAAACTCATTAGTTCATGGGCTGGAGATAGGTTTGCTAAGAGTGTTAGGTATGCTTAGAGTGTTAGTTTTTTTTATTTATTAAGAACATGTTATTCAAACACAGATTATAAGCATTAACAAGGCACGAAATAATACACTATTGATTCATTATGCATTATGATTCGCTAAATCGGCACCAATATGCTGGTATTATGTTCAAGTAATTAATCTTTCTGGTACAAAAGTGTTGCATCCATTTCGTACCCCGTCGTAACCCCGCAAAACCCCACCCTAATTACGTCTGGAATACATCTAATTAAACAATTGTACTGATGACAGAATTAAAGACACGTACATCTAAATACATGAAACACAGTCAAATTTATCAGAGATTAAGTGACAATAGCAACAGAAACAAATGCCGTATATATAGACCCAGATTTGATGATACATAATGCGCTGGCGGATCTGTATCTATGCAATTTCTTAGAATAACCCATAGAACAAATATCATAGACCCTGATCTGCTGGCGCAGAGTCTATGCTGCGAGCAGTTGGATCCGATTTGTAAACGAATACCGACAATAACATTCGCCTTGTTGTAAACCCATTTATGGTCTGAAGTTCGAATTATGCCGACTTCTCTCTCTCTCTCTCTCTCTCTCTCTCTCTCTCTCTCTCTCTCTCTCTCTCTCTCTCTCTCTCTCTCTCTCTCTCTCACTCTCTCTCTCTCTCTCACACACACACACACACACACACAATTTATTCAGGAGTGCATTTGTTAAATTTTAATTTTATTCGCGTTACAACTTTATACAAATTAAATCATTCCCGTGGATCGGTGGTTCTTTCTGGCGATTTCCCAGGTGCTACCTCCACCAGTTAAAACTGCCCGACTAATATAGAATTTGCTGACACATGGTGTTAACCCCCATAACAACAACATATTAAATCATACATTATATATCTTATGTTTCTCAGATGTAATAATTTGAGATCGTGTTGAACACGTGAGCAAACATTACATTTTAAAAGCACGAGAAAAGCATTATTTCAACGAACCGCTATTTCCTTTTGTGTGTTTATTATTCTTTTTTTATAATGGGCGGGGACCTTGGTGGCTTAACGTTTCAGGAGATGGATCGGTGAAAAGAAGTGTGCGGATTTGCCCCCCCCCCTCAACTCGGATCAGTCCTAATTAGCTGCCGTCGTATTCCTGGCTAAGCCACTATACCAGACTTGCTTTTGCAAGAATAATCTGTAAATAATGATGCGCCCCCTATCCCTCTTAAAACTTATCTAATAAATAAATAAATAAATAAACAGCAAGTCCACGTAGACGTTATGCTTAAAGTTGTGAGCTGTTTTTGCACTTCATAAGAGAGAATTTCTTAGTAACTCAGGCCGACCTAATCGACGTGTTGGTAGTAAACAAATCTGCATATAAAATAATACGAGTTGTCAACTGTCTAATGAAGCTGGGGAAAAAACCCACGAAAAAATTACCAGAAACATGAAGCGATGTCGCCGAAAACTGTCTCTGACAATATATAGATAAAATTGTCTAACCTCTCCTAGAATGGTTACAGCTATTTTCATTTATGAGTCTCAACAAGTTATAGTAAATGTCTGCTTTCCGATATAAGTGCATTTCTCGTATTTAAAAGTCCAAACACGTTTTCCACGGTACTAGACAAAAACCGTTATCGCCTGCTATCCCACGTTCCTTTTAGCGATAAATCATCAAAGTAGTTATTTTATCTGTCTGTCTGTCTGTCTTATTTCGTATATTTTTTAAAATAAATCTATCACTCATGTCCAGGTATCAGCAGCCACGTTGAAAGCAAACAAGAATGTGTCTCACATCAGAACCAAAACATGTTACAAATGCAAGAAATGTATCGCCCAAGTACATAACAAAGACATCAGACAAACAGATTAGAAATTCATAATGTGAACAGAGCCTGTGACTGCGCACGAATGTGTGTGTACCCAAGTGCTATGCAAAGAAGCAAAATCAGCATATTTCAAGACTAGTACTGTTGCATTTATTTTGCCTTGTGTATTTCGTGGCCATCTCCATCACATTCTATTTCTATCGCTTCCCTTCACCCTTGTTTATAACGTCCGCCTCGGATATGGGAGGTCCCAGGATCGAACTCCAGCCGAGTCATAACAAAGACTTGTAAAAATGGTACTAGCAACTGACTCGCTGGGCGCTCCGCATTAGGAGATGAATGTTATGAGTCAGGATAACGTTACTGGGTAGAACATGATCCAACGTATCTGCGGCATTATTCTCCAGTGCTAAACATCATTATCAACTGCCACACTGCAGACATTGTAGCGATGTGACTGGAAAATTGTTAAAGCTACGTTAAAAATCAAAATGACACACACACACACACACACACACACACACACACACACACACACACTTCTCCCTTCTGTTTTCTGACCAGTTACTTCTTTTTTTGTTCTCGTTTCATCATCCCTATATCCATATTTTCCTTAATCTAAACAATAGGTAAAAGCATTGTTGCCAAGACGCATTGGTTTTCATTAAAAAAAGGACATTTCTTTTACAATATGATAACGTCTACCATACATTTATCATCATGTGTAATACTCTAGTATTACAGTACAGGTCAAACTGCAAAACACCACAGATCCTGATCTGTAAATCTGAGTCTGGACCCTACTTATAAACGAGTACAGAAGGTATATGTCAAACACAACTAAAACTGTTCCTGGTCAGAAAACGTTTCAAGACGTTTCCAGCGTCTCCCGTGACGACATATTGTTCTTCATCTGCTGCCCTTCTACTTAGGTGGCGCTCGAAAGATTCGTATTTTGCATAGGGTTAGAGAATTAAAGAAAAAGATTGTCTCAGGTTTTACTCACTGGTTATACTGGTTATTTAAAAAGATATTGCATATCGTACGTATTGTTATAAGAATTTTCAAATCGTTTTTTTTTGGTCCATGTGTAATTGGTATACTTTGAGTTATAAAGTATACAGCTTGTATTTACTTCAGACGTGCACTTCCCAAAACAAAATGCCAGCTCCACTAGATAGATCATTTTTACTTCCTGGACTTTCGAGTAAAATTTAAAAAAGGCCGATAACTTTAATTTACATGTTATATGCACTTCACAAGTTGGTATTGTCTAGTCTTGATCAATTATTTTCCCCTATTTTAATAACTGCTACAGATAATGTACTTTAAACTATTTCAGACTGACTTTTTGAGCACATGGAACCTGTCATTTCCGTTAGCTGAGTATTCGGATTATTTACACTTTCAACAAGTACAATATCCAAAGAGACTACAGCTATAGTACATGAAAGTAGCAGAGAGGTATGCCAATCATCTCAATGTACATGTTGCAAAGGCAAACATCTTCACCTTACACTTGTCACTCTCAGGTGTTTATAATATCTGTACAGCGCTCCCTTATTGCCAGTTTGAGTATGTATGTATGTATGTATGTATGTATGTATGTATGTATGTATGTATGTATGTATGTATGTATGTATGTATGTATGTATGTATGTATGTATGTATGTATGTATGTATGTATGTATGTATGTATGTATGTATGTATGTATGTATGTATGTATGTATGTATGTATGTATGTATGTATGTATGTATGTATGTATGTATGTATGTACATCTAAAGATTGTAGTGCCTAGGTTCCATGCAGATCTGGATAACTCTAGAGTCTATGTTAGAAATGGTCCCAAAAATCATTTTCATCAAGATGAGCAGCGACAACTAAAGCGATTTTTAAAATTGGAACACATACCAAGCTGTATTTGATTCACTGTGAGGATTAAACGCTAATCCCTGTTATATTCAAAGTAACATCAAATGATGGTGATCTTGAAGTTCTGGCTCCTGTAAAGCTTAATGTTTGGATACTTTGTGATGAATTTTCTCTCCACCATTTTTAAGTGCTTTATCGGAAGTAAATTGGTCTGAGCTTACTTATAGTCACTGTCGGGTCTTACATATCATAGTTTTATTCATCTTTATGGATAAGGAAATGTACATACTCTTATGATGTAAAAATCTTGCGTTTGATTGCAGATTAAAATATTTATCTGCAAACAAGAGATCCAAGAGAGTCTGATGCTGCTCGTTCGATTTACATAACTTAAAAATGTACTGTTTCACCTGTCAATCTTACATAGTACTGGAAGAACTAAACCATTTGTAAACTATCTTCTAATATTTTATATCATGTTTAATATATAATATTTTACTATATATAGTTTGATAACAAAAAATATTTCCTATGACAATGTCATAATACTTTATAAATTGATATTTCTCATAATCGATTACCTAACTCATAAAAGACCTCGGTGATACAAATTTAGTTCCCAAACTTCATTGAAATCAAAAGAGAGGTGGTTTCAATGTAGTTAACAATTTTGTTGTTTTTCTTGGGGGGGGGTGTCAAACATACGCATGACACAATATGCGTCGATCTTCCTTGTGATAAAACTCATCAACGACCAATACGAAATAAAAATAGAACCAAGTCCGAGCAAAATATGTTCCAAATTTAACGCGGTTGCATTAAGCTCATCCAATCATATGCAAGACTACTTCATAAATATTTAGATCTTGATCATAATTAAAATCAATCCAACATGTTCAGGATACAAGACTAATCAAAATCAAATCTCGACTTTCTAGAGTGCTCATCAAATCAGCCAATCAGATGCAAGATCAGCTCATTAATATGCATAGGCCTTACTCATCCAAGAATTGATTATGCAGCCATATGTACGAAGTTTAAAAAATAAATCCATCTAAATAGTCACTAGAGTATTTTCAAGGTCAGCAAAACATATCTTTAAAGAAACTAAATAATACTTGGGCATCGTGATAATATAAGCATTATTACCAAGTTTGTTCATAACCGGATCTGAAATACAGTATCGAGGTTGGTAAAAAGCTTGGTTAATTAGAAGCATTACTATCTCATTAATACGTGTGGAACTCGCACGGCCCTAGACTTAAGATCTTGATAATATTGATAATATTTGCATATATTCCAAGTCTGATCTAAATTGGATCATAAATATCACCCCATCTCGTGGCAACAAGGGTGGCAAATCAAATACAGGATCATCTAAATGATAAAATTAAGTCTCGCTCATTAATTAATCACTGGAATTGTTGATAATATACATTAAGAGTAGTAACAAGCTCAGCCAATCTGGTGCAAGATCACCTCATTAAGATGCGTGTATCCCATTGTCAAACCTCGTCGGGAATCTTGATGATACAAGCCCGTATTCCAAGTTTGATCAAAACAAAATCAGAAATTTGTCGTCTAACGTGGTAACAATATTTGGCTAACAGACGCATGATGTAAGACATATTATTTAAATGATACGCCACGTATAAACAACCGTATTTTGTAAACTAAACTGAAACAACTGTAAGAACTTGACTACGAAGCATATTTGCAATTCTCCGCAGAGCAAATTGGATCTTTAAACTTGTATACAGATGAACTTTTTTAAGAAGGGTGTGACGATTATTAATGTTATATGTAGCAGATTTAAAAATGGCTACATGTATCGTGTTTAGAATCTGTGGAGGAGGGTGTTGACAGGTCTTATCATAGTTCTTTATGGGTGTGAAGCATATGGATAAAAAAAAACACTTCACCTACAAAAAATGTGTACGATATTTGCACATTAAAAAAACGACTAACAGCTGCCCAATTTCCCAGCCCCGAAAACGACTATGGTAATAAAAGAGCACCGTAATTCAGGGCAATTAAGTCAATTCAAAAGAAAAATTGATTTTCATTTGCACTCGCTAAGCACAAACGTCCCTTACTATAACGAACGTATTGGGGTCCGATCTGAACGTATATGTATAACTAGATATTCGTTATGATGAAGTGTTTTCCGTGTATAAGCGCTATCTGATGTCCAATGTGGGCCTTAGTTATATCAACGAAGACTAATATCGAAATTTGTTAAAGCGAGGGTTTACTCTAATTGTCAAAATGTAGCAAAGTGAAAATAAAAATCCTCGGAATCTGTCATTTCAATCTGAGATGTACGTTATGCTTTCAAATTTCGATTCTGTATCAGGTATCCGTCCGAGTACGATTTTAAAAAATTCATATGAAAATAGTAGGAACGATGTTACAAAATGTATTCAAACTGAAATCTTATTTTTTAAAATATCTTACACAGTGACGTCAAGAAATGCTTTTTAATTCGATATCGTTGAGGAGGGACCTACGATATCTCAGTTACGATCAGTTATAGTATCTCAGTCGAGATTCGAACTCGTAATCCACGGGTCAGGTATTCGATACCCGCCCAAGCCAACCCATGTAGATTGCCTCTGTGTCCTTGAGACAGGCACTTGGCTGCATGTCATCTGCATGCTATAGTCAACAATGAACTAAAGTGTCGTCAAAAACTAAACAACCAACCAATCAACTTTCCTTGAGGCAAAAAATCTGAATTACGTTTATCTTAAATTGAAATGTATTTGTAAAAGGACGGATGAAAGAAAAACATTAAATATGACCAAAGTGACAACATAATAGTCTATAAAAAGTCAATTCGTCTTTTTCAATTCGGGGATAGGGTGATTTAATGGCACAATCATGTGTATGAGTAATCGGGCTAAACAAGAACATGCACTGTATACACGTTTACATTACACTTCAACTATGTAACAAGGTGACCTAGATTCTTTCTGTCTCTGTCTCTCTCTGTCTCTCTCACACACACTCACGCAAACACGCGCGCACACACAGACACACGCACAAACTGGGTAGTCGAGCTGAATCTTTGATAGGGTATTGTTTTTGTTTGATTCCTCTGCAATATATAACGGTTGAACAAGTACTTGCTGACATTGATAATATAGTGGACGTCCAAACAAGTTCATACGGTAATCTTTTCACTGATAACCCGCTTCTTACAGAAGCTTAATATCTATGAATTCGAAATCCCTTAAATCCTTCTTTAAGGTTTATCTGAATATTGGGTTATCTATGAATGGTAGAAACGTGTTGAATTAAAAGTAGAGAAGAGCTTTATAAACAATTACTCTCTTGATACCGGAGGCAAAAAGCCTATTCCGCGTCGAAATCATAATACTATACCAAATATGACATGTAGACCATGGACCTTTACAAGTTCATTCAAAAACCGTAACTTCTACCTTTACTTAATACATTTCAGCAGGTAAACTTAGAAATCTAGACTGGTTTGTGTCTCTGACGAAAAGTTGTGTACTTTTTTCTATCGACTTTTAAGAATGAGTTCATGCTTGTTGGACGTCTGAAATGTATTTGAATAGACGTCGCATGTTATTTATAATTTATCTGCCAGCTTTACGCTTCAAATCCAACAACCTAAATGCGAAACTGTCAAACACGGTTTGTCCCACTCGTTACAGCCATTAATGTGATTACTACTAAGGGGTATGGCCAACGAAGTCATCAGTTTCAGAAAGAAAAAAAAACATTCACGTCACCTTCACACCGATTATAGACAAAAATATGAACTTACGACTATGTCTTGACAAGATCACCCAATGGCAAATATTTAGTAATATCTGGAAACGTGTGTTGAAGCCCACCATAACAGTCGAATTATCACTCATCTAGGTTTGTTATCACCTAGTGAATGATCCTAGATATTGAAAACGAGTCAAAAGTTCAATATTCATTATCCCAAAAACCAAATATCCATGAATGAAAGTAGGGCAAATTCAAAACAAAAATCCTTGCGAAGATACTTTGCACTAAATGTGCATGTGTAAATACACGATCTTTAATGGCCTCGTGATATTAGATATTTAAAATTGTACAAAATAAAACGTTCATTTTATCCTGCTTTGGATTTTTCTTTCAAATATTTCCGTGGTTTATTACAACCGCCATCTTGAAAATTATATTGTATAAATGACTGGTGAATGGTTGTCCTTACATTGTTCCGCTGAATGATATGGTGGCCGTAAGTCGAAAAAATAAAGTAAGTCTTCATTGTGAAAATTTTATTCTAATGTACAATCAAAATGAGGCTAATGAAGATTATTTTACTGGATTGTATAAAGTATTTTGTTCTCGAATAAAAACCCTCATCAACAGTTATTATTGTAAACATTCTACGATAAAATGTGTAAAGCTTGTGAATAGTACTCGTAAGAAAATTCTACCTAATTTAGCAAATTACATTGCGCGAGTGAAGTTTCAAAAAGTAATTATGAGATAACGAGTTTAGCAATAATTAATTATTCCACGTAGCTTTTTAATATTCACGACATATTTGGTATTGAATTCAGTAAGCACGTAATACACACCTATGAATAATCAAACAGGTCACAGTCTGAACCGCTGCAATTCGTTTCCAATTTCGTTTCCAATAAAGATCGAGTGGACGTGACATCAAACAGGGATAGACAAGTTTAATCGATCGCAAAATCGCTCGACCATTTCCTTTGCGTATAGAAATAACCTAGGAAGTAGTTGTAGTAATGCACATCACATTAATGAATTTGGTGATTTGCTCTAGGTTGTTGTTGTTGTTCTTGGGCTTAACGCCATTTTTCAGCACACGATAGACTATTCATGGCGGCCAGTATTAATGGTGGAGGAAGAAACCGGGAAATCTCCGGAAAGAACCACCGACCCACGAGAAGCTACTGGCAAGCTTTCTCACATATCCACATTCGCCGAATCTTAGACTCGAACCCATGCAGACAGAGGTGAGATGGCAGTGATCCATAATGGACAGCGCTTTAGACCACTCGGTCACTCGGTAAAGTACATCGGATACTGATGTAACCAAATGACAGACGGCATTCCTATTGTAACTCTTGTCAGGTCAACAAAAGAAGTCCCTATAATAGTTCTCAATGGCGGCGTTTCTTTCTCGACTTGACGGGGGAAAAATCAAGGATGCTTCGATTTAGTTCCAGTTCGAAAGTTTTCTTTTTGGGCTGTCAGACAAATAGACAGGAACAATATAACCATTGAAATTGGACATGGTGTTTGGTCCAAAAGTGGACCCATATTTCGTCGCATCTACTAAATCTTGGCATCGTTCTCGAACTAAGAGTTCTTGTTTTGACACGAGAATTTAACAGAAACCTTACTACCATTCAAAATTATAAAAATGTGCGTCTATCGTCGCTGACAGCTGCTTAACACTTCCGGTACTCGGGAGGGAGACCGTATACAACTATCATTCTGAATCATATTTAAATCCAGGAATCTGCGTACTTTTCCTGAATTCAATACCAAATATGTCGTGAATATTAAAAAGCTACGTGGAATAAATAATTATTGCTAAACCCGTTATCTCATAATTACTTTTTGTCTTGAGAGTGACGTCACTAATCGGAAGATTAAAATTTCAATAGTTATTTATGCCAATAAGATTGGCTGGTTTTTGTTCTAACACCGGCAAAGGAGTATATCTGATGTGCATTAAATTTATGGAATCCAACATAACGAAAACCAATTTAAAACAACTACCCTTTAATTACATTATAATTGTCCGTTAACGTTTACATCGTAACAATATGTTACAAGTATTGACATGAAATCTCCATCAAATGCCTGTCACTTTGGGGGACTCGATGAAGGCGCTGAGACGTTGTTGGAGAGTCAGACCACTCCACGATGTCCACTTGAGTCAAGTTGATACTTGGTTTAATAGATTATAGATAAATCATACGCGTAGGTCGAAACGTAGGTAGAGATGATTCACTATCATATCTGGACGGCCTAAGTGCTTTATTTATTCAATTAGACGCCCGCGCTGACGGTAAGGGAAAGTGTTCGGTACAGCTCCCAACTGCCTTGGAAAGAATTAGGTTTATGACCATTTGGCATAATTGTTGTCTATGAACCACTTACGACACCAGCCCTCCGTAAATAAGAACTTTTGAACCGGAAAGGTACAGTAACAAAACTGTTAATGCAGGGTCAAGCCTTGTTATAATGGGTCAAACTTTGGCATGAGTCACACAAGAAACAATGTATTGATTTAATCGTGTTTATCATCTGTATCTTGCGGACCCAAAAAATTTTCTCGTGCACAACGAAATGCAGTAAACTACTGTAATAAGGAATCTCGTTACCACAAAGTCACTGATATAATGAACACCCTCAACGTACCCTTTATAGGACTTGTACATAAAGAGATTAATTCGTTATACAAATTGCCTCTTTAAAACGAAATAATTTGGTACTGATCCCAAATCGTCCGTCATAGCAATATAATACTACAGATAATGTGCTACTGTGAAGAAACAAAACTTTATTTTATGACCTGCTCATTGTCTGTACAATTAATCTGATCTTTTATGACAATTTTCTTTTAAACGTTTCCTTTTTTGTAACTTAATTTGATTTTTATCTGATCAAGTTGGAAATATTACAGGACACTCGGAAGAAATGGTTATTAGTATTATAACACACTTTAAACAAATGAAAGTAACAGTACAGTTTGGAAGTAACCATGTTAAAAATAAAGAGGACGCCTTGCCATACAAAACATTGAAACTGTTATCATCGTCTATGAAGCAGTGTTTAAGTTCAGCATTTAAAGCTTTTGTCACGGAAGATAAATTCATCCCAAGCGTAGTATCTTTCCCTGATTATGAAGATATCACTGATGAGGAATGTTAATTTAAAATAATCTGAAATTTTTTGCAACAGTACTTCAGTTATTTTCTTCCTTATATTTAAAAAATACATATAAATTATATTCGACTTATGAGAAATACCTTTGTAAATTAAAAGCAATACTATTATTTATATTACTGACAAAAAAGTTTACATTTCGCACAAGAAAATTAAATTTGACTTTTCTGGATAAATGAACGAGAAAAATCTCATATTTCAAAATATTCTTAAGAACAATATTTAAATTGCGTACAGCAACATATTAATAAAAATCAATATACTATAATGCTGTGATTTGAGGAGATATAAATTTTACTTAAATCCTTTTAATTACAGTTTTCAGTGTGTTCAAATTATTCAAATACCAATCTGAAAGTGTAGCACCTTCTTCCATGACTGAAGGCTAACAAATTGCAAGTAAAATTATCTTTTATTTGTATCTTAAGACCTCATTAAAAATATTTTATCTTTTCGTAAAAATTGATCAGACTGACTCAAGCTACTACCCCGAAATTTTAACATTTAAATATCTCTAGAGGTCGATAAAACGATTTTCATGGAAAAATATTCCATGACAAACTGGAAGGCGGAACATAACGGATGATTTTGATTGGATGCATCACAAATAGATAAACATGTTTGTCATACAAATAAAGGACAGAAGCAAATGTGCCTTCGAGCGGCCAGTAGGCAAAAGGGTCATATGGCAGTTACCAAACTGGTTTTATAGTGTTTCAGTTTGTTCTACGTACGCAAAGACGTGACCTTATAGGCCAGTTATCGTATTATAACAGAAACGACACTTCTAATGTAGTTCAAATATGCATGTGAAGTAGAACACAAGCCAACAACAACAACAACAAAAAAAAAAACCCTAGTGAAACTAGGGCAAGGTCGAAAACATATCCGAAAATAAATCATCGTTTCGGTTATATTTCTATATCTCTATCATATTTGCTTCCGTTTCTCCATCTATGCCAAATGTCAATGGAACAGTGTTTTGTTGTTTTGTTTGTTTGGGATTTTTTTTTAAAAAAAATTCTGCACAGTATGCATTATAATACATTTATTGCTTTTCTTTGGTGACAATATATAATGCAATCAATAGGATGAAGTCCAATCGTCGAGTCACAATCATGGATGACAGGATGCAGATGCCCACAGCGCCAGTAGGAGTACAGATTATAGTAATCCAGAAATCAGGGCGGTATTTTGGTCTCTTTAAAAAGCAATACCGGACAACTTCCAGACTCTGGCTCTCCGGTAGCTTATTGGTGGAAAATTTATTATTTCCGTTCCTTTTCCATGCTTGCGTGGGTGCTGATTTAGAACCGTTATAATTATGTTGATAAAAAGCATATAATTTTATTTCATACGATGACAATACAAACGTGTGCAAACTGGCTATCCTGCCGATAGAGCAAAAGCGTGTCAGACTTAATTCTTTTGGTACTGATATACAGATGATATAGTTGAGATTTTCCAAAAAGGCTGCAATGTATGGATGTCACTGTTTCATAATTATTTATACTTTTCGTGGAAAGATTGATTATCACAGAAACTCTGTGTGTGTGTATGTGTGTGTGTGTGTATGTGTGAGAGAGAGAGAGAGAGAGAGAGAGAGAGAGAAAATTACCAATTAACTTTGAAAATAAAATTTTCATGAAACACTGCACTTGTAAAATGTTTAATAGATTGTATAAAATGAAGTTCTGACTGCAAAAATATTATGAAATATTTTTGATATTTTCATTGAAAGTAATATTTTATTATTAAAAATTCGTTTTAAAAGTTCTATTGGTACTGAAGAAAGTGGTTGGGTTGGGTTATGGACATAATTTGTAAATATTAAGATCACGTGTCAAATATATATATATATATATATATATATATATATATATATATATATATATATATATATATATATATATATATATATATATATATATATATGTGTGTGTGTGTGTGTGTGTGTGTGTGTGTGTGTGTGTGTGTGTGTGTGTGTGTGTGTGTGTCGGGTCGTTGTTGTTCATTGGTGTTAATTACAGCAGAAGCCAAAGTGAAGACGGTTTGGATTATTCTTTTAAACCTACCTCCAAAAATATTTATTTGCTGACAGTAGAGGAAATCGCTTTAATCTGAAGTCTTTTGGTCCGAGAATTGAGTCACGGGAGAAAGATTAATGCCCGTAGCGTGTTTAATTCTAACAAGTTATATTTGTATCAGCGAGGTGGCAGTAGTATCGAAACCGATTATACGTCAGAACAGTGGATGCTATACTTTTCGAATTAAAATCTAAGTGAGACTTTATTTGATGTCAGATTCAGATGTCAGAATTTTGAGAGAAATAAATGTATAAACATACACTAATGAAACGATTTATTTTTTTGTTTATAAATTTAAGGTAACAAAAGGAGACTTGTGTTGGTGAAATAATTTCACAGTAAATTAATTTACCATGCAGTATATACAGTTCTTACTCGCTTATAACACTAGTCAAGTTGCAAAAAATTAGGATCCTGATCTGTTGTATCCTAACGAAGCCTGCAGATTAGGGTCTGTGTAGTTTGTTCTACTTATTACTTTAAAAAAACCCTCACAAATCCAGATATGCCAGCGTATTGTGACGGCAGGTCTGGGTGTCTGTAGTTTGCAGTTAGACTTCACTTACAAGCGAGATACAGATGGTACCTTAAATTTCCCTTGGAACAGACTGCCTTCAGTTTCGAAAAGTTATGCAAGCATACATAGCCTTCCGTTTCTCGCAGTTTGTTTTTCCTCATAAACTTTCAACTTTCCATAAATTGTAAGCCTGACTAAAGAGTACGCATTGCTGTCTTCGTCAATCAGTATGCATTACTCCGTCGTCAAGAAGTATGCATTACTTCGTCGTCAAAAAGTATGCATCACTTCGTCGTCAAAAAGAATGTATTACTTGCCTTCGTCAATAAGTATGCATTACTCCGTCGTCAATAAGTATGCATTACTCCGTCGTCAATAAGTATGCATTACTCCGTCGTCAAGAAGTATGCATTACTTCGTCGTCAAAAAGAATGTATTACTTTCCGTCGTCAAAACAACCTGAAGGTGAAAACAATTTGTATGTACCCGAATTTCGCAGTTTGTAAATTGACAAATTTTTCATGATTTCCTCCGTTTTGCTATTCTCAATTCTTATGTGTGTTATTATGGAGAAAATCTCAATGTAGAAAGCAAAAACCTTCTGGTTTCAAATTTCTGCAAACTGGGACCACTGAAATCAATATAACACTGCTATAAACTTCGTATTGGTTCAACTTTGAATTTTCTTTGTCAACTGTAAATACATTTGAAACTGTTTTGAGATATAACATTTTTCATATCACTTGAAATTAGCAGAAATAGTAGCAGCATGTGTAATTATTTTGTAATTTGTGTTTTGTAAATATTTTGTAATTAATTATTTTGAAAACTATCGCTAAAACACCCTCGTACACCCAAGAGGACAAAACACAAAGCATGACGTAAGTTCCACTTAAAATGAAGCCATACTCTCTTTCTCGCTTTGTGACACTGAAACAGTTGATCAGCTTCGATCTGATGACCTACTTAAAGGCAGTCAAGATGGCATGGACACGGAAATAACCATCGATTTTAGGAGTAGTAGCATACCCGTGAAGACCTCTGGACCCTAACCTTCAGCCCCATTCAATTGGAGTTCATGGCAAAAACGCATTAGGATTGTTACACGGATCAAGAAGAACTTTCGACCTGAGCCTTCAACCTCCTTCTCGTGGGGTTAGAAATTGGTGAAATAAAATGCTACATTGGAAGCAAATAATCGGCTAGTTATGACCTTTGAACCTTAGAATTTAACTTCACTCAAGCTGGTTACTGGTTCATGGCATATAAACCGAGATAAATTACAACCTTGAGAGCGCTAGAAGATTCGTGAAAACCTCATGACCTTATTAGCCTTCATCCTCACTCAAATGGAGTATAATTTCTGGCCACTGGAGTGTTAACAATTTCGCGAAGACATTTTTAACAATAACCTTCAACCTCAGCCAATTTGAGTATAGGTTCATTATATAGAAACAGGGATGAACTCAACCAACTTGAGTATAGATTCATTGTATAGAAACAGGGATGAACTCACCCAACTTGAGTATAGGTTCATTGTATAGAAACAGAGATGAACTCAACCAACTTGAGTATAGGTTCATTGTGTAGAAACAGGGATGAACTCAAGCAACTTGAGTATAGGTTCATTGTATAGGAACAGGGATGAACTCAACCAACTTGAGTATAGGTTCATTGTGTAGAAACAGGGATGAACTCAACCAACTTGAGTATAGGTTCATTGTGTAGAAACAGGGATGAACTCAACCAACTTGAGTATAGGTTCATTGTATAGAAACAGGGATGAACTCAACCAACTTGAGTATAGGTTCATTGTGTAGAAACAGGGGTGAACTCAACCAACTTGAGTATAGGTTCATTGTGTAGAAACAGGGATGAACTCAACCAACTTAAGTATAGGTGCATTGTATAGAAACAGGGATGAACTCAGACCTTAAGAGCATGAGAAAGTATGATATTTCAAGTTCAAAGAAAAGGGATAATGCGTAACTTACCTTTGCCAAATGACACTTCTATATCCACATTCTGAATATCACCACCGGTTTCCTCCTTGAATTTCAATGGAATCACTTCACTCCACATTCTGAAGGCTAGATCGATTGTCGCTCGTTGATCCTCTGCCGGGATTCTCGTGCTATATCCGGAATTTAGTAATCTCCATGTGATAACTTGTTTCTCAAACTTCTGTGTATCCAGTCTCACTCTGTCAGCTAAAGAAGTATTGCTCCTAGTTTCTTCTATGATAACTGATCTTTTCTCCCTGTTTGTCCGATTATTTTCGTCGTCATTTTTATCTACACTATATAAAAGAGGATCCTCGTTTTTTAACCTTTCAATGTATTCATGAAGATATTGTTTTCTCCTTTCTAGGCTAGAAACAGTATCCTTACCGGCAATGACTCTCATTAACTGACTCTGACCAGTCGATCTTTTCCAGGGTCTACTTTTGAACTTGTCGTTATTGTTACTAAGGGAATTCTGTTTCACAAAATCGCGCAGCACTTCTTGGGTGCTTTTCTCTATATTTTCTATTGCATCAGGAAGAACATCATCCGTCTTTGTGTCTGCGTTCCCACACCGTGATGTGCTCATGAGTGTTCGAGTCTGTTTATCTATCACACCGCTTTCAGGTAAATTGTATGTCTTTTGGTATTGGCGAATTGCTTGTTGTACTTCACTATCACTACACAAGGGGAGGTTATCACCTTCACGGCTATTAAATTTACCTTCTGATAGTTCTAAACCTGGAAATATCGACCGCTTCCGACGCTTAACTCGGCATCGTAAATATCCATATTTCTCTAATTGTAACTGAAATTAGAAAGATACAAGTACAAGTCTAAAGAAGAAGAAAAACAAAACAAAACATAAAAAACCTTACATTTTCTTCTCACTTTGACACCGATTGTGACATTTATTCTTCAGTGCATCAACAGTAAATCTATGTACGAAACGGTCAAAATTTACTGAACGACGGTAAAATTAGGACAGTGCAATTAGGATAAAACTATAATTGATTTGGTACTAAACATGAATGATGCAACTGAAGTTTGTGCTATCTGATGTGGAAACTTCCATAAATGGAGATATGCTCGTTAAGGTCAAGATTTACCAATCCCGTTTCAAACAACAATAAAAAATCAAATCAAAACAAAACAAAAAAAAAAAACAACAAAAGTCCTTCAGTATGATTTTCCACCTCTCTATGAAGCAAACTTCTCAATAAAGGACAAATTTGTGCGTGTTTCCCTTGCATGTCTTCTATTGGCAGGTTTATGAATGTAATATTGAGACATAGAACACTGTACGATATTGTGTCATGCTATATTAAATGGTAGCAAATTTCAATTCAGTCCATAATTTTATCGATTCTAACCTTAGGTACCAACCCATATGTGGGGTTTTCTTTCCTTCATTCGAAGGGCTGATTTACTCAGTTATGTAGCCGTAAGTCTTGATAAATAAAATTTTGAAACAGGTCTGTTCCTGTCTTCAAACAACGCGCATCACAAGCATACAATTTACACGCTTTTCTTTCTTTTATATTAACGATGTGTAATACCATACCCTATGTAGCGGAAAAGATTAAAATGACCTCAACGTGTTCCCTCAAAACCATTTCTTAAAGTTACTGATATAATTACCCATCACACGGTCCAAAAAAGACAATCAGGTGCTATATATATATATATATATATATATATATATATATATATATATATATATATATATATATATATATATATATATAGCAACTATGGTGTGTACAAACAATTCCATCAACTTTTTTCTTTTACTGTATACATAAATAACAGCCAATTGTGTAATCTATATATATTAAACTAAATTGATTAAAAAGTATGAATCTTTTTTGAAAGTCAATGATCTACATTATACCTATGATAAATCGATATTTGTGTTGGTTGTTTGTGGTTGTGTGTGTGTTTGTGTGTGTGTGTGTGTGTGTTTTGGATTTCTAACGTAGCTTTAAATGTTATTTCAGTCATATCGCAATAATGTCTGCAGTGTAGCAGCTTGTAGTAATGTGTAGCACCCGGACACCATGCCGCAGACATGTAACATTATATTCCATCCAGTTACATTATTCTAACACCGGGCCAGCTAATCCTAACACTAACGTCTTAATGCTGGGAGCATAGAGAGGCAGCTTCTAGTACCATATTTATAAATCTTTGGTATGACTCAGCCGGGGTTCGAATCCGCAACCTCCCACAACAAAGACGGACACTCTAACCACTTAGGTCACCGGCGGGGATAAATCGGTCTTGTCGAATCACCCAAATTTTTTGTTTCTGGGTTGTTAAAAATATGACTCAGAATACAGGTTTGGTTCAAATGATATTATAATGACTACTAACCATGTAATACTAACTCATACTGCAATAATAAATTTACCGATAATGTAGCACTAACCAATAGTGTAATAGCACGTGAAGCAAACGCTGCCGCTTAAGATTTTAATACATTGTCAGTTAATACAGCAATATGTCCTAAATATTATTGCTCCACTGATTAGTATTACAATATTCGTTCATTATTACATTATTGACAACAATTTTATAAATAGCATAACGCTAGTTTCTTTGTTTCAGTTTGTTAATACGATTAAGTACTAGTTACATAGCATGTGTGGGCGTCTGTGTGTCTCTGTATGTGTGTGTGTGTGTTTATATATATATATATATATATATATATATATATATATATATATATATATATATATATATATATATATATATATATATATATATATATATATATAAGATGCTAAGTGCTTGGGGTATATACCAAGAAATCCATGACAATTTTTGCCAGGGTACGTGATAAAAATTTTAATCAAAATGTTATTTTACTGAATTGTATTGTAATTGAATTAGAAGAAAATTTTGTATGTGTCTTATGTGGCTCATTTGCGGCATGTCGCCGCCTTAATCGAAGCAGACCGCTTATATGATGACATTATGAGTGTTCCGTTTCCGACCAAGAGGACACTTCCACCTGGATAGGGTTTTAAGCCTTGCCCATCCGTTTTTTGTGGAACCAATATTACTACTTCCTTCACAAAATCGGTATGTGTGTGTGTGTGTGTGTATATATATATATATATATATATATATATATATATATATATATATATATATATATATATATATATATAATTATCCTGTTGTTTTACATAAACGCAAATAAACAGAATTCACATATACTGATGCTGAAAGTAAACATACTTGTTTACTTTTTGGACCCAACCCTCATTATTGGCATCCTGTTTATTTCGATGGTCTGATTCGATAATTAGTAAAACTTAGACTGTAAATAAAAATGTAACTACCGGGTTAACTAAAAATATGCCAGCGCACCAGACTGTTTAATATTTTTAGCAGTTGTATGATTGCGCACGCTTTGAAGAAAACTCGGTCAACAGAAAGACACTTTGCATATTTCTGAATTTCTTATGTTGAACCGTGATTTATTGGAGATTCCAGAGTTTTTAGGAGCACATATGGAACATTTCAGAGGAGATATGTCAAAATTTTACAAGATCAGACTAAGAAGTTGAATGTTGATTTAAGGTCATAAAACTGCATCTTAATTAACGGACATATTCTTCATGTGGCTCGTATTAAATATTCTTCCCCTGACATCTAAGAATTAAAGGCAAGATAATGAACAATCGCTTTTGAGCGAAAATTATTGATTTGATGAGTCTGTACAAATTTACCTGCACAAGTAATAAACTTAATTTATCTTATATTTTTATGTCTGTAATGCTTCCTATATGCTTTTTTGCTGAATTCTAAACTGAATTTTATTTCAGCTGCCGGAGAACAAACACAAAAATTAATATTTGCGAAATGCATCTTAAATGAGTAGTATTCCGTAAGTACCAAGTAAATAAAACACCACATACAAGTTCAGAATTTCTTAAAAATATTCCTTGTCCAATAACTACTTAAGAGTTATTATTCCGGCATCGTTAATATATATATATATATATATATATATATATATATATATATATATATATATATATATATATATATATATATATATATATATATATATATATATATATATATACACACACTTGCTAGTTACAGCAGATGTGAAATTAACATGCGAGGATAACATCCTGTAACAAATCTAAGCGAACTAGTAATTATATCCGACAATGCCAAGCTATTATATAAAATATGGACAGCAACAATCGATTAAATTAAAGCGTACATTTCTTGCGGAGACTAGTATATGTAGATTTGCGGTTTATTATAGACAGTTATATTATTAGCAATCATTGTAGCAGCAGCAGAAACAACAGTAATTGCGGATATGGTGGTGGCTGTATTCATGGAGCATCTAGATACAACTCGATGTATTTAGCGGAATATGAAATTGATTGTAGCTCAAGAACAGCAGAACTCTAATGTCTAATAAGCAATTATTTTTCTTCTAAAGTCAATGGCGCATACTCCTATGTATATTTATTATGATTATATCAAAATTGTTCTGATATGATATAGACTTTGTCATTTTCTGGTTAAATTTTAGATGGTAAAAAAGAATACTTGTTTAAGTAGCAAATGATTAAATATTTTTACCAATAATGTAATCTAGGTAATGATTTCAACTACAATTAATTACAGTGTATATAGATAATTTATGTTAAACACACTGAAAGCCATAATGCCAAAATAAATTGGTGTAATGACGAAGAAGGGTACACAAACCTTAATTCGAATAATCATATCCTTATGTTCATTAATATGACTGGTTTTTTTTATTGCCATAAAACATTAAGTCATATTCTTATTTAGGCACTAAATATAAATTTAAGGTGAAGAATGTGAATTATAATTCAACACCTTATTAGTGTCACTAAGAATATAGTGTATCAAGGCAAAATAAATCTTTTAAACCTCTTCCCTTTCATTCAGATTTTTTAAAGTCTCAATACCTTAAATAGGATAAGTGATAGCTCACGCCTATTTGAAGCCAGGAATTATCTACTGACCAACAAAGAAATGACATTCTGAAAATAAGTACTACAGAACGGTTGTAACGCTTTTTAAAAACCAGGAATTGTGTATTTCCTTACATAAATTAAAAATGTGTAAGCAAGCTTCAATCTTTTCTTGTTCCGTTCAATAAAGAATAAAATTAAATTAAGCCCAATTATTTAAATTCCCGTTTCAGGCAGTTCACATGGGCAATTTCTTACATGGTGCATTCATTAAATATCGTGTCTATCTGCGGCTGCGTGATCAGGGTATTTACTTCATCGTTATAGATATGACCAAGGCTTTATCATACACGAATATCATGCTATTCACTATAAGCATGTCTCATTGCTTTCACATATTTCGTTTCAGAAATAAAATGTTCACTTTGAATGGTGATAGGCAGCACCAAGATTAGTTGCTTGTTTTGGTGGGTTTGTCAGCAGGCCTTGTTGTCCAGTGCATTCGGTCGAGGAATCAATTCGAAAAACCCCGCGAAAAAAACACTTGTCCACGGGAAGATAGTGGCATGCTTTCTCACGTACCCACGTTGGCAGAGCCAAGCCTCGAACCCACGCAGAGAAGAGATGTTGGTGATCTCTACAGGTTAAGAGCCTTGGACCATTCGGTCAACCTTGGTCACTTATTACAGTGGGGAAACACAAGACAGACCAATAACTAATAAATGTAATAAGTGTTTGTCGCGCAATGGCTATGTCTTTGACAGTAATGAGAGAAACAGGTCATACCACATGAAAACACAATGTCTCCATATCTGGTTGAAAGGGGCAAAATAAAGTTCAATACGCTTTTGCTTTTCATTCAATGATTGACACAAATTGGTCATATCTTTGAAATTTCACGGACTGCGTTTCAAATTTGAAAGTAGAAATATATTATTGAAAAACGCGTCCTCAAGTGGTCTAAAACGCACGCCTTTACCGATTACTTTCATCTCTCCTCTGTCAGCGTGGGATCGAGTCTCAGGCTCTGTCAAAGTGGGAATGTGGTAAGATAGCTTACCAGTAGTTTCTCGTGGGTCGGTGGTTCAAGCCGAGGATTTCCTGGGTTATTCATTCACCAGTTATACTAGCAGTCATGTTTAATTATCATGTGCTGAAAAATGGCGTTTAACTAAAAACAACAACAACAACGAATACCCTCCAAGGGCGGTTAGACACAGAATTTAACAGGACACTGTAACAGCGGTCGCATACCATGTATATGATGTCAAAAAGCAGATATTACAAGGCCTTTTCCAGTATTGTTGATAGGGCGATACTAATGTAAACGATAATTAGCTTGTGAGGGAAAATATGCATGGAATACCATATGTTCTGTGTATGCTTTCGTTACAAACCACCTGTAATCTCAAATTTAATATGATTGATATCAAAGCAATAGAAATAATGTACCAACAAATCTGTTACATCTTTAAAATAAACTTCGAAAACAAAATGGACAACAGTGTAACTGAGCCACACCCCATCTCTTCATCCCATCTTCCTGTAGAAGAAACCAAAAATTTAAGTTAGTAATATGGCAATGGGTTTATTAGATTTTCGCAACCGATCTAAGCAACGCCGTCTATACCTCACGACTTTACCTTTATTTCACACTCGAAATATCTCGAATGTAGTTCCGTGGATGCGCGCGTACTGTCATCGTGTTTTATTAAACCCGTCCATGTTTTTATAAGGCTGTTCGGTCGAAAACCTATGGAGTCATATACGTTTGCTTTAGGACTGTTTTCAGCAGGTCGCGACGGATCACGCCTGGATAACTTGAGGATTATCAATAGATATCGTGCAGGTTGCGCCCGGGTTTCTCCTGGAGAATTTTTTTTTCTAATTCATTCCGCGGAAAGCTTCGCGCGAGATAAACATCGGCTGTCTTCTGTCTGGAGTCTAAACTTTTTAACTATTTAGCTGATTTATTGTTTCATCCCATCGCTGGCATTATCATCATAGTCCTTGATAAAGGCAACCAACACACCGAGGTCTCCAATTCCTTGGTTCTCTGAAATTTCGGTCAGGTTTTTTTTCCCCGCCACGCTCCTTGTAACTACGAAACAATGTTGCTGATGGCCACGCTAGTTGTTTGCAATTTTCCAATTTAGTCTTGCAAATAAAGCACAATTAATTCATTTGGATCCACGCCAACAACGAAACGTATGTTCAACTCAATACAATCTTATTTGGTGGTAAATCTGGTCAGATCTACATCTTTGCTCCAATGGTTTACTGCGTTCGCGCGTCCGTAAATGTTTTCAAGCGTTTAATGCACGACTGATCGTAGTTTCTTAGTGCCTATGCATGTTGACAAGCTCGTGTGGGTTTGGTGCACGTTCAAGTGTGTGCAGTAATTCAGCAAATAGATGTCTTCATATTGAACCATCTGTTCGCGTTTTCAGCAGTAAGAGTGAATACTACAACAGTAGACGAATTTGCCGTCGAGTGGCTAAGCCATAGTGCAAATAACAACTTCACATGGGGAGTACCAGCCATTACGAATTATATTTAGGTGTTTTAGGTGTTACCATGTACGCGACCCAGCAAATCTCTGCTCCTGTTGACGAATCCACGTTGAAGATGCAGGTCTCCTACGTGCGTAGTATTATCGATGCAAGTTCACCGCATGACGATGGTCTTTGGTCTTCGAGAGTAAATCAAATATGGTCAATAATAGTTTCTTCTTTGTTTTGAACGGCCAGGTAACAACCAAAGAACTTTCCTATTCTGGCAACACCTTGTCTTCTTTTACGCAAGGCGCTGTCTTAAGACCTGTCCGGAATTGTTTTTCAGTTTTTGGAACCGTGGAAGCCGCTCCCACCTGCAGAGCTGGAATGGTTAGCCGTTGGGAGTTCTTCCCAGTAAATTTTGTCGGATGACAGTTCAACGTGACCCACAATAATTTTCATCATTTTGCTATATTGTTCTATATTTCAGTAACCTGGTTATCACTAAGACCGGCTTCAATTTCGTGTTATATATATTTGCATCATATGTTTATGAATCATATCCTACACGTGTTTGATGTACACATACTGACTACTTCAGCAGGTCCAGATGCTTGAGAGAAATTTAAAGATTCGGGGACAAATGAGAATTATAACAGCCGACTCGATTTGTCTTTAAAGTTATGCAAAATGTTTTCGATGGGTTCTTCGTGACCGTTTAACCTCAGAGAGACTTCGTACACTGTCAGCGTTGCAAATATCACTGATTCTCTCTTAGTTAATCAGCTTGTTCCCGATTTGAAATGCCACGTACGCGTGCCGTGGTACGATTCAGACTTGTTGTATACTTATTTGCCACGTTAATTCGCTTCTGACGGGAGCGACAATACGGTCAATGTGACAAATGAAATTGTAGATATGCTGCCTGACTCCATAAATGATATCAAACGTCTGCTGATATTTATTGATCAACTCATCCAGTACATCCCGAAAGCTTAAGTTTAGCTCAACATTACCAATATAATACAAATTTGACGAATTCATGGTGTTTTGCCCTGATAATAACCTTACAAAAAGGCTGTCAAAGCTGAATATGCGCGCGAGTGGAATCACGCAGGGAAACTCTCAGCACCCCAATCTGGTTTAGTTGCACTGCAGATAAATGGTTCAAATTTAAGCTGATGACATCAACTTAATGTTTGATATATGGGATATGATCAGGATGTTCTTTTGAATCCTTGTGAAACACTATAGATGGGCAATCAGACCCCGCACAATCTGGCGTATCCAACAATCGTCGCGGACTCTGCGACTTTGTTGAGTATTGTTTCAATTTTCTTTTCGTCGATTAGATAACGTACGCTGCTAAGTAACATTGATGCCTTTATTGACAAATCCGGTATCGCTGGCGCCATATACGGATTTGTTGTCAGAGCGTACAAGCTTTCCTTGGATTTCGATAAATGCATCAAACTTAAAAATACCGAGATCTATCTAACCTGACCCCGAAGCTTCACTGGCCCGATTTTGTTTGTGACTGCGTAGTCTTGCACGAGTAATATTAGTAATGTGGAATACTTCTATATACTTCTATCTCGCAACACAGGCACGTCCATATCCACAGTGGGGTCGAATACATCTTGGAATTTTTGCGCTACCTGTTACTAGATTTACAATTATCGAATCAGTATTAGCTTGTGAGCTCAGGATACGTCTTTGAACAACTCCACTGTAATTTTTGGCAATTTGTCGAAGCGATATGATGCATTTGTGCAGAACAGCGATTTGATGTTTCTGTGCTTGTAGAAATACACTACTGTCTGAATAATTTTATTATCCTATCAGATGAACTTGTGAATTATTTCTTGACAATCAGCGGAACTTCAAATATTATTAATATTCGGTAAATGTTTGATATAATATTCTCATAAAAGGAAATTGTCACCTCTCGAGTTGAATTTGTAGATTTATAGGCATCTTATGTTGGCTCACACTAACTTCTCACAGTCAACAGATGTTATCCAATCAACTTTGATTAAAAAAACCTCTCAAAAATATGCGTGCCTGGTTCGTAAGTAACGCCAACAGTCCATTATCTGATCTGACTTTCATTTTGTGTGCAATCCATTTGAAGCTGACGTTTCTTCAAATATAAAGAAAAATCCGCGAGTGTGAGTATGCCACACAAGATACTTATCTTGTAGGTGAAAAATAATTTGCATTCAAATTCAAATACCACTGGCGAGCCAACATGTAATGCACCCTCAACTCTCTTGCAAATGTGAAAATGAATCCATTTCATACTTGTCATCGCACCGACGTTACTGCCCAACAATTATCTTTCAAGTGCAGACTTTTGTGCAAAGTGTAATGGCTTTCTTAATGCAATGGCTTCCGAAATATTAACGGAAATAGTATATACAAACACAACCATGCACTCGTAGTAACGTTCTGTAACTCAAACTTATTAATTAGCACGTTCATCAACAATAATTCGATTGATTTCAAATTCACTAAGGGATTTAATCCCCACCCCCATTTTTATGTGTTGAGAGAATAAAACACGCAAAAGCTGATTTTTTTTTTAAACTAAAAAAAAAAATGATTTCTTCTACAAATCCACTAACAGATATTCAGGCAATATTTTCAGCTGCAGACTGAGTCGCGATCAATAATTGTACCAAATTAAAGCCAGAGGCGCAGCGGGTTTTCTCTCGAGGGGAGAAAAGGAAAACTCCACAAGTTCGCCAGTTGTGACCAAAGCGCGACCTGCTGATATCGCTTCGCGCAGTCGTATTGAAAATTATCAATCAAGAGTGACCAGGACCCAACCTGCCTAACGCACCTTGCATAAACGCAAGCAACAAGCAAGCAAACGCATATCGTTCGATAGGTTCTCGACGGAACAACCACTGGCAACAGGGGCAGTTTTAATTTATACAAAAGATGATGGCGAAACGCGCAAGAATCTAAGTTCGATCCACTTGAATAAATTCGCTATACACGCGCATATGAGAAAAGGGTAAAGTCATATGATAGAAAAGGCACTGACGCAGATAGGTAAAGGAGATCTAAAATTCCCAATGCCATACTACTAAGTTCTTTACCGACCTTACTCCGGCCAACTGAATCAACTCACTGATGTGAAGATTGGTATGCAGATACGTGCTGGTATACGTCTGACCTTCTGCAACATCGTTAGCGAACAACGAACTTGCTTGTCAGGTTAAATAGCTGCATCAGATCTGTAGCATCCCGCATGTACACAAACAAAGCATGTATGTTGTACATGGTTTCTATGTGGTCTTACCATATCATTTATTATTTATATAAACGGCACAGCTCTTATTGTGCTAATTTATAAGGTATATCTAAAAATAACCCAATCAACTCGTTATACAGTATTAGTTGTCGGTTTTTGTTGACTTGTTCTATTACACAGCAACACACGAAGATTACATCGATTTTTGAAACTTGGAGTGTAGTAACTTGCCAAGGATGTACCATACGGTAACCGACTCACACTTCCGTCCACTATTCCGAGTGGCTATGGGACTGGAGTTTGGGAGTGAGCTGGGGTGGGGGTTCTTTCTTTTTT
Source organism: Potamilus streckersoni (assembly GCA_016746295.1). Classification (NCBI taxonomy): domain Eukaryota; kingdom Metazoa; phylum Mollusca; class Bivalvia; order Unionida; family Unionidae; genus Potamilus; species Potamilus streckersoni. The sequence goes on along the minus strand of JAEAOA010000900.1, from coordinate 3,539,028 downwards.
CTAAAAGTATTTGCACTCCCAATTTAGTTCAAAACATGTTAATTCTGCTTAATATAAAAAGGACTAATTATATTCGGCATGAAAATAAATCATATTGAGCAGGGGTCTCAATCTCAAACCACCCAGGGATTTTCGTTGTCTCAAGGTCCGCACCACCTTTTGAAATCTCATGATGCCTTGTGACGCCAATCATTTTTCTCGGATGGTAAAAAAAAAATACGAAATACCATTTTCAAAATGTTACATGCTGTCATCGTAAAAAAAAAACCGGAACCCTAATTATACTGCCCTCCCATCCCCTTCGAAATGGCGAGTCATTTATTAATAATAATATTCACACAATGTATCATTTAAAAGAAGCTGCGTGGTGTGAGCAGGAAGCAGTAAAGGTTGGTCAAAATGTTAAAGGCGCTTTTTCCTCCAACTTCAATTCTAATCTATTTTAGGATATCGGCCTGGCGGGCTGCGTTTTTGAGACTCCTGATATTGAAGTATAGTAAAGTAAAGAAAAACTCTGCTTCAAAAATTTAAAATCCCCATCCCATGTCCCCCAACCTCAACTGCATGTACTGAGCTAACACCGCTCCTTACTGTATTATTGGAGATGAATTAAACGTCATTGTAGCTTCTTTTAGAAAGCACTCTTTACAGTCCTTTACGGGTAGCAAGGAAAAAAATCCTAAGAGACGTTTTTCCTGCAATCCATACTGATGAGAGATCTCGATTCTTTCTTTCAATTCAGCGGTTTCTCGACAAATTTTACTCCTTTTCTGTTATATAGATATTTTCGATGTGAACCCGTATTCTAATCACAAAAAGCAACCTTTGTGGAACCATGCTAGAGTAAACCCACCAGCATTTTTTAATGTACACTGTATTAGTTTTTAAAGAGAATTGTTTTAAGTAATGATTATATATTACAAAGTAGCACAATTAAACAAACAAGAAAAACATAACATATCCCCTATGTAAGTTTAGAAATAATATAATCTCTGGATTTTTAAGTACTTTTATATTTATTAATTTTCTTTTCATGGGGCTAAATTTTCATAATCAAAGTTGTTGTCCCTAACCTCATATCGGAGAGATAAAATACGCCCAGTGATGCATTGCATATTTAAGAACTCCACGAATAATGTTATGCAAATTAAAGCTTTGTAATCACTGATGTTGTATATCATATACATTATATTTTAAAGCCTTTTAGTTAGTGCTATTTTATATCCGTACGTTAATGTCTTGTAATATGTCTTACTGTAAATTATACACGTGATATGTTAAAGCCTTGTAATAAGTGTTTTTGTATATCATATGCCTTGTATGTTAAAGCCTTGTAAAAACCGCTATTGTATAAATCATATATTTGCCTTGTAATAACTGCTATTACCTGGTATACTAAAGCCTTGTCATGACCACTATTGTATATCGTATACCTGGTGTGTTAAAGCCTCGTAATAATGGCTATTGTATATCTGGCGTATTAAAGACTTTTAATGATCGCCATTTTTATGTCTATGTTATAACACGGCCAGAGTTCGAACCCGAGAACTCCCGCATCCGAGGCGAACGCTCTAACTACTCGGCCACCTGAGCGGTAATATGTAAAAGAATGGTAACACCGTCAACGCATATTTAAATTGTGATCGGATGAGGCAAATAATGAACTTAAATTCGTGACAAAAACTTCTGATCGGGTCAGTTTGGGGCAAATTACATGCAGAAAAGTCTACAAATTCATAAGTAGACGAAATTTTTTTCTTTTGAAACTGTAATGTGAAGACTGACCCAAGCATAGTGAAGTAAAATTTACAAACTGGAACGCGTATAATAAGAATAATGTTAAATCCGCGATTCAGAATATTTTTCTGGGAATGATTTCTTCGGGGCGGGGGGATTGGGGTGGGGTGGTCATTTAATCAGTTCTGACAGTGCATTAAAAATGAAATGGTCTTTTTCATGTAACTTTCAAAGTGGGTATTTTATAAGTTACATTATTAACATTAACCCACTTTATGAAGAAAAGAAAAACAACTTCCCAAATGTTCAAAGTATTGTTAAACGAATTAGGTGCAAAAACTATTATCGATCGATACGTGTATATAAAATGCCACAACAGGCGATGCCTATCAGAGAAAGGCACGCGGTTTTTACATTTTAAAAAATGGCACTTTATGTCAAGCATTTCATTAGCTTTTGTTTTACTTAATCTTTGATTTTTATACAAATTACAAAATTTGAAAATCTTTACCATAACTTTTTTTTTGGGGGGGTGCTTGTAATGTTTCATATTAACGTTTATTTTTATGGGGCAACATAATCCTCTCTATGTGTAAGTATGTTATACTTATAGTCACAGAACTTTGTTTTTAATCGGCACCACCACCACTGTAATAACGTGCCGTTAAACGGTAATCTGTCATATATACACACTTTAGTCATAGTTTAACCTTCACCTACATTGGTGAAAAAAAAAACCTCTTAAGTTTTTAAATTGTATATTAATTGAATTATACATCACAACAGATTATTAAAAGTAACTTTCACTATCCGAAAATGTAAGGCGTTTATGAAAAGGACCGTAGTTTTCAAACATTCGTTTACACCCGAGTCACACTATGGTGCTGGTGAGATGTTTGCTTGACACCCTTGCCACCCCAATTTTAATATTTGGACATTTATGTTTATGTATGAGGTCCGAGTCCATTGCCTATCGAAAAGTTGGAATTCGCCGAAACCATTTGGTGTCGACATGGGGTAGCCGCTTGCTAACCGGCCTAGCGACCATTCATCGAGATATACCTACAATAAATGGATAGGAATATGATTTATTTTCTCAGATATTGAGAGCATAGCATTCATTTTATCTTTAACCCGCTGACAGACGAATTGAAATACATCGTTGCTGAAATCTGACCTGGATCTGACAATTTGCATTCCTAGTCACGTGACTACACAAATCTTGCAACCTAAATACATGTCGGTGTCTGATGGCTGAATGCACGGCCAATTTTCGAAATATTCCAAACTTAACTACACTTTTTGTGCAATACATTTCTTTTTTTTTTTTTTTTTGATGCCGAACGGTAATTCAAATCAGTGTTAGCGGCGCATGCGCGGAGCAAAATTCCGTTTAGTCTCCAGCTTCTTTCAAAAGCATTTGTAAAATTGTAAAACTACTCTTATACGTATAGATTAAAAATACGCTAAAATGTTTGCTACCGGGCCAACTTTATATTGCAATTGGCTATACTTGTACAAACATCGCGACCAGCAACACCGGACCGTTTTTGGCAATTGCCGCTTTCACGACTATCACTCAACAAGAAATCGGTTATTTTAATAAAGATTCAATAATAATTGAAAATTGGGGATATACTTATATATATATATATATATATATATATATATATATATATATATATATATATATATATATATATATATATATATATATATATATGCAAACTGTACTCTTCCAGCTCACATCATTTGCTGTTACAAGATGATGTTGGCTTTTCCAATATGAAAGATATTGTTTAACTTAACAACGTTCTATTGAAATGAGTAAGACCTAACATTTTCTATGCACAAGACTGTACAAATCTAAAAAAAAACTCTTCTATTCTAAACTTCAGGCAGGTTTATTAAAATTGATAAACTATACTGGTCATGTCGCATCTGATCAATTTTTGCCTTTCTACCGACAAAACAGTTGATAATTTCAACTAAGAATCGTTTTATTCATATTTTATCAGGGTTCAGTGTGTGTAATTGGCTTAAATACAGATGTTCTCACTCGACTGAACCCTAGACCCAAAATGATCTCGGATGGTAAAAAAAATACGAAATACCATTTTCAAAATGTTACATGCTGTCATCGTAAAAAAAAAAAACCGGAACCCTAATTATACTGCCCTCCCATCCCCTTCGAAATGGCGAGTCATTTATTAATAATAATATTCACACAATGTATCATTTAAAAGAAGCTGCGTGGTGTGAGTAGGGAGCAGTAAAGGTTGGTCAAAATGTTAAAGGCGCTTTTTTGCTCCAACTTCAATTCTAATCTATTTTAGGATATCGGTTTGCGAAAAGAGAAGTACCCTAAATAAAAAAAACGAACTATTTGATATGTAATTGAACAGAACACCGCTTAGAACTTATTCTAGTGCAATTTCCTCATTAATGTTATTCGTGAGTATATGCAATACTAACAACGACTTGAGGATATTTGTAATGGATAATATCTTTACAATAACGAAATTTATCCGTTATCTGACATAAAAAGCTTTTTCGAGAGCCATATCACGTTTCGAAAGAACAGCTAATAAACTATACTTCAACCAGGAAAGTGCCTACTTTTCATGCAACTGAAGGCGTAAACATTGAGTGGGTATGAAGTAGAGATATTAGCTAAAGCCACAAAACCTATTCAGTTCTTTATATGCAAATCATTGGAGTATCGAATTTATTCAATACTGTATATGCAACTCATTGGAGTATTGAATTTATTCAATACTGTATATGCAACTCATTGGAGTATCGAATTTATTCAAGATTAAAAATGTTATACAAAGACCAAAAAGAACTTGCTTGGTTTTCATCAACAAGTTGAAGGGCCTCTTCACTTCAAAACAAGTGCATCGTGGTTTAAAAAAAAAAAAAACGCTTGAATTTCCAACATTTGCCACTTAAGACAGTATACGATAAATTCTACCGACATTGAGCAGTATGTACAAATTATTGTTATTCAAGACCACGCAATGCGTTCAAGAGATATAAAATTTCTTTTATAACATCATGCATAAAGCTGTTACATGGAGACTATAATCGTGCTCTCAGACTTATTCTGCAAGTCTGCTGCTGTTTAATATAAATAGAAAATCGGCGTCTACATTCATATCAGGAAAACGTTTATATTCATTAAAGAAAACACTGAGCGAGACGTGTCCGAATTTATCTGACATGTGACTGGTAAATGACCTCCTCCCTACGGGGTTTTGATGTGCACACACATATTCATAAGTTCCTCGGATCCGTGAGAAATGGTATGTAGAGATGTATGATCTATCTTCCTGATAATTAATAGATACTTCTTGACTCAATTGTGCACGAACCCAGCAGTTTGCACGACCTAGCAGTCTGCTGTTTCAACGGTAAATGTAATCTGCTTATATGGAGAGAGAGAGAGAGAGAGAGAGAGAGAGAGAGAGAGAGAGAGAGAGAGAGAGAGAGAGAGAGTTTAATGATACGGTACGGATACGGAGCCGTGAATAATATATTTCGTTTTTCTTAAGGTTATGTGGCCTTCTAGGTCATTACGCCATGTATTTTGGCCATATGGCTACCAACGAGAACGGTCGTCACTATGCATCATAATAAATTTTAATTGATAATAAATAGAGTGCAGTATTGTATTTACAAATTAGTAAAAGTATTTAATTAAATGCCGCATAAACAATAATAATTATGTATAATCTTCACTTTCAATCTATAACCTTCAAGCGTTCGTAAGTAACGTATATTTTCCTGCGCTGCCACGTATGTTCACCTAAAAATAACAGAACTATCAATGATGTGATGTGAGGCAAGCAGGTTTTAGAAATGACAGTTCTCTTACAAAGCTCTCATAACCAGATTAACTGCCGCCAGGGACAAATGGTTTCCCTACATTATGACTGATGCTACAACTTGTTCTGAATAGTTTAATACGTTTATTATGGATGTTAAAAACGACACAGACAACATAACTATCAGAGATAAAGTCTTCTACTTCAAGACCACCAAGCTATTCTCTTCTTAGGTGTGTAGATTTAAGAAACGGAAAGAAAGAAAAAAAAAAACATGCGTATTTATTTCCCACTGAACACAAGTGTTTTTGTTTTGTAATGCGTAAGGGCTGAAAAGTTCTGATACACAAGTTATTAATTACAGGCAATGTACCTTACTATTGTTGTTAGGTTTACCTTGAAACTGTCATTTTAGAAAGAAAATACATTTATTAGAGTGGTATAAAGTCCAAAAGCAAGTATTGTAGCTTGATAAACCATGTAAAATGTTACAACTTCAATATTCCTAATCTCAATCTAACACGTAGATATTGAAAACTTTTTACAACAACAACATTTCAGACAATAGTCCATAAATATATACATTTACATAATATTACTGGTACTTCTTAATTCATGAAGCAGTGCTGCCCCTGCGGTCCCCATAATGCCGAGAGGGGAGTAGGCATTCAAGAAGAGGGCTCGAAATCCCAAGTACTATTTACGCTGAGGGACCAATTTCTGAATTTGTGTTGGAGGCCCCCACAACTTTAAGTTACGCCACTGAATTAATGCAAAATAAATAATGCAAGCTCTTTGTAATTCAAACTTTCTTTTACGCGGGACATACATCATACGATATTTTTGTTACACATGGGATATAATTGATACAATAAGTTTGTTACACACGCGTTATACTTAATACACTATTTTTTGTCACACACGGGTATACATGATACACTAATTCTGTCACACAAGGATTATACATGATACACTAATTTTGTCACACATGGGTATACAAGATTCATCAAGTTTGTCACGGGAATTAGGACTAAAATTCGCAACAACTCAAGCAAAGACTTCAAACCATTTTAAAAGTTTACTGATCACTCCAATTAAATTATCGATCACTCCAATTAAATGTCTATCGATCACTTCAATTAAATGTCTATTGAACACTCCATTAAAACAAATAAAGCTGTGTGTGTGCGTGTGCATGTGTGTTAGATTTTTAACATATCTTTAACAATTTTAGTCATACCGCTATGTCTTTAGTGTGGCAGTTTATAGTTGATGTCTAACATTGGGGCATCATATCGCAAACTTGTAGCATCATGTTCCACCCAGTGACATCAGACATAGCACTAACTTCTTAATGCTAAACGCATTTAATTAACTACATTTATATAGTAACTATGAAAATTTGTACACGAAAAAAGGGTCGAACTTAATGATGGTTATAGGTTAAATGCGTTGTCATAAGCACTATCATAAATGCACAAGAAGTATCAGAGATACAAAATGTCACTAAGAAAGTTTATATAAAAATGAAAGCACGTGAATGATGCAGGAGACAGAAGTATTTTGTACATGGGTACATTTGTCAGGGAGGATATCGATGTGGGTTTTGGGTAGATTGGTTTTCATTAGAAGTATCTTACAAAGAATATGTTTTCTCGAATACACAGATGTACAAACAGACGAACAATCAAATTTGTACATGCTATATTCTGTCTAAATTTTCGTGGCGAGAATATAAAACATAATATGCATGTATTTCTAGAGTTTAACGGGACATCAGCATATTAATGGTAGTCTGCGGATTCAAAACAAGTTCTCGAAATGTAAAAATAAAGAAATGAAGAAAAATAGCGGAAAAGAATAAAAGTGAACGGCTTCCCTAAAGGTGCCTGGACATATGTAACGATAACTGGCGCTGGAGTACTAGTAACAAAACAAAACACAGACCTTGATTTGGCAAGGAATGTACATTTATATTGTAATCGGGATTAACGTAATCTTGATTACCAGGGGAGGTCTAGATGGAATGATCTTATGAACATCGTTGTTTTAGAGGTATCATTGCATCTCACACTCTGACATCTTACTCAACAAAATTGGAGTCGTCAGAAAGTACCACCCCCTCAAACAGACTGTAGACGGTTTGGCGGCACAACAGTTCAATATTAGCACAAGCAGAGAACTTTTAGAAGTTCTTTTTTTTCGCATAGAAATGCAAATATATCATACACTTGAAGTCGTAGTTTATTTTAGCATACACGTGTAAATTTTTATGAAAATGGTCACACTACCTGGCAAAAATCATCATCGAAAAGTCGAATAAAACTCGTGGAATAAAAAAAGTTGCCAATTAATGACTTGTGCCAGAAACTGAGAACCAAACTCAACACAACATAATATGTCTATATCATCTCACAGATTCGTCTGCTTTTTGCGACGAAAACGACGAGCATGTACGGTGCTTCGTCTGTGGGTGTATCTTTCCTGCTTTTATCTACGGATCTGAAACAATATGTATTGTACATCGCATGAATTTGATATAGGGGGGTCCTCGGTGTGGACAAGACCTATTCTACATAGGATCTCACCATGTCCGCGTGCGTACGAGTACTTGCTTGACCAACATGGGTATGTTAGAAATCTTGCCAGTAGTTTCTCCTGGGTCGGAGGTTCTTCCCTTGGTCATCCCAGATACGTCCTCCACCAAACTAAATCTGTCGAATGAGGTAAGAGAGGTAACGCAAGTTTTACTTGCGACTTCGTTCTTCACCCACATGAAGCACATAAAAAGGATTTATCCTACAGAACAACAGCAAAACAGTTTTTCCAATGTGGGTGCACCAGCAAAAAAGTCTACGTCATGGAAAATTGGCGCCAATATGCAAATGTTTATACAATAGCAGACAGACGAAATCCGATAACATAAACATGCCAGAGTGCTATGTTCCTATTGAATCTAACTTGATGTTGAATTTGAAGGTCAAACACGGTTGTAAAGTGAGCCTGAATCACCAGGGAATTGCAATTATCGTTTAGGATATTGGACATAAATATTAAGTCTAAATTTGTAACAGTCTACATGGCAGTTTTAAGAAGTTTGGGGACCCTAGGCACAAACTCTAACCTTAAAGGTAACCAGAATTGCGCTTCAATCTCTAACTCTCAGATATAGAGTATTGCATTATATTTCCATGCGTGAGTCATTTTGTTAATTTATTAATATAGTACTAAAATGCTAACACAAATAAAACTGAAATTTTGCTTTTGGGCCATAGGAATATGCCTTGCGGGCCTATGCCTTAAACGACATTAGCAGTCTACATAACGCACTATTTAGACTATTACTGGTAGCCAGTCAATATATATATATATATATATATATATATATATATATATATATATATATATATATATATATATATATATATATATATATATATATACTATCATATAAGTTAGAGAATTTTAATTCGTACTCTACGGAGTTTCGAACACAGGTCCGCGTGTAAACGGCACCAATCGCCTTGTCTGCATATACAAGATATACCGTCACGACTAAGCACGCATCACCAAAAAAATGATGGCATTGAATCTGTATTATATAAACTAGTGTGTAGCAGAGATCTCTCCCTTGATTTACCAAACAGAGTACGAATTCAATTTCTTTAACCTGTATGATAGTATTTGTATTATAATATTTATTCTGCCTACTATTATCACGCATTCATTTATAGAATTCAGGAATATTTCAGTTCAGTTTGGTGTGTGTGTGTGTGTGTGTGTGTGTGTATATATATATATATATATATATATATATATATATATATATATATATATATATATATGCACGACGACAGCCCAGCTTCCGCCAGTCGTCTCTTACGACAAGTTCTTGTCGAAGAACCAATCGGCCTAGTTTACAACTCTAAGCAAAGTAATTGGTTGTGGACTTCTTTGGTCAATTCTACAATCTATAAGCATCTTTCTTTAATTTGCATATTTTCAAATCAGATGGTACCATTTCCGTCAACTCTGTTTACATACACTCCTCATTCATGATGATGAAACTCGGAGTAGATACCGACATCGTAAGAATATAAATATCAAAACTCGAGATGTTCGCAAGTTTAATTCGCTACCAGGGACAGGGTTGCAATAAACGGTGTATGTTACTGAATACTTGTTTGTTTAGAACTTTCGTCAGTATACTGGTAAAGTGCCATGTAATACCATTTTAAATTAAAAGTGGTCAGAGGAACACATCGGGGCAATGGAAAGAGTTAGCAACCGTGAATGAACAGCATTCTGTATCACTGAAATGATGAACCGTTTAACACTAAATTTTATCGCAAATGACAACACAGTTAAAATAGCAGAACGATCGTCATTCTAGTTCAAAATCTAATAATAATAAAATTATAAAATGCTTAAGTATTATATCTTTATAACTGCTTATTACACCTGTATGCAAAATTAACACAAATTTTATTCTGGTCCCACGTCCGATCCCTCACTCTGTCAGTACCTATGATGTTATCAATCCGTCATATCCAGAACCGACAGAAGGGGGGGGGGGAGAACATGGAATATGGGGACCTGGACCAAACAAAACGTTTTAATTTTAGAAAAGAAAAATTTTGTTTGAACAAGAACTAGGAGAGGCCCGCGTGTTTCTTACCCCAGGGTCCGTGATCGCTCTCTATAGATCGTTTATATCTAAGCTATCTTGCTCGTTCATTTTAAAATGTAATTTATAGTATTGGAGCAAAGTTGTCATTAAATATGTGATTGGTACAGTGATTACACAAAGACATACTCATAATAGATGTGACTCGTACAGTTTAAACAACGAGGTCATTTACAGCGTTTAACCCACAAGGTCCTCCTTACAGATGTGATTTATACAGTTGAACACACGATATCCTCATTACAGGTAGATTTACAGGGCTGAACCCGCGACTCAATTAAGAAATAATAATAATAATAATAATAATAATAATAATAATAATAATAATAATAATAATAATAATAATAATAATCATTATCATTATCATTATTATTATTATTATTATTATTATTATTATTATTATTATTATTATTATTATCGCTCACAATCCCCATATCTGTGTCGGGACAAAACTATTTATGACTGACTGCCTATGCTTGATCAAAACATAATAGGCGAGCCAACTCAAGCGATTCCTAAGCACAGATCAGCCCGACTTTCCCGCTTTTCCCAGACGCTATTTTGGCTGTACCCCTATCAAAGTTGCTATTTTCTTACCGCTGTTCTTTCGGGTATGAAAACCGTAGGTTGATCGGGCCGATATGTGTGTATGTGTAATGAAAAACAAGCACGTTAAGGAATAAGTCGTGCGAGTCGAGCGAAAATACAAACTAAAGGCAAATTTACCAGTGAGAACATAGTAAATAAGTGGTATGTGTATATTCTGCAACCAGCCAAGATATCATGGGGGGTGGATAGATGGCAAAGTAATTAAGGTGGCACTCGCCAGTTATTATGTACGTTTGAGAGAGTGATGTATGTAAGATGAAGTTGTTTGCATTTTAAACATGCACAGTAGAGAGAATGTTGGCAATCCTATATACTACTTTCATGTATTGTGGCTAAAATTTATTTTGATATTGTACTTTTTGATAATTTAAATGATCTTAGCACACTGCTAACTAAAATGACTGCTCCTTTGTGCTCCTAAAATCAACCTGAATTTGTCTAAAGTACACTATCCTTGGCAGCTATTAAAATAGGGAAAATGAATTTTGCCAAACAAGACAATACCAGCTTCTAAAAGTGCAATGAATGAATTAAAAAATAATAAAATGTTTTAAAAAAAAGTTATCGGCTCTTTTTTAAAATTTTCCTCTGAAGTTCGGGAAGTGAAAATGAGCAAGTAGAGCTAGCACTTTTTGAAAGGTGCACATCTGGAGTACGGCCAAGCTGTATACTCTCGAACCCATATTACATCAATCAATCGTACACCAAAATAAAGGGAATGAAATGTTCTTTGATAAATACCTAAGATATACCAAGTCTTTTTTAAATAGCCAGTATGACTAGTGAGGAAACCCGGAAAAAATTGTTTTTTTTTTAAATTCTAACCCTATGCTAAATACAAAAATGTAGAGCGCCACCTAAATATTCCATATTCGTGTCAATTACAAGCATTCTTCAAAGATTAACTGTGACATCATCATAAAGTCAATGTAATAATGAATTACCTGCAAGAGAAAATAAAATCTCCTGCGGAGGAAAAATTGGGAGGTAAATTCCCAAACATGTTTCTATTCAAACATCATGTGCTGGACGAATACATTGATAACCTTCTCAAAGCACGCAAGCACATTGAAAATCATTAAAATAAGAACCATCATTAACCATTCTTTATAATTTACTTGAGACAAGTACGAGATGTGCAATAATCGCTGGTATGAGAACATAAACCTAAATCACAACTAACAACTTATGTTCTCATATTTTGATCATGTAATTTTAATGGAGCACAAACAAGAAAAAAATACAATTCTATCTAATAGGAATACATTTTATATTACGTTTATTTGCAATTTACACAGAGATAAATATATAAAATCAGATGTCCATAGAATAAACAATGAAATTGGTTTAGCTATCAAAACTTCTCTAAAAATTTACCAACACATGAACATTGATATTTCAACCGATTCCTTCAATATGTATGAAGGTCACTCACCCGTACCATCAGTCGCCACTGTGGTTTAAATGCTTAAGCTGTTGACCACTTTACGAAGATGTCTCTAAATACGAATTCCTCTATATTTATAAGTATCATTTCATTTGAAATGTTTTGAACTGACATTCCAGAAAATTATAGAAATGTACAAAACAAAACTGGTTGTTCAAGTGGCAGTTTATTAAATATTTTTAACTATTATCAATGATCATAGTGTAATCCAGATACACCTCTATCAAGTAGAACTAATTATAATATATAGTTCCGGCGGCTGAGCTCATTGGCATTCATACAGTCAAATTACTTGGCGTAGTAACCACAATGGGAGGAAAGGAGCAGATTTTCACCGATGATATGCGGCAATAAGCCATGTTAGATCTTCAGACAATTTATTGCACCCATGTCACTGAGACAGTATATAAAATTTAAAGAGAGACACTATATAAATGAAAAAGGCACTGCACACGTATCACCGAGAGTACATAAAAGTTATTGCACCCATGGCACAGAGAAAGTATGTAAAATTGCACTCATGCCGCTGAGAGTGTGTGTTATTGCACCCATGTCACTGTTACTGTTACAATTTTACTGTATTCATAAAACTCAGATAGTACATAAAAGTTATTGCATCCATGTCACGAAGAAAGTATGTAAAAGTCACTTCACCCATGCCACTGAGATAGCGTATAAAAGTTACTGCACCCAAGTCACCGAGACTAGAGCTGACTTGCCACAGAGACAGTATATAAAAGTTACTACACCCATTTCACGGAGACAGTATATGACAGTTACTACAACCATGTCACCGAGACAGTATATCAAAGTTACCACACCCATGTCATGGAGACAGTATATAGAGGATACTACACCCATGCCACTGAGACGGTAAATAAAACTACACCCATGTCACCGAGATAGCGTATACATGATTCGTTATCTGAATATTATATGCATGACAAAATATTTTTTTGCTTGACGATTAGAGAATCTGGCCAGTTTAGATGGATTCAGGTCAAAAACTTGATGTAAATAAATGCTTTAAACTGCTGAAGACTAAGGGACTATATACTGACATTCAATTAAACAACATAAAAGTAAACTGAAAATACCATTGCAATGTGATTACATAATTATAAATTGATAGATATTTGACTTTATCCAAAAGGAAATTTGTTAATATGTAGAATTTGCTATAAGCTTCAAGCTGCAGCATTCTAACTTAAATAAAGGATTCATTCAGCGAAAAAAATACACAATATATGGAATTAACCGTTTCTAGAAAGTTCTACAAAACCTTAAAGGATCACTTTACGTCCCGGGGATATCATTACCGGAGTGTCAATTTAAATGTACTTCATAACACACTGAAAAATGACATATATGTCTCTATTTTAACCTATACTTGTTTACACCAATAATGCAGTACTTAATAGACCAGTTCCATTATATTTCCCACAATCTCTGAGAAAAATAAATTATAACAACCAGTGAAAAATGGGTTCCGAATTCACAGCTTAAAATGATCAACAACCTATTTTTAAATCACATCGTGAGTTTCTTCTTTCGCGAACCACTCCCAGAAGTACCATGAAGACCGATGACGATAGATAAGAAATCAACATTCGAGACCAATCTTAAAAAAAAAGGCTGCACAAGGTCAAAAATAGGTCAAAATAATTTGCTTAGTAATGTCTTGACCTACTCTCTAAGCAAACGAGAATCTAAAGTTTCGTAAGATGCGAAACCCATTTTGGTTTGTCGTAACATACTTGTAAACATTTTATCTCTAGTGTTGAGTTATGCGAATTACTATACATACATCATAAACTCGTGTATGATAACATATCCTTGCCTTGCGATAACATGATATTCTGACGGTGTCATTACGTTAAGGCGTAATAACTTTAATGTAATGTACTTTGCAAAGTATTGTTCGCTAAGATGTCAGATTGCGTCGTATCGTTATTTTTCATTAAATGATGAACATCATCTTATATATGTGACCAGATGAGCTTAAATTTATAACAATTGTCGATTTGGTTTGGTTGGTTCTTGGTGTTATACATGAAAGCAATCCTCTGTATTATAACCTGCCGAAACAGGCCGAGTTAATTGCCACACAGACAGGTGACAAAGGTCAAGCCGATTACGTTCCCAAATCAAACGCAGCCTTAGTGATTTAATCGGACATGTTCACGAAAGCCAACAACACCTACAGAGCCTTGAAAAGGAACAGAATGGGTTGCACTCACCTCTAATATACGAGTCACGTGGTAAGCAGGTGTGTTGCAGATTAGTATGGTTTTGTGGTAATCAGTCAAGACTGATACATTTATAAACTGGTCGTGATGACTATGGCTGTGCATATAATACTTTGCAAGTCTTTTGCAATTGATCAAAGTAAAGTTGTTACAAACCCACATACACTAGTATGTACTACTGCACTACCATATTATTGGTCCTACCACTCTAAGCCCATCTTGAAAAAAAGTTTGAAAGTTACATTTATGTTGTCAGAGATAAATTGTTTGAAAAATGACGGAAAATGCATTTACAATCAACCCTAGATATTTTATTTTGGTACACAAGTTTCCTTGTTTCATATTCATCCTACATAATTCTTTGACACATACTCAGATCACGTCTGTTTCCTAATCGTCTGTCCCGTGATACTGTCTGTTCCCTAATCGTCTGTCCCGTGATACTGTATGTTCCCTAATCGTCTGTCCCGTGATAATATCTGTTCCCTAATCATCTGTCCCGTGATACTGTCTGTTCCCTAGTCGTCTGTCCCGTGATACTATCTGTTCCCTAATCATCTGTCCCGTGATAATATATGTTCCCTAATCGTCTGTCCCGTGATACTGCATGTTCCCTAGTCGTCTGTCCCGTGATACTATCTGTTCCCTAATCGTCTGTCCCGTGATACTGTCTGTTCCCTAATCGTCTGTCCGTGATACTATCTGTTCCCTAGTCGTCTGTCCCGTGATACTATCTGTTCCCTAATCGTCTGTCCCGTGATACTATCTGTTCCCTAATCGTCTGTCTCGTGATACTGAAATCGTAATGCAAGAGACCTATGACGTTTAGGAGTTTGAGGCTGTCACTGCTCCGGAATCACAATAAAAGTTATTTATCGTCAAAAGTGAGCAAGTATCTGATGAAGGCAATAACAGAGATAATGATGAACAAAGTTAGGTGCGCACGTGTGTGTGTGTGCATGTGATTTTAATGTTTCACATAGCTTTAAAAATGTTTTTAGTCATATCACTACGATGTCTGCAGCGTGACAGTATATAGTGATTGTGTCTGCTTGTTCACAAATTAAACTGGTGCCAACTTACTAACATGTTCCTCATTTCACATACATGTAGAGTCATGTCCAACGAAGCCACATTATCTTGACACTGGGCTGACCAGTCCTAACAATGACAAACGTCCAATGCTGAGGCAGCTGTTGATACCATTTTTTTAAATCTTTGGTTTGACTCGACCGGGGTTCGAACCAGCGACCTCTCGCATTCGAGGCGGACGATATAACCACTTAGGTCACTGGAGCGGTCGTGGGCAAAGTTTCTATTGGGCCAAAAGAAATTATTGGAACTGAGGATAATATCATTTATTCATTTTTGACTTCTTAGTGTTGAAACCATCTATGATATTTTTCAACCATATATGATTTCCATATTAGTTGCCTTGGTGAACATCTTGGCATCATTTTCATTTGTGAACAAGCAGACACCATCATAAAATCTTTTGATGAATATCCCACATCAGGACGACGATTCATGGAGGAGGGGAGGAGCGACAACAAGATTTCTTAAGATAACTGTTGTGTCGGCTATAACTGGATGTACTTCTGGCACCATTTCTATTTGAAACAAGTATATAGCAAAAGAAATTTATTGGTTAAACCCCAGTGTTCAGATAGCCATCCATTTGAGAGGAGAAGATGTAAAAATATTTTCAACATGGCAATAGTGACGACCAAACTGAGGGTCAGTTGGCATCGTTTTCATTTAGGGCCAGCTAGACACTAAAGCAACTATTCTGATGAAAATCTCATGTCAAAACGACTTTCCATTTATGAGGGGTTATGAAAATTTTAAGAATGTACAATTTTCTTTTACCGTCAACTAGACGTGATAACAAGTCTGTCAGCAAAAGCCCATGTTTATGTAGTTATTTATTCAGAGGAATTTAAAGATGGCCACTGGGTCTGTCATATTGCATGTATAAGCGGCACTATTTTCATTTGGGCCAACTGGATATTGTAAGAAGTCTTTTAGTTAATATTCCATGTTTATATGAAAATCGGTTCATACAAAGTGTCGATAATAAGATTCTCAAGGTCGACAATGTGGATGCGCGAGAGACAACAGTTTATTTAGGACCAATTAGAAATGATAAGTCATTTAGTGAAAATCCAATGTTAATATAAGACCATCCATCCTCAATGAGGCGATAAGAAGATTTAACAAGATGGCTGTCATATTGGGCGTCATTTTTATTTAGGACAACATTATACTAAGTTCTTCAGGGGAATCTCCATGTTATTATGATCATTTACTCAGAATGTGTAGCGATAACAAGACTTATTGGATATTAGATGGCACCAATGTTCATTTAGGACCAAGTGGACACCATATGAAGACTTATCACGACAGCCCAATGCTAATATGACTTTCCATTTGGGAGAAGTAGCGATAACAAAATTGTCAAAATGGCTGACATGGCGGCCATATTGGATTTACGAACGGCATCATTTTCACTTAGAACCACATATACATCACAACAAGTCTTTTAGTGAAAACGTCATGCTGTTATGGTCATCCATTTAGGAGGAAAATTAATAACAACAAGTGCAATATGGCCACAGTTGCGGCCATACTAGATGTCGAAGTGGCGCCATTATCTTTAGGTTCAAATAGACCATGGGATGAATGTGTGCTTAAAAGTTTCGTGGCAATCCTCCAAGGTGTTTATGAAAAATAGTGACAACAAACTTATGCTAACGGAAAGATGACGGACGACAGAATCCCATGAGCTCTTTTGGTGTATGACCAGTAGAACTAAAGACAATTGGAAGCATAACTACCAGCATAAAGTAGGTAACATATCTGAATGCAATTATTAATGGCAGTGAGATTATGTCTGTTAAATACGAGGTTTATGTATGGGGAGGGTGTTAACGAAGCACCATTTAAGACAAACACTCAAATGAATTCCTTGAAACATTGACATTGACTTAACTATGCAAACCATTGCTTTTTGTCCTTTTTGGGCGGCAACCCAGATTAGGTTTGTGGTGTTAGCCTCGCGACCCATCGAATGATAAAAGTGCACTTGGGTTGGAAATTTCAAATTATTAAGGTTGATCTCGGCGACTCACGGGTTTAGAACCAATGATAAAAGTAAAACACAATACAAAAAAAATTTAAAACGGGTAACACATAAACATGAAGGAAGCATTCTGATCCGTATCATGCTAACATACAAAGCGTTTCCCTTCAACCTCATTTCCGCTTCAGAAACCCCCACATTTTTAATTTGACCCCATGATTCTCAGTCTTGCACCTCTAGGGGATACACTGCATGATACAGTATTCAATAGGTGCAAAACAAAATAGGCAGACATGAAACGGATGCAAAATATATAGATCTCTGGAAAATTACCCATTAAACTATAGTGTAAAAGTAAAATAATTCCGCCTAGAGAATGTAAATGCCTACTACAATGGAATCACGATCAAGGATTAAATATATTTCAGGACCCAGAGACGAAAATGATGACACGGGAATATAAAGAAGCACGTCCCTTCCAAACTAAAATACGTTTCTCCTACTAGCTAAATAGACCCATAATACCATTTATGAAATAAAGTAGTGGGAGGGGGCGTCTTAAAAATGTTTTTGTTGGGGGGGGGTTCGGGGGGAGAGCTTTTGGGGTTGTCTATCTCAAAATTATATAGTGCCATGGCAAGTAAAGTGCCTTGTCGAAAGACATCCCACGGTAGCTGATAGTGATTGATTCGTTGGTGGAACTAAATATCACCCGTCTGGTCAAGAGTCCAACAAACCAAGAGTTTGGAGGTTTCGAAAAGAAATAACATTAAAACTAAATCTCGCTTTGCGTATCAGACAAACCAGAGTAGCTTCAAGAAAGGAATCTGAGGCCGTTTTTGTACAAATTGGTGTTAATTTAATAACACCCAATATATTTGTAGCTGGAACCTCAGACTGGACATTCATTATCTACATCTTGTTTTAGAAAAACATAATTCATTTACCATGTCTGCAGACTATATGTGTATGATATTTAATGGCATACGACCGGTGCAACTGTGAGTCAGTGTAAAAAAAAAAAACCCTATCAGATTGTTACAATATTATTGTATGTCTATTTCATCCCAACATTCAAAGTTAATATTGTGTACTAAGCCACACACACACACACACACACACACACACACACACACACACACACACTTTTCGTACAAAAGAATTTTTCACACTCATTCATGTATTCGTCTACAATTACACGCGTTATGCATAAATATTAAGAACTGTACAAATGAATACAGGACACGGTTTTTGACGAAAAAAATAAATCTCCGTGCAAAAACTATTACTTATGCAGACTTACGCATATATACATTAAAAGTTTTATTACGTAATTAAAGGGTTAAGCATTAACAATCAAACGACAACTTTTCAGACAATAATAAGACGACATAAATGTTTTAGAACTGAAAGCATTAACTCAAGGAAAATATTTTGTTTTGAATTTACTCCATGACATTACTCTCCACTAAAACAGAAAGGAAACTGAAAATATTATCAATCATTGTTCGTATGATATATTTCATATGCCATCAACTCCTAAATGTATATTTCTCCCATAAAATTTGGTGCAGAAAACATCTTTATTAGTAACTTTAAGGTACCCAAGAAAATTATTATTACATATATAATATAACAAAATATAATTAAAAAATACATGTACAAAATTGTAGTCAACAGGAATATCTGGAAGCGATATGTAAACTATAACTTGAAACATGCCTTAAAATAAATCCGAACATATACAGATGAACGGACAATACACAAGCGCTCGCTTTGTAAAAGTAACATTCACACACACACACACACACACACACACACACACACACACACACATATATATATATATATATATATATATATATATATATATATAGAGAGAGAGAGAGAGAGAGAGAGAGAGAGAGAGAGAGAGAGAGAGAGAGAGAGAGAGAGAGAGAGAGAGAGAGAGAGAGAGAGAGAGGCACAACACTTCAGGCAGAATACTCTTGAAATACAAAAGCAGCCTTCTAACGCACAATCGACAGATGAACACTTACATAGGTGGATGTTAAAAATACGAAAGGGAGTGTATAATGAATGATATCTACTCAAAATTAAGTCACGAATCTGAATAAAATGATACGTGACGAATAACAGACAACAATACATCAGTCTGATCTTTAACAATAAAATTCTTGCTACAGTAATAAAACCTTTGCTAAACTTAATTAGACGTAAGAGATGGAAAAAAAATGTATACAATAAGTAATACAAAGCGAAACACAATGCACATCCTCAAGTTTGCAGGAAAAACAAGAAGATAACAGTGTGTAGTTAGTTGATATCGGAGACCCTTCAACAACTGCATTATCTTCATATGAGATGCAAATAGTGCAATGCATGACCTAACGTCTGCGTCTAATAGAGACAAAAAATGAAGCCGAAATGCCTGACTTTGTTAATGAGGTGAGCTGGTTGGCAAGCAATAAAGAAAATATCGAACTTTTGAAAGTGTACTTCCAGGCAAACATTCAAAGACAAAAAGTATAAAATACCGATGTATTGCTATTATTAAAAACATTTTGAAGTCCTTATAGATTTGCTTATATACCTATTACAATTATCATCTGAATGGTCTTGGTCTTCATCATTTATTTAGTAGTAGTAGTAGTAGTAGTAGTAGTAGTAGTAGTAGTAGTAATTGTTGTTGTTGTTGTTGATGATGATGATGCACAATAAAGTTCGCATGCAATCTGAAAATTTATTTTAAAACATTGTTCATTGCAAGTGATTAACCTATTTCAATTTTTCAAAACAAATTTTTTTTTACCAACATTAAACTGTTGAGATGCGATCAATATCAACCAGACAAATTAGAAACTAATACTGCTAGTGCCAGTTGCTGTACATATCCTTTGACAACGCTATAAATACAAAACCGAACATTGTTACATGCTATTACTAATACTGATACTATCCTAACAGCAACTCTGTTAGAAAACTTTAAGACTGATATTACCCAAACATTAATATTATTGCAATACTATCTATACTTACACTACACAACAGCAACATTGTTACAGTGCTATACTAATTCTGATACCAACCAACAGTAACATTGTTACAGTGCTATACTAATTCTGATACTATCCCGATAAGTTACAAAAGCCTACCTCTGCCTCGAATGTGTTATGTACAGCTACAGTCTTTTTGTCCACATCGTACAGTGCCTGGTCCCTGTGGTCCCGGTACTGAAAGAACTGTTCCCCCGTTCCCGGGCTTAACACTGTCAACACCGATAGTATCGCTATAGACTGTTGAACAAAATCTCTGGCCATGATCCGAGAAAGAATAATCAGTACACGCCAACTTGGCGTTGGCAGTATGGACAGCTGTTAAATATTACCAGACGTTCTAAATTATTTTATTTTTAACAGTGTTTTCCCACTTTATCACGTGAGTATTGGTCCGCCGTCTTCAGATTCAACCTGTTTTATAGAATCAGCTATTACTATAATCCGCGTGGTCCTCCCGCGAATCGTACCACACAGAAGAGAACATGTCGCCTAGTTGTACTATAATTCAACATAGCACGGAAAATTAAGATGTCGTGGGAGTTGGATAAAAATATACTACGTTGCTCCGCTGCATGAATTGGAGTCGACTTGTCCATCCATCTGAAACGAAAATAAACACCAACAATAAATCCACCGTTATTTTTCTTCTATTTTCAACAACACCACTTTAAAAAATTTTTAATTGACTCCAATTATTTCCTTACCAATTATATATCAAGTGTTCCTGTAGTACGATACACCCTCCAATAAGCTAACCGAACGTAGTCAATGAAGAAAACAGAAAATGCCACTCAAAAAAGTCCATTAAAAACGTATTGTTGATTTTACGACAAAATCTTCAAAAACATTAAAACTTGTGTTCCATTCACAAAGTTTTCAAACGTTTCCATGATGATTTTGCAGACTGATGATGCAAAAGAGGATAGTTTTATCTCGCGCACCATGTGTTCTTTAGACAAGTAACTAATCCACAATAAAACAGATATATCTCTTGGCTTCTCGCCTAATCCGCGGGACGAACTGTGGCAAACATTACAGTAACAATTAACCAATGATAACAGCGCTGGTGAGCATCGCCTGATTTTACTCGTCTAGTGTTCACATTTTGCGATCATTTGCAGTATAGGTACGGAACTGTCGAGAACTACACTGCACTTTAGGCCATTTGGCTAGAGGCTCGTACGATACGAAGCCAGTCCGTAGTAGTACAATGATTCGGCTCGTGGGGATTATAAGCGTTTTATGCTGTTCGCAGTTGGCGCATGCCCAGTTTTGCTCTCTAATACAAAGGCAATATCATGTCACTCACCGACTCCGCAAAGTGGTTTTCAGGTCTATAAAATGTTTCTGCCGTTTTACTCTTATCATAACCTCCTACCGCTCAACATAAGATACTCCCAACTCGGCCAGTCTCTACCTAACACCAGCACTTGGGAAGCCAATATATACCCATCATTTCTTAAAAGGCCAGGTACAGGAGATGCCTACATTTGCCCTGTATTCCTACGCGCCTAATCTGAAGTACAAAGGCTTAACCCTTATTTGTGAGAACAAAGACATTTAGAAATTGATAAACACTATCTTTGAAAAAATTAAGTGATTCTTTTGAAGACGAAAATCGGGCTATCACTCTGAAAACAAGTGCTTACTGCAATTAAACATAATTTTAATTTAAACTTAATTGATATAAATACCATGAAACCCGGCCCTAGGATGTGGGCGGCCCAAGGAAGCATATGGGACCCAAAGCAACTGGCGATGAGAGCGGGGCCCAAGCAAAACAGATCGCATTACGGAAAAGCGCGAGGCCTAAGGCGGATGTCTCGTTCGCCTTGCCATATTATCTGCAAGAGGCGGAATCGCTTAAATTCATTCAGGTAGAATCAAGCAGGCAGCTAGATGGTCATTGCTGTTTACAGCGTACGGCGATTTCCTGCAAACAAACTAACAGGCGACTGGGAGTCATTCCTAAGGTTTTCATACACTATAGTCTGCTTCTGTTAACGTATCCGTGTTTCACTCTCGATTTTTAAAAAGACACTCTAAATTACATCATTCATGAATCATTCTTGGTTTGTATTAAGTCCAGGAAGTAATAATACTGAATAAGTCTATCTCATTTTAATTATTCAACATCGAAAACAAGTTACCGTCAACCATTTTTAAAGACTTCCAGTCGTAGAGTTATTGTTGAAAACGGACTATAGTGTGTCTTTGCTGTAAGACTAGTCTCCGTCAAACATAGCATATAATGCTTGTTAACAGTAAATCACCATCCGCAATAACCGAGTTAAACAATAAACGTTAATGACAATTATTGCGATGCGCATCTATCATGTTTAATCTATAATAATAAAATTAATAAAATGGACATAAATTCAGTGAAAAATCTAGTAGTAGATATCAAGTTTTATTATTTTCCGTCGACATCTTTTAAAATATTCTATACTTTTTACCAAAAGAAAGTTGGTCTTACATGTTCAACAGTTGTTACAAAGTATGTTCAATACGTAATTCAAATCATTATGAAAAAATTAAATTGAATAGTGTTTTGAGCTTGAATAATATTTTAAACAGTGTGCAACTGTTTTAGATGTTCGAATCGTTGCAATACAAGATTGTAAATCTTACAACTGAATTTCAACTTTTAAAACGATACTATTTGCAAAGGATAAAAGCAAGGTTTGACTAAGTTTAAATATCGGTAGACATGGATGGCAAAATTATTACAAGGTTTAACGGAGTAAAAGAAATATTTATTAACGAAATATTATTGCGAAAATGTGGTCATATCTGATCAATACATTGAATACCATATAAACGTAACATATACCCTATTGTACTTCGTGCAGAAGCAAGCTAAGAATGTATTTATTCAGGGATTATTTAGAATTGGCCAGCTCTCAGATAGTGACTTTGGAATACAACGATTAGCTAGGCTTTGGGAAATTGCCGTGTCTCTAATACATAGAAAACGGCCTCATAGGGGAACATTGTACCACTTACTCTAATGTAATGTGATGTAACCTTGAAGTCTAAACTAATAGACCTTGCCGACCGAATTTTTAATCAAACAACCGTATACATGGCCTGATCTGTCGGTACGTTGTAGTTCAAGTTAATTCATTAAGCATACGCTGCCTGATCAGTTTTTATTTAAACTACATCTCGAATTGTTTTTGTTTTTTATTTTTGACATAAGTCATGTTGGGTTTAAAATGTGATAATACATCTGTTTGTTAATGAGATAAGATGTTTTTAGAAGCGCCATTCAATTGCCGTTTTTGTAAAAGACGTGTCTATCAAAATATTATCTCCTTTTTTATTCTCCGTTATCCTTTAATGTTTTTTTTATTTTTCTCCTCGTCATTTCTTACTTCATTTCTCTTCGTTTTAAATTTCCCAAGTGTAGGATGAGCAAAGTAATGGGGCACAGGGAGGGTGAGAGGGCAATGTCTTTTTATCAAATCTGTTATTCATGCAATGTGCAGGAACATGAGGGAAAATTTTAAATAACTACTCAGTTTGACAGGATGTGGAATTCAATATTCTGACATCATAAGGTCAGATTTAGTTGGTTTTATAAGTACAGTTTTGGGACGTCAGACGTACGTTAAACATATAAATCACACGTGCTGTTCGAGAACAAAAGATTTCGTGTTTATAGCCTCCTTTTGGAAGTTTATGGACATTATTTATCTATGTAATAATTTACTACGTAACAATTAAGGTCATACACGGTTGAAAATTATTCCCTACTCCGGAAAGACTTGAATACAACCAGTCGTGTAAAATCCCATAATGATTTTAGTGTCAAAACCACGTCCACCACATCAACATTTAAGCCACTTGAAAGTAAATACGGACAAAATTGATAATTTGCATGAAACTTAAATTCAAATCAAATGAAACATCATTCTTCTCTTTCATGCATATAATTGGATACACACTGGAATGTCTACGCCAAAAATGACCCAACGAGAAGTTAGATATTATCCTGCCTGGTTCACAGTATATAATCCTCAACTTTGGCATAGTGTGTTTAGCAATACGACCACAATTTACTTTTCAAAGTTAAGTGATAAATGTGAATGCACTTATGAAACTGAATGATCATACATGTGTATGTGTGCTTGTTTTTTTATTTTATTTTTAACGTAGCTTTAAGAGTGAGTCATGTGACAGTTTATACTAATGTCTGTCACTGGGCACCGTGCCGCAGACATGTTGCACCATATACCACCCAGTCACATTATTCTAAAACAAACCTATTTACGCTTAGCGCTAAGTGAGGCAGCTGCTAATACCATTTTTATAAATCCATGGTATGTCTTGGCCCGGGTGCGAACCAGCGACCTACCGCATCCGAGACGCTCTCTCTAACGGCCTAGATCACCGGAACGTCGTGATCATACACACAACCTTATCTATGAATACGAGCTACAAGCGAAGGTGTCTAGCGTTCTTTGCCAAAGAAATTATAATTCAGGTATATATCTAACAACAAAATGTGTGTGTGTGTGTGAGAGAGAGAGAGAGAGAGAGAGAGAGAGAGAGAGAGAGAGAGAGAGAGAGAGAGAGAGAGAGGGGAGTTTAGTTTATTGGGGTTTAACACCATTTTCAGCACACGTGGTGGCCAACATATTTGGTGGAGAAAATCCTAGAAAGGTCAATGGACCTATGAAAGCTATTAGCAATCTTTCTCACATACTCACCCTGGTCCGTTGGTCCGTTTATATCGTTATAGACTTTCAGTATGTGGTACACTGAATGACCTCCACGATCATATTACAAACCAAATTGCTTGCTTTATATATTGTCTATCAAAACCGGTTTACACCATTGAAAGTGCTTTGCGAAAAAACGAATACATCCCATTAGTGACACTAGTAAGTATTAGTTTATTTCCACAGACGTTAACGCGAAAGCATCTAAAAGTCTATCTGCAATTTGTGTCTCAAATACACATTCAAATCAGCTCTTCACTGTCCGGCGTGAAGATCTGACAGCGACCGCTTAGGGGTCGTGTTCTAGTAACCTATGTTATTAACATAATCGATAATTTTATCAGCCAGTTAGATAAAGTCTTATATCTTCATGTTAGGAGCAGTATGGCAGAATAACAATAAGATTTGCTCTAATTTTTTTTTATAAGCGGGGACTCTTTGATACGTATAAACATGACCTTCTTTGAACGCGATTGCAAGACCTTTGAATACATTATTCATAATTTTTTTATTTCATAAATTTCGACATAGGGAATCACAACGACGAAAAAAAAAGGTTATTCAAAGGAAAAGTTATGCATTCACAATGAAAATTTGCAGAAATCGATTTTGATCCGATCCTATAATGTGTCCGATGTATTTGAAGAACACTATACAACTCCATGTCGGACTTAAGAATGACGTCTATGGAGCAAATTATGATCAATATGTTTAAACCAAATCGTTGGAATTTTCCTTTAAATATATGGTTGTCCAACACACAGTCTGTCAGCTTTTCATAACTTGTGCCGACTTTAGTGGAAAACGTAGGCCAAGTTTATAAACCGCCCAAAGGTTAGAAAAAACTGCAATGTGCTCCCTCTCACTAAAAGGTTTGGCACCCATATTTTAAATCATGCATTTTGCAATAAAACTGCTGCTTTGTACGTTTCAGCCAATGCCTCGCTCTCACGGTATGCATGCATTGCCAGCGGTAAGGGAAAATGATATCATCGATCAATTACAGATCTTTATTGTGCACATTGCTCTTTTCTTTTCTTTTTCTCCTTTCTTTGCTATACTGCTATTATAGTACAATTCTGCCTTGCATATATGTGCTTAAGACAGTCCACAACATCCTATTCACAACGTACGTGCTTGCACACCATTCTGATATATTGGTATACTTTTTTAATATGTCACTTAGAAGGGACTACACTGACGGCCGAGTGGTCTAAGGCGGTTGACGTTATAGATCACTAACATCTCACCTGTCTGCGTGGGTTCGAATCTCGGACTAATGTGGGTATGCGAGAAAATTTGCTAGAAGCTTCCCATTGGAAGGTGGTTCTTCGAGTTTGTTTCCAGTTTCTTCCTCAACCAATATACTAGTCACCATGTGTTGACAAATGACGTAAAACACATACTATCCAACCACCCAACCAACCACGTTTTAGTTCAATGTTCGCGCTGAAACCCTTGACAAAAGATCGAGCACAGTTCCACTTGCCTGAAGTGTACAAAACTGACATTCAGACAAGGTTACATTAGTTTGACAATATGATACTTGGAAACAAGAACTAGGGGGTAAATATATCTAACACCGGAAACAGAGAAAAAACGAGTGCGGTAAAACCAAATGACAAACATTCAGATGGGTCCATATCTGTCAAAGCCTATTAATGACTCAACTGCTCACACACTAAATGAACTAAATGAATGACAACCAGTCTAGATACTAAACCGTCGTCTGTGAATGAAAGTACGAGGGCAAGGCGTGTCCTAGCTTTATCAGAAAACTTCTGATTCGCACTACCGAACATACTCACTTACTCTACTTATGCCAGGTCTCAAATACAATAAAAACGTGGATCATCCTGTAGTGAAGGTCGGTGGAAATCTACGGAGATAACAGCACAAAAAGTTAAGCAGTTTGCATATTAAGTAATACCAAGTCTGTGACTACTGTCATTCGAAGTATCGTGCATCTTTTGCGCTTTTCCGGTGGGTGAGGGTGGTAAACATACCGAACGATTGGTACAAATCGTAATGACAAGTTTCCCGTTTAGGAAAGTTTGGGCGTTGGGAATGAACTAATACAATATAGTCGTCACCTACAGGGCCTAAAAATGACATCGTCTCCAAAACACTACAAAAAAAAAAACATGGGTGCCGTAATGCTGTATTTCACCAGGCAATTTATTTGAGCGCGAATGAACTACGGCAGTGAATTAATTTGAGAAAACTTAATCACACTCGACTCGTGGCTATCAACACGGTCTGTCAACATCAAAAAAGTTAACAAAATGTGGACTACAGACACAACGAAAGGAAGCATGTCAAAGTAAATAAAATATAGATCACGGACAAAACCAAAAGGGAACGTACCATGATATCAATAGCAAAAAGACGATTCTTATAACGGGTGGGTGGGTAAATGCTATTTCAATATTGTGATAATTAGTACTTTTTATGTCTGTATTATTTAACACTGGGCACCATACACTGGAGATATACAAATTCGGAACTAGTATTTACCATATGCATTCGTGCTGTTGGCATTTAGATACCTTTTTGCAATCCAATACACGTGGAAATGCTATCCAACAAATTTGTAACTTTAACAATTTTCTTTCTTTTTCTTTCGTTTTTTTACACAGTTAATATTACAATATATGTGCGTTATGTCAAGACAGATATGGGTCTGTGCAGTTTGCACTTATATTATAAACTAGCATTGAGAATATAGCTATGCAGCTGAGACAATCAACATGCGACTGGTATCCATTTATGTCGTAAAAGTATAAAGAATAAATGAATATTTTGAGGAACATATAATTTGAGTGGAGATATTTATTTAGTTCCCATACAATTGTAAGCTGTGACAGAAATTGTTGTCTTCCAGCAGCCAAAGTGGTCCCATTTAAGCGCCAATAACTTGCTCCCTGCTATGAAAGTTTCACAATACTTGTGCTCCATTATTTCATAACGTCGTGCTAAAATGATTAATAGAATAGAGATTGTTTTCCTAATGCGCCTTCCGGGCTTTATAGGTTTCTGTATAAAGTCGACGACTGTTATAGCACAAAGACTGGTTCACATTCGACTATAACAATTGTACTCGACGAATTCGATGGGAAAATTATGATTTCTTGAAAGAGAGTTCACCTTCATACAAATAAAGATGATGTGGAAACACATTTGTTGCCGATTCCTTCAAGCTATTTAGTGAGATGTAATAATCTTTCAGTAATGTATGATCATTGTAAACGGTATATACCCCTCCCCATTTAATAATCATAAGTGAAGGCACTAGTAGAGATTGGATGACTGTAAAGTACTGACCAAGGTTTCTCTCTGGTCATGACCGTTGGTCAACATAGGAGGTCTTTAAACAAAATTTAAACAGAAACCATATATTTACTTTAACTCGGAAACTGACACAAATCCTCTAGAAACTTACTTAATCGGGAATAAAAATTATTGTGAAAAATTTATCAGTGAAGTTGGCATTTGACTCTTTTAAAGTACAACCAATAGTTCTCCATTTTATTAAATCAAGTTCTCTGCAAACCGTCAGCAACGTACGTAGTTTAAAACTAAAGTACTTATGTGGAAACCACTTTCGTGTTTCAGACACAGTTATATTGATCATAACTGTTTGACCTCAAAATTATTTAGATTTCTTTGGTACCCAAACAGTAAGTCTCTGACAAATTCTGATTGTAGGTACATAGTCAAGTATCTAAGATTTTCGTGCAGAAACTTGTTTTTTATTTTTCATCCGAAGAACTTGACTATTAGCCCTTAACACGTTTTCCCCACACCAATCCAAGTACAAAGTTAAGTCCAAGTCTGTAATGTAGAACTAAAGCTACTATGCGGAATTCGTTCTTGTTCTTTGAGTCACTGTAACTTTATCCTTGAAGTTTTTAACACCAAAATCTTCAAGTGAAAGCCAAAGCCAAAATCTGATATGTGTAGATTGCGTGTTTGTGCAGTACGATCAATTTAACAGAGGTACAGGCGTAAGGATGGAAAACTCCATATATTTTGGAGGGCATATACAAATAAAACCGCAAACGTGAAATATCACAAAAGTCTTTCTTGTACACAGACCAAATTGGTATATGTCTTCTGTGGAACAAACATGTGACTTCTTTTTGTCTTTCACCTGATATTTTGGCATAAACGTAGGAATGAAATAACAAACCATATTTTAACAACTACACGTAAGGAAATTCGATTCTGCACAAGATAAGACCCGATTTAAAGATCATACACTGGGGCGCCCTCAGAATGTTTTGTGTGTGTGTGGAGGACAAACGTGGTGAGCAGCTGTAAAGATTTACGGATATAGGCGAAACTTGTTTAGAAGTGAAATAGGGTGGGGGGCTAGCACCACTGCTATAATTTGCGAACTACCTTGATCATATATGTACGTGACTCAGTGGTTAGCATGCTTGACTGGCTAACTATAGAATGCGCGGTTTCGAATTTTGCCCAAAAGAGATTGGGCAAGTTGGCGTGTTGTGTTCCTGGGCAAGTTACTATACTCCAATTGCATCGGAACGAAAATGACCTCAATGTGTAGTTAAGCATTACACAAATGCACAAAATGAAAATTATGAAATAATGTCTTGATACATATTTATAAAGTTGATTAAAGTCAAAATAAATGCGCCACCAGTAGTTGCTGATCTCTTTATGCAGGTAACTTATAAATACATATGGCACTTCCATGCAACAGGTTTCACCATAAACGCGCATGCGCATTTTCACAACCATTATCGGAGCTTCTTGACATTATCAGCACTAAGACAGTTTCTAACGCTCTTCAGAAAGTGGTTTATCAAAGAGGAAGGCTGGCTATGCACACACGCACACCCTTCTTCAACTATCACAAAGGAGGAAACTTTTAACATCTTAAGATAAGATTTGTCTGATTTGTTTTTATTTCGCCTGCGACTGAGATAATTATGCAAGGACCATAAGTTCACATATAGCCTCGCTATAATGCCTGACGTAAAACTTTCGATGCGAGACATATTTCTCAGCTCTTATGAAATTCGTAATTTTGTTGTATTGCAGAATGTCGAAGTAAAAAGCTTATTATCAATTGATTTATTTTAAACAATATTCATAGACAGCTTTTTACAGAACATTTTTTTTATATTTTGTAATCTCTTTCCAAACTGTTCATAATCAAAGAAACTAAAATGTGGCGGTTTTATTTTTGTATACACCTTCTACAAGTATGAAACAGAGAGAGAGAGAGAGAGAGAGAGAGAGAGAGAGAGAGAGAGAGAGAGAGAGAGAGAGAGAGAGAGAGAGAGAGAGAGAGAGAGAATTTTACAAAATTACAATGGTAATAACAAACGATCAATGATAAAATGAATCTACATATAAGATACTACATACCTATTTGAGAGAGAGAGAGAGAGAGAGAGAGAGAGAGAGAGAGAGAGAGAGAGAGAGAGAGAGAGAGAGAGAGAGAGAGAGATTTACGCAGTTAAAAAAGACGCTAGTAATTTGCGTGCGTAAGCCTAGTGACAGAGGCTAAGCAACCAGTTTTTTTTTTAATTCGCGTTAGGTGTAACGACATCAACCATTGTCTTCCGTAAACTGATGGACCAACTGAACAAGGGTTGCAATACTATTGTCACCAGTCCGTCCCTTTAAATTTACATGGCAGCAATATTTTAGTTATTTTTATTTTTTTTTAAAATCCGCAGAATGTTGAATGTGAGGAAGTTCCTGTCCTTTACCCAGTCTAACCCCATTTTTTTTTATTCCTGGATAGATTTGAATTTATAATGAACCTGTAGTTGATGTCTCCTTGTGTATTATATAATCGAGTCTCTAATATAAACAAATACAAAAGAAGGATACTCTTTACTGCATTTCAACACATTAACTTTACAATTAAATTTTAACTATTGGCGATTGCGTTTGTTGTGATGAGAGCTTCTATTTCGTTTTCTGCATAGCTCTCAATCTAAAGTCTTGAGAAATAATCGCTCTCAGAAGTGGCTGGTTAACCGCGGTGTCGAACATGTCTTACATGGCAGTACAACGCCTATTCTTCATTTAGAATGGCAGTAGTAGATCAAATAAAATTGCAAAATTTTGACCAGTGCCTTAATCAAGGGCAGTATAGCAAATGAGATTGATGCCTAAATTACCTCGGGTTTGTTGCGCAAAGGGAAAACTGGATTTTCCACGTAGCAATAGATATTTTTTTTAAAAAAATACTTTTTTTCCATATCCACTCTAAAAATTTCGGGACGTTTCCATACAGACAGTGCTGCGAATGGACATAATGACGCCTCTACACAAGTCTAATAACATTATGTGTCCATTTCAATATGTCAGTACAATCTTTGAAAATGTTACCTTTATACTGCAGGATTCACGCACTCTTAACTAATTCCTGACTACATAATTAACGTTGCAACCTTGTAATTATCTTTGGATTTCCTGAACAGGCGACATAACATGAAATGAAAGCATGATGATTTCAATTACGCTTCTTGAAGAACTTCCATGTTTTCTAAAGGTGTATATCATTCAGGTTCAATAGGTGTCTGAAATTGTTGTTTATTATTAAAGAAAATGCAGAATTCAAAGCAGGTGGTAATTGTGGTCACCTGAATATTTCCTGATTCAAATAAACAAATAAAATCCAACGAAAGGGGAAAATTGTTACAACCCTTTACTTAAAACTTGATGATATCAACAGGTGTTCCTGGATTTTATATTGATTATTTTGAGGTTTTCAGTCCAAACAAGATCATTTTCAATGTACATAATAAGCTATTACACAAATATTATGAATGCAGGCGTTTCGTTCAATGTAAATCAAGTTCTGAATTCGCCAACCAAATGCCAAAACGACTCTCTTCCACCTCCTAAAATAACATACCAAAATCTTTTACAAAAGAAACTGAACGTATACAGATAGGAGTGAAATTCTCTTTCTTTAATTTTGCCTTTTTCCCACTTCACAATGCTATGAGGAAGTTAATATGTCAACATCTCGAGGCAGATGCTTGCACGTGGAATTAATCTTAGGAAAGATGCTGATGAATTCAAGCTTTGACGCAGCAGACACGAACAGTGTTCATAGAAAACAACAACGTTAATAAAAATAATAATAATCATCATCATCATCATCATCATCATCATCAAATTAATAATAATAATAATAATAATAATAATAATAATAATAATAATAATAATAATAATAATAATAATAAAGGCAGATATAGGTAAATCAATATTTCATTAATATAACCTAAATACTACCTATAAGCGTGAATAAGGAGCTAGGCTGTTCACAGTTCACAGTGAGATGGTCTGCATGTTGAAATGCTACTTGTGACGTTGCTGTTTAAAATTACAATCGGGACACACATAAAACAAAGTACATACAAAAAAACGTGCTACGATAAATGACCGACCATTTGAATTTAGGTGTAGAGATTAGTGGGGTGGGGCTGGGATTTTTAAAATATCCGACCTTTAATAAACCTGTAAAAATATTCTTATTCTAATTTGCACAAAAAGAACTAATTATATTATTACATTAGCTGAATAAAGAATATTATCTTTAAGTAAAAGTAAAAAGAAAATGTACCTTAAATGATAGACACCCCCCCCAATAAGTGGTGGGTCCCTAAAGCCACTTCGATCGCTTTCCGTAATCCGTGATTTCAGATTTCAAACTAGCCTTGTTAGAGGACACATGGTACTGATTGAATTGAAAAATGGGAACCAGCCCGGAAATGGGTGAACATTTAAAAGAATATATACGGGATTTGCGGACCAGGATTTTTAAAATATCCGACCTTTAATAAACCTGTAAAAATATTCTTATTTTAATTTGCACAAAAAGAACTAATTATATTATTACATTAGCTGAATAAAGTATATTATCTTTAAGTAAAAGTAAAAAGAAAATGTACCTTAAATGATAGAACCCCCCCCCCAATAAGTGGTGGGTCCCTAAAGCCACTTCGATCGCTTTCCGTAATCCGTGATTTCAGATTTCAAACTAGCCTTGTTAGAGGACACATGGTACTGATTGAATTGAAAAAATTGGAACCAACCCGGAAATGGGTGAACATTTAATAGAATATATACGGGATTTGCCGACCAGGATTGATTAATAATTAAGTTATGTTTAAGGAAAAAGAATCTTTTGAAGTGATGTGATGTGATTATCATTTTTAATATAGCTTTAACAATTTTTCAGTCATATCGCTACGATGTCTGCAGTGTGGCAGTTTATAGTGATGTCTAGCACCAGGCACTGGGGAATCATGCCGCAGACATGTAGCACGATGTCCCAACCAGTCACATTATCTTGACACCAGGCCGACCAGTCCTAACACTAACCTTTTAATGTTGAGCGTCAAGCGAGACAGCTGTTAGTACCATTTTTGTAAGTCTTTGGTAGAATCTTTTGGGACCTTATATTAGTTAAAAGTGAATGAAAATAGAGACATTGTTTTATTGATGGAATTTCAGTCCTTTAATAGTCTTGAGTTTGGAATACTCATTGCTAAAATTAGCACCTAACTCTTTGGTGCGGAATTGAAAGCACATGTTTAAAACATATGTAGGTCCAGAAAATGCTGCGGCTCGTATCATTTCCTCTGCACAGAAGCTGACTTCCAGGTTTCATCTATACTCATAAATATCTAAAAAAAAATAGGTTATCGAATTTTTAATATCATGGTGTTTGCATAGGTTTACTATGGGAACTGAATTAGTACCGTGTTTTCCTACAAGTAGCAACTGTCTTGATGACAAAACTATAAAATGACGATAAAGTTTCCTCGTTAAATGTCCACAAAAATAAAATATAAAAAAAATTAAAAAGCTGGTTGATGATTAATTACGTCAAACCAAACATCAAAATAACCAGCATTAGCTGACGACATCCTACAAGACAGTCCAACTTCATAGCATGATCCATTCTTTCATGTCGAATTATGTTCGTGTGCGCAGTAGTGTCGA
Source organism: Potamilus streckersoni (assembly GCA_016746295.1). NCBI lineage: Eukaryota > Metazoa > Mollusca > Bivalvia > Unionida > Unionidae > Potamilus > Potamilus streckersoni. The sequence goes on along the minus strand of JAEAOA010000900.1, from coordinate 3,504,598 downwards.
CGCGACAGTCCTATCTGTGAAGCAGTTTAGCAGCTTTACTCTTCAGGGGATATGAAATGATTCATACAAATTTCGTGCAAACCACCTTTCATCTTTTTTTCAGATGATCTAAACCATTTAGATTAAATACACCACTAGGAATTGTGTGACTCATTCATTAGAAAAGGGACTTAAGATGGTCTACACCAGGTGTGGCTCGGTGCACACTTATTCTTGACACTTTGCAGTGATCCTTGTGTTTCAATGTTTCTTTTCTTTCCTACCGTGCAGTCAGCATGAATGCGTATCATTTCAGATAAATATAGATGAAAGCTTGTCAGTCAACTGGATTAATAAGCGATAGAGGGCAGTTTCGTAAACTGGCACCTGTCAAATTTCCTAACCTCAGTCTATAAGGTCACTTTTCCGGATCATTGTTTAGTAAATGAAGATAGGGATATACTTGTTAATTAGATATTTCGGCTTGGGTTGTTCTAGAAACTGAAATGAGACCTCTACATAGCACAGTTACTTTACAGTAAGTAAACAGTGAAATACCAATAGGTGTATAGGAAGAAGTGATGTGATTATAATTTTTAACGAATCTTTAATAATTTTTCAGTCATATCGCTATGATAGCTGCAGTGTGGCAGTTTATAGTGATGTCTAGCACTGGGGCATCATGCAGCAGACATGCAGCATCATGTCCCACCCAGTCACATTATCCTAAACCAGGCCGACTGAATAATTGTTAAAGCTATTTTTAAAAAATCATAATCACTGAAACTATTTATCTCCCCTCTGTACTGGCAGTAAGTTCCATAACGGTTTCATCTCCTTTATACTGTATTATGTCCTCTCTAAATTGGTCATAAGGTTCATACAATACAATAACAAAAATCTTACAATGAAAAAATGTCAATCATGCTACGAAACTACATATTATAAAGCATTTTTTTGTAAAATAAAATGAAGTAATTTTAACGCAAAAAAAAAATGTCCAAGGAACTGTAAGAGCAAAATTAGCAAATGGGAAAATCTTAGTTCGAATAATTACTTTTAATTTGGGTCCATTATTAAATAAGAAGAAAGTGATAGTATGCTTAGACGCCGCACCCTTTGTACGAGATAATTTTTCACCTAGTATTTATTATGAATGAATGCTAATCATGTGCAGCCTATAGGTTCTCTTGCCACTTATGCCTTTAATGGGAAGATAAATACAACGTAAATAGAGTCACAGATTTTGCCGCGAACGTCTGTGTATACGCATGTATTGACCCAAGTCCATTAATATAAACGATAGTGACCATCAGGGCGATGTACATATTCGTTCATATGTGTATCCAAGAATTTTAGTTTGGTTAACTTTGCAAGTTGTCAGCTATAATATCTAAATAAATGCGATCTAAGTGGCTTTTCCAAAGACACATCAAGGCAGTCGACCTAGGCTTGCTTGGGCAGGTATAACTAACTGTTGGCTCTACCGATCAAGGTACCATGCATGTTCTGCGTATGATCGATGGAAACAGATATGAAAAAAAAACACCTGCAGTTTGTAACAAAATTACACAAGTATTTCGCAAAACTCGTTGTCTCGCCTAGATCCATGTGAGAATATTATCCCACACCCCCAACCATACCTAACTTGCAAAAACCTTAAACTCAAAACTTCAACGTTGATGACACCGTTGCCACCGAAAGAGCAAAAACTCCCCCTCCCAGTCATGCTTTGCCCATCAGTGACCAAATAACGACAAAAGAGTGGGTAACGTACCATTCCGATTATCAAAAGATAACATATATTAACTAGAATTTTAATATTTGCTGACAACATCGTGTGAATTAAATATGGTGTGCAAATCGCGCCAAATACAATTGATCGTATAGTCTGTGGAGTTTTGAGCAAGCGATATGTCGAGAGACGTTCGAAAGCGGATATCGTATAAAGCTATGAATTATACAAAACTTCAGTCGATGTTTACTACTACGGATTAGCGGTTCATTCATTAAACAAGAATATGGAGATAACAGAATCAAGGGATTTCATTCATTAAAAAAATGGGTGGTAAGCATGGCTTATATAAACGTAAGCGATAAGTACTATCCTTAAAAAATGATGAGATCAAAACTTTTCTTCTGGAGTACTTGGGATTTCAAATCGTTATCTGGGATCAATGCATAAGTTCAGCTTGGTCCATCCACAAAGTAGGTCGTAAATATTGTACAGGAACAAACTGGCGCTAAATCCGGTTTAACGGCTAGGGTTTTAAACCGGTCGGTCGACAAAATGGGATAGGTAGTAGATATTTTTCAAGGACTCGATTCATGGAGTATGCGCGGGTTACGTTACCTAAGCGTGTCAAGCACTATGCCAGTAACAAAGTATTTATGGGCATATCAAAGTGGTGTAGTGAATTAATGATTAAGTGGATTCCCACTGCAGCCAATTAATAGAAAGTTGTAGGCTTTAGCTGTCATTCACAATAACAGGAAATTTCTAATGCCAACTAGCAAATACACTGGAACAAGGAACACTTTTTTTACATATACATTTATAGAGAAGAAAACATGCTCCTTAAAATCGCATGTAATCTGACTTTGATCGTACAATCCTATTACAAGATACTGTTACGGATTTTCAAAACCAATCCCAAAACTTTATAATGAAAACTCTTTCTGTTTTTGGAGGGGAGGGGCATCCAAAATATGCAATGGTATCATTCCTACTTTGATAGATAGTCTTGATAGTGTATAACCTCCATTGCAAAACTTGAAAATTTCAAAGTCGATGCGCATGCTGGCTGGTAGAATTGGTTATGTATGTTTCTTGAAATCGACACTTTCAATAGACCGCTCCAGTGGCCTAGTGGTTCGAGCGTCCGTCTCGGATGCGGGAGGTCGTTGGTTCGAACTCCGGCCGAGTCAGCCCAAATACATTAAAAAATGGTGCTGACAGCTGTCTGGCTTGGAGCTCAGCATTAAGAGGTTAGTGTTAGGACTGGTGTCATGATAATGTGACAGGGTGCGACATCATGCTATATGTCTGCGGCATGATATCCCAGTGCTACATATCACTATAAACTGTCACACTGCAGACAACGAAGGAATATGACTGAAATATTGTTAAAGCTACGTTACAAATCTAAATCACACTCATACACGCTTTCAATAAATAGCGACTCAAGTGGGTATGATAAAGTTTGACAATTGACAATTGTTAGCTCGTGGATGCGAATCCGTTTATGCACTGAAACTATGGAATCGAAAAAAAGTTTAGTTGCTACATTGCTACGTTGTCTATTTAGGTAAATATCACTGATCTCGAGAGAGAGAGAGAGAGAGAGAGAGAGAGAGAGAGAGAGAGAGAGAGAGAGAGAGAGAGAGAGAGAGAGAGAGAGAGAGAGAGAGAGAGAGAGTCAAAACAAGCAAACTAAGATCAGTTTTCATTCATTAAATTTAGACATTTGATACTTGATTGTACTATAAGAATGATAACGTATTGTCCTATGCGTGGTTTAAATTCCTGAAGGAAATATTTGTGCATGTTTTAGGACTGAAAATATGTATCATTTTTCATCCAAAATCCTACAGAAAATATGATAGAAACTTTCTTGGCATGGAAATCCTGTTATTTATGCAACTAGCACTGGCCTCTATATTTCTTCTTACTCCGTTGAGATTAGACCCCGGTTGATAACTTAAAAACTGTTCATAGCATCCATCCACCCCAGTGTGTGTGTGTGTGTTTTATTTAGGAAGTTCTTGAGCCTATCCTTAACAACCCTGGCCCTGATTTTATACTTTGAAACAAGGAGATCCCAGCACTGTCGACTCAGTGGTTTGGTGTTCGACCCGTGACCTGAAAGGTGTGGGTTCGATTCGCACCGTCGGAGCAGTCTTTATCGATTAAACTGTTTCTCATTAATTTTTTTCTCAAACGTAATGGGTTATCTTGTTCTTAGTAATTAAATGGGGGAGGTAGGAGAAGAACATATTGGGTTCTATTTAACAAATAGTTTGTATTAAAAAAGTTTATAATACAAAATATAACTTCAGAAAAATAGGTGACTAATGGCATCAAATAAAAAATTCCATAATCTAATAATATAACACAAAACAAAAAATACTTCATGTACTTTTTTAAAAACAATCCCATTTTAACGTGCTTATTGACCTTGGTTACCTTTTGTTCAGCAATCAAAATTGACTGGTATGCACCAGAAAAGCATAATAACATATCAGTTTTACTTTGCTTCCTGCTTTAAAGTACATTACGGAGTGGCTTGATTTCGTTTTTGTTAAGCAAGGAGAGTAGACTGTCTCCGTGAAAGTACTGGCGTACATTTGAGACACACATTTATAACGGCATCTGGCCTATTCCCATTCTCAAAAAAAAAAACAAAAAAAAAACCATAAATGTTTGGTTGAAGATATTGGTGTGCAAAAGTGATGTATAAACACTGCCTGCTTTGGTTAAGTTCATGGCTGCAAGCCACTGGCGAATGTGACGTTCCTTTTCAATCGTGGCTTATACGATTGCTTCGCAATATTTTCAGAAAACTGGCATAACACGACCTCTCATGCTGACTGAATGAGCCAGTCTAGGTTCGTCTTCGTCACATCGATCTTCACTTTCATTAATGTGCATAAGCTTGTTCGTGGTGCTGATATGCTTCTGTTTATATTCATTGAAAATAAAAACAAACAAACAAGGAAACACTATCGTAGGCGGCCACAGGTGTTATAGAGTGTACCCGATTTTCGCCCGTGACTTGCTGTGATTGGTTGAGATATTTTTCTTAAAAAGGACAATACTTCAGACTCGTTCACATGGTTATTCTTGTTATCTGTATGTGTCAGAAACTCACAAACAATACATGATTTGGTTGGACAGAGGTTAGTAACGGCAGATGTGTCTTATTGCATATCAGCACCATTTGTATCAATTCATCAGATTTAAATTGCAGGATGCTTTTATAATATATGGTAAAATTCATTTCAACAGTTTTAGAGAAGTCGTTTAAAGTTTTTTCTTCCTCTAATTTTAGTAATCATGGTCACATTTGGTAGCGTATCGGTATTATGACTCCTTCTTGCCAGGAGAGAATTTTGAGAAGAACTTATTGAAATGTCCTGATACTTCTAGTAATGGTGCTTACAGTTGATGTTGAATCGGCGTTATTCTTTTTACAAATCTGAACGGGTTTGTAAGGATGACTTCTGCCCAGTTTGTCCAAATTATACTCAGTGGATTTGTGAAGAATCCGTTTAAAGTTTCATGTATTTTTAACACGGAGCCATATTTAATGGAATCAATTGTATAAATTTGATGACTTTGCTCTAGGTGCTTTCTGTCAAATGTTTTCAAATTTCGTTCAGCTTTTTTTGAGAAGCAGGTTTTTATATTTTTAATAACAGTGGCCATATTTTTTGGCGGATTGGTATAATTTGAACAAATCTGAAAGGTTCATGCCAAAATCCTTCTATCAAGATTTGTCTGATGTTGTGTAGTTTAAAGATGAAGCTATTTATAGTTTGGTTTCTATTTTTAGTAACAACAGCTTTTCTCTCTGAAGTAAGGACGACCATAATGGACGGAGAATCGTCAAATTTGTATAAACATGAGCAATCTTCATGACAAGATGTTTTCTTTCAAATTGATGGAATTCTCCTGAGCTAGCTAATGTTTAGTAGTAGTTCAAAGAGTTGTGTGACGGCGACCATATCTGTAGACGTATCGATATCATTTGTAACAAAAATTGAACTCCTCGACGCCAGAATACTCTGTGATAAATTAGTCGAAATAGGTTTGGTAGTACTTTAGAAGTTTAAAATAGCAACTGTTAACAGGCGCACGACAGACGTAGGTCTATACCATAATATCACCTGGCCGTATCACCGTTACAGTCATGTGAAGTGACAAGAGTAAAATATAAGGAAAAAAGACGTTTTTGTTTGCATAACAAGTTATTGAATATTATTCTCAGAGTTCCTAAAATTACAGAAGCAACAGAGATAAAACCCCAAGTCTGTTCACTTCAATTTTTCGTTCACTCTGCTATCTTTTGAAAAGAATGCTAGTATAGTTTCTAGCCAAGGTTCCGATGTGTTAACCCTATCTGCACCTTGACGGCTCGATCAGATAATTCGGTGCTTCGGGTCTGTGGATGTCATTGAATACGACGGCATGCAACCGCATCCAATCAAAATCAGGTTGTTTAAATCTGAACACTGTTCCTACATGAATGATAAAAAAAGAACAGACAAATGGACTGAGGAAAAAAAACAACAATTTTCCACTGTCAGTTTGTGTTTGTACAAAAATATTCTGTCCTCTGACCACACATGTAAATGGCTTCACTCTGGTCTTAATTCATACTTTCGATGTTAAACTTACAAAGCATCCTTTTCAATTATTTGCCTCCACCATTTTCGGCCAATGCAAGAAGTAATAATGCACCGCTGTTACGTGCTATTGGTTAGTTGACATTATATTCTAAGGGAGACAACTCACGAAATCCAATAGATGTCGCTATGACAAAGCATTCCAATATCTTATCGATCGGCCATGATAAAGTTAACGTATCGGCAGCTTGGCTGACGATGATTTTATAGTTTACATTGTACATCTTTAGTTATTGCTTCCGTAATGTTTATAAAGCATTTGTTAAAATTTAATCAATATAAAATATTTAAACAATTTCATTAGGTTATATATAAGAACATTACCCCGCCACCTTCTGTGATAGTATACGGGGAGTAGAATTTTCAAAGGATTTTAACGGAGAGAAAAATCACAAGTAACTTGAAACAAAAACAAACCTAAAATACATTCAATCAAACGGAGACATTTAAAATATATGGGTTTGTGTGCAATAAAAGAGAAAATAGTTAATTACATGTGCATCAATTACAAACAAGGCATCCTGATGAAGTAAATAACCATGATTTAAAACAAAAACAACCAACCCTTTTCCAAAAAAAGGGCAACAAAACAAACAAACAAAAAATGTTTGCGCTAAGAGAGAAAGAAAGTTGTTTGAAGGAAACATGTTTCGCCAAAAATTTAACCTGCTCGATCATACAAAGTTTCAATATGAAATATGTAAGTTGTAAGACAACTAGAGTTGATATCGCTGTCGTTTAAGCTCTGTAAGACTTCAGTTGACATTTGAAATCAAGTGTGCGTTTGTGTTTGTGTGTATGTTTGTTTTTGTGATAAGGAGAGTTTAGATGAAGGGTGAAATCAAACACAAAAGTGTCCCTGTATTAAAATGCTGATATTAAACGCATGAATGTGAAACAATCATCAATGCAGAATGGTAGGGCATGAACCTAAAATTTTCTGGATGAGAAATTTAATAACAGAGTAAATCTTTCATCGTAAATTATCTACCTACCTTTACAAAGCATATTTCAGCTTTACAACTGCATTCGTGCTTAGTTAAAGTGGCGATTGTTCTCAGGCTAGGGTGGAGAAGAAACTAAATCCATTCACGTTTGTGTGTGTGGGCGGGAGAGTCAAACGTTTTTAATTTTAACATGGATCTGACCAGTGGACATGACACTTAACACGATATAATAATAATAACCGATCATCTCTATCAAGAAAGTACCTTTTACTGTTTTAATATGATATATTTCCGACGGGTTAAAATTGACTTTATATATACCATACCTCACCAGCTATCAAACCTAGATGGCGGGCGATACAATAAATGTATTTAATCTCTGGTAAAAAGATACTATCTTTTAATGCAATTAACCCACATAATAATCAGAAACGGAGATGGCCCAACCTTTTGTGAATTGCATTATGATACCTAGCATTAAAAACTGAATATTCTGAACGACGTGGTTAAAGCAGATGCTTGAAATGTCCAAGAAGTCAAAACCGCTCCAGTTGCCTAAGTACTGGTTAGAGCGTCTACCTCAAATGCGGGAGGTCCGTCGCGGGTTTGAACCAGGACCGAGTTGTATCAAAAGCTTATAAAAATGGTACTAGCAGCTTCCTCGCTTGGCGCCAACATTAAGAGGTTAGTGTTAGGATTGGTCGGTCTGGTGTCAGGATAAGGTGACTGAATGGTACGTGATGCTATATTTCTGCGGCACAATGCACTAGTGCCAGACGTCACTATAAACTGCCACACGACAGACACTGTAGCAATATGAACGAAAAATATATTAAAGCTACGTTTAAGATCCAATCACACACACACACACATACACACACACACACACAGAGTTCGATGCATGTGCCTATGCTTCCGTTGATATTGTGTGTGTGTGATACTCAAATGATAATAAATGATAATTACCGCCCACACACAAAACACGTGTGTGATTAAATAGAAGGGATGGCAGGACGGGTATATGAAAAATCGCCATTTTAACGAAGCCTGAATACATTATTAAAGCTTAGATCTGCTCTTTCAAGGCTGGTAGAGAATTAACTATCAAAGATTGACGCTGTTGTTCAACTTCTCTGGAAAAAAATCAAAATAAGGACAATAAAGTCAGACTTATTGACTTACATGATAAACCATACTTAATTTTATAAGACGAACATAAAAAGATTCAATATGAAACGAAAATCTTAAAATAATTTTGGCAATCTAACTTTCTCGAAATGACGATTTTTTTTGTCTTATAAAGGGTCTTCGATCATATTCTGTGTTATAGGCGATTTATGGCAACCTTGCTTATTCAATGAATGAACGAATTAATGACTCAATCAATCAATCAAACAATCAATTATTAAATCAATCAATCACGGACTGACATCAGAATTCTTTTCCTTCTTGTTGTTGGAATTTATAAATTATATATCTTTAAAACACACAGTGTATGAGCGTATGTGTGTCTGTGGCGTATGTGTGTGTGTGATACTCAAATGATAATATGTAAACATCGTGAGTCAAGAGCATTATAAAACATTGTCTGACTCTCAAATCGCCAAAAACATCTGGTAGATACTGACATATTAAAAAGATCTACAAAAACTAAAATTCAAGAACATTTTAAAGGATTCATGATATTTTTCTAAACTCTAATACTCTCTTATAAGAAATAATACATTTGTAACCTTACAGTGGGCTGAATTCACATGAAAGGTGTAGTAAGCGCATGGCATGAAAACATCAAATCAACCATCTTAACTTACAAGATTAATTAAGAATGTTGAAAACAATTAAGAATGTTAAAAACATCAAAATCAACCATATTTACTTACAAGATTAATTAAGAATGTTGAAAACGTCAAATCAACCATCTTTACTTACAAGATTAATTAAGACGATTTGGATTCTTACTATAAATGCAACCTTTCTAATTGTTTATGATTCTGATGTTAAAGTTCATACAAAAATCTAAATGTTAATCTACATAGAGCAATAGTTAGGGTAATAAATGCATGCCACATTTGGAATCAGCACTCACTGTAGTATGGCTGTACTTCTACTAAAAATTCTACCAAGTTAATATAATAAATACGATATTTGCCTTTTTGAAGAATGATATTGTTTCTGCAAATTTCTTTCTGCATAACATTTCCGTAACACCCCTTCCTTTAACGTCCAGTTTATTCTTATACAGATTTTTTTCCGAATCATAAATGTCAATTATATATCCCAGGACTTTTCAATAGCTTGGAAAATGGCCGAAAAGAACAAGAGCATTTCCGGTTAGTGCACTACAAATAGCTGCGGGAGAAAATTTCGACTAATTCTCTATTTAAACAAGAATAATCCATACTTTTAGTTGATATATGAAGTTGGTATATCAGTGCAACAAAATGTGGCATATGCAAACGTATAGGGTTCATTTTTCTTACCACCTAGTTTTGGCTGGAAGGAGTAGTGGCACGTACAATGAGCCTAAGTTATTTATCAGGGGAGGAAACAAATATCTTCACATCAAATTAGTCTTCACCGAGGTATCGGAAAGTCAAGTGTCTGACACTAAAAGCTTACAACTTTTATTTTTAAAAAAATGCCGTATTTTCATCGTATACATTATCTCAAAGTAACTCTTTATCCCAGACTCTTTATCCCATATTCTTGGAAAGAATAATGTATGTGCGTGTGTGTATGTGTATGTGTGTGTGTGTGCGTGTGTGTATGTATATGTGTACCAGCTAGCTATAGTTTAATAATAAAAATTACTTTTCAAAGATATCAAGAGAAATGTTGGAGAAAGGTTAGAAGAAAACAAACTTCCAAAATCAACGAAAAACATATTGTCACACAATATAAATAGGTGATAAATAGGTGATATCTTCTTATTCCACTTAAGTACCGAATATTTTCCATCGTGTGGTACAAGAAACGTGATATTTTAACAAATGGAGAAGCCTAGAGTCAATTGGTTTAGGTACTGCATGATATAATATATTATGAATTTACTCAGAAATTTGTTAAAAATTCTTTTTATTAGATACCAAACTTGCTCCAGCATTAAAGAGGAGAATGTCACTCTTCAACACAACACACCACTTCCCAACTTTGGTAAATGAGCTTCACTTCTATAAATGATCAAAAAAATATCGGTGAATATCATTGACTTAAGATACAAGTTGGGATGGGATGACACGATCTGTCGCAATAAATTAAATTTTTGACATTTTAAAACTGCCTGGTCATTTCTGACCGCAAGGCAAGCCCGATGCAGTAATGCAACACAGCGGTTTTATCCTTGTTTTCAGGCAAAAATAACTTCATGGACACAACGATGTCGAGTCAAATTTATTTAGGAAGAAAATATTTTAATGTTTCCATTTCTGAAATAAAATGCATCTTTTATTTACTTATTCTAGCTCACAAAGTATAGTTTGCTGCAAGTAGAACTATTGTAGGCATACACAATCAAATATAGCATGGTATGATGGGAAATCTTATAATTTTCAGCTGTCAAAGATATACATGAAACACCAGAAAAATTAAACCCCAAAATGTCATGGAAATAAGCATATGAAGTCATTTGCCACGTTGTTCAAGATCTCACAAACCTAAATAGAAAGAATTATAAAACTCGTCATAGTATCTAAAAAAAAATATAAGCAATAAAAGTATTTAATGATCAGTTGACTCGTTCCTCCAGACCAATTTGAAACAATTAAAAAGTATCTTCGACTGTTAAATATCGTAATAGCACACGGTGCAGGCAAAAGTAATAATGTTTGCAAGGTTGTAATGGAAACTGCATATAATTGAACTTCATCCAGGACATCGACCTTGATAAATAAAATTACTCATTAAACAAAACTGCACTGCGAGCAGCAAGTACAAACTGTTGTATTTATTGTATATAACCAGACTGATTTTTTTTTTCTTCTGGGAGAGAAGCCAAGAAACTTCACTATTCCAGACACTAATATCAATCCAGTCTATGCATGCTTAACGTCGTATTTAACCACTAAACATCACTACAGGCTATCAAAACATAATTGCAACGGCTAATGCTGTTGATAACATTTGTCTGTAAAATATTATCCAGTTAATTTTGAAGTTCTATACTCAAGACAGTTGAGAAAGTTGTTCAAAGTATAACCGGTCTCTTGACATATGCATTTGCAAACACTGGACCCTCGCTTACAGTTGCCAGTACAATTTATCAATTTAATTAGGCTCTGTTTTAATCTGAAGCTATCGTCAGAATGTATTATAGCATATTCGTCATTAATTAATCCTCGGTTTCTATGAAATAAGTTTAAGGCATAATTTTTACATCTTGGCGATAATCCACCTATACAGAAGATTAAAGTGAGTCTGTTCGTCGTAGACGATCACTATTATAAGATGTAAGCCAATGTGACACTTCTTAAAACCTTTTTTGCCCCCAATTTGGCCTCTGAATGTAATTAGTTTAATAGAACAACATAGACTATCGTATAGCTTATTAGGACAAGATGGTCGTAATATTCTAACAAAAGAGGGAAAAGGAATATACTCTGATCTTTCCGTTAATGGTGGGAAAAGCACATCGAAAATGTAATAGTAGTCGCCATTGCATATACGCTATATGCAATAGCGGCTACTGTTGTATTTCCGATGAGCCTAATGTATAGTGTATATAGTATATAGTGTATATATAGTGTTTAAAAAATGAGACTGCATGTCACACATCCTTGTAGTGTTCATTACGGCCACTCAACTGAAATAACATTCTCCATTAAACATCATTTCTGTTAGAATGGACCGATTTGAAGACTTTCTTTTGACTGAGCATGCGCAAATAACTCCATTTTGCCTGCTAATTTAGCACGGTACTGAGTTCTCCACCATTTTCCTGCTAGTCATGATGTATCAAACAAACGAAGTATTTCGAAACGGATTTTTATGTAAAGTTACGAGTTGTCCGGAGGCCCCTTTGTGGCCGAGTGGTCTAGAACGCTCACCGTTACGGATCACTGCCATCTCCAGTCTGTCTTTCGGCCAATGTTGTCAAGTGAGAAAGCTTGCCAGTAGCTTCCGGTTGGCCGATGGTTCTTGCTGGGGTTTTCCGGGTTGCTACTCCAGTTAATAATAACCGCAATGTATAGCCCATATTGTGCTGAATAATGGCATTAAACCTCATAACAACATAAAAAACGACAACAATGATTTATCTGATTTCCTAAGCAATCTAGTTTTACTGTGAGTTAGTAAATGATTTTTGGGTACAAAAATCGTGTAATTGCCAATAAAAATTTTAAAAATGGACCAAAATCGTACAAAAATCAACATCTGCTTATTGCTTTCGCTCAGGAAGACAACGCCGATATCAGGTAGGGTATTTTGTCAAAGTACTCTGGCACTGGCAATGTGCTGTTTTGACACATAAGCAAATTTTGAAATTATGTTCTCAGGGTCGGCAAACAAACATGCACAAAATATTATTTATGGTAAAAGAAAATCTTGGGACAAAAACAACAAGGAAAATGAGAGATATTTTGTGTTTTAATAAGCTACATTTAAAACAATAAACCCTACGTTTGTTTACCTAATATATAATAGTGATAAACATATATTTTGTCATTTGTAATTTCCAGTTTATCTTCTCAGCAAAAATTATGTTTATGTAAAGAAAACAACATAACTGTCTCACGAGGTGACCTGTACTCAAACGTTCTAATAAAATCTGTTCTGGGTACCTTATGGCAGCGAAAAGGACGTAACACATCCTCCTCTTTGGTGCATTCTGCACATATTTATCCATTTACTGCAGACTGACTAATTTGTTTTATAAATAAGCTGCAAAGATGTATGTGGGGGTAAGGCTCTAATGACATTTCGAAACACAATCATATATTAATGATTGCATCTTAAGCAGAGACAATCTAATCGACCTAGCTGTTAAAAGTTTGTCTTACAAGGCTATGTTAGTATTAGCTGTCTTGCGAGATTTCTCAGTGTTAGCTGTCTAACAAGTCTTTGTCAGTGTCAGCTGTCTTTCAAGGCTTTGTCAGTATTAGCTATCTTACAAGGCTTTGTCAGTATTGGCTGTCCTACAAGGCTTTGTCAGTATTGGCTGTCTTACAAGGCTTTGTCAGTATTGGCTGTCCTACAAGGCTTTGTCAGTAATAGCTGTTTTACAAACAAAGAGACAGGCACATTTAAGAAAAAGAACTCAGCACAAGAGAACATATAGTCCAACAAATGACAGAAAGTGTACAAAAATGAATTCAACAAAGTATAACAGAAAGTCAAACAAAAATACAGACACTTTTCAAGAACAAAGGAACTGCGATGACAGAGAATACAAGCTTTGAAGTAGGGCAATGCCTAATTAAACCCTGTGGAGACTCCAAGTCAGTCGAAATCTAGCCCACCTCCCTGCCAATTATCTCCTAATACGTCAATATAAAATCAAATCAATAGTATTTTGATCCGTTGTCGCGTGGCCCCTAAAAACGTATTGGGTCCATAGGCTGGTGCCTACTCTGCCTATTTGGTAATCCGGCACTGAAAAAGGCATGTAGACTACTACATTCCAGAACAGAACTCTTTAATATGTAATTTAAACAAGTGTCTTCATTTTTAACAATAACCGTCTCTTTTTAATAACATTTTATTGTTCTTCTATTGTTTTTTCCTAGATTAAAATCATTTAGAACCTTGACTATAAAATGGTACAGCTATCAACCATCATCGTTACAAAAAAATATGGGGAGGCCCCGAGTGGCGCTCTCCGTTACGGATCACTGCCATCTCACCTCTGTCTGCGTGGGATCGAATCTAAGATTCGGCGAATGTGGATATGTGAGAAAGCTTGCTTGTAGCTTCTTGTGGGTCGGTGGTTCTTTCCGCGGATTTCCCGGTTTATTTCTCCACCATTAATACTGGCCGCCATGTATCGTGTGCTGAAAAATGGCGTTAAGTCACACAATAACAACAACAACAAAAGATAGGAGATGACACAATAATAATAATAATAATAATAATAATAATAATAATAATAATAATAATAATAATAATAATAATAATAATAATAATAATAATAATAATAATAATAATAATAATAATAATAATAATAATAATAATAATAATAATAATGTTTATGATGATGATGGTTATAGATTTAAATTTGCATACAATTTCCAACTTTATGATAGAATGTTATGTTACTAAAACTTCGACCGACTAATTGTTTTAATATGAAAATATTTATCAATCATCTGTTTTCAAACTTTTAAAAAAATTTAAAAATGTCTTAACTGCAAAGAGAATATTATCCGAAAATTTTTATATTTTTATAATACGACTTTATTTGCTACTTCATTTAATACAATGCCATTTGCTGATAGAAGATTCTTACTTCGTGAAGTGGTCTAAACGAAATGCAACGGAGTATTGACAGAATATTTAACAAACATCAATTTAACCTCGAACAATAGCGTCCAAATGTCTAGTCAGAGCAATAAAAATGAAAATTTTGCTTCCCACGATGACAAGAGCTTTCTTCGACATCTCGAAGAACGTAAGACAATATGCATACTGGTCGCATGGTATTAAATCGATAGCATAGGCTCAGAAATGATTGTCCTTTCCTAATCTGTTTATGTGGAATGGAAATTTACCTACTGATCATAGCTGCATTGAGTTTTGACAATTGTTCTCTGCTTTTGCTTCACTGATACTGGTACGCAAAGCCTGCACGTTAGCTGATAATCTCTGTTAACATAATGATTTATTGAAATATTTCACTTATTAGTTGCATAAATCACATTTTGAATAATTTAACTGATTTGACGGACAGGGGATTCATTTTTGTTGTAACTGCATTACGACAAACTAGAAAATCAATTCGATGTTGTGGTGAGGTAAAGAAGGCGCTTTTAGAAGGAAGCTTAAGATACTTTTCATGCCCAAAACGTGATTCCTTTGAACATAATACGATACAACCTTGAATTTTAAACTTTTCGGGAGACATCAAATTTTGTATCAGTAATGTATCCTAGTGACACCTTGTCACTTCGTACGATCTGAAAAGTCCAGAAAACCTGTGTCTGGATAATACATGTTTTACTTTATACAATGAAGGTGACCTTGACATGTCTCGAGCTAAAATTGTAACCCCTTTCATTTGGTCGTCATAAAGTTAGTAAAGTGCTATTTTATATTGAGTGGTACATGTCTTTGAAGAACAGCTTAGTGGCCACACAAGACGGGTATCTTTCTATAAATGGTTGCAACCGTCAACAAAATTAAGTAAATGGATTTATAAACATTGTAATCATTAGCAGGTGTATTTTGGAAGTGTCACGATACTTTCTGTACTATTGTTTTTACAACTTGATACGTATCCATAGTAACTGTTCTAAGTTCATACCAACCGATCCCTCGTTTGATAAATAAGTGCATATATATGTATCACTTTGAACTGTAAGGAACCCTAAATTAAAAAGTATTTTAGTTGCTGAACATAATATACAATCGATTATAATCATTTATCTGACTCATTTTCTGAATTTGAACACTTATTTATTATTTATTGCTCATTGTAAGCCTTATCATTCGTCCCCTTTTTGTCGGCTGCGTCGTCATTAATAGGCCAGGCAGAAGGAAACCCGTGACGCTGGTTTGCAGAGAAACGTATAAAATCACTACATTGTGCCGCGACGTTGCGAAGAGCAAATAAAAATAAAAGGAAACCCCACAATTATCGTCATATTTGGTATAAAGTGGTACAAACATGCTTTGGCCACCTTTTATGTGCACGTTAACTCTAAAACTTAGATGTATGTAACAAAAAGGCTATTGAGGAATTAATTACAGTATATAATTAACTATACGTCACGCGCCTTCTTGTAGCGTAGGCTGAAATTGAATTGTCTCCTTCACACCTTAGTACACAAAACAACATGGCCAACGACTTAAAATTCAACAAGCTTCAAATAACCAAGAAGTTCCATAGAAATAAAATCGAAGTGCAAAATAACAAAAGCCATTTTAGAGAATGACAGAAAGGATGGAAAATGTTACGGTTAAAAAAAATAATTCTCTTATTTAGACCTTTACTTAAGAACAAACTACCCAAATATCCAGAACATTGAGGGTATACTGTCCGGAGACCCTAGCATATTACTGGCAAATCCAGAGACCTAGATGAGGTCCTCATTTACTTAATTGTGGTAGCCCATCTAAGCCTATCATACTTTAAAAGTCTACACTGTGAGTATCCAATTGTCCTCCAACCCAAAAGTTGGAAAATCAATATAGCTGCAAAAACAATTCCTATATAATTTATAAGTAAATGTTGGAGGCAACCATGTCCAAGAGTACATCAAAAGGAGCTAATTGCTATATCAAGATTAGAACATGTCAGTAAAAACGCCATTTACGCCATGACGTGCCAGTAAAAGTCATTTACGCCCTGACGTGTCGTTAAAAGCGTCATTTATGCACTGCCATGAAAGATCTGTGCCATCTAACATCTTGGTTAATCAACTAACTTTAGAATACGAATGAGTAATAACAAAAATTGCATTATAAACTAGGGCAATGAAAACAATGCCAACTATTTCAATTCAGCATGACACTCTGTCCAGTCTCTTGAAATGCTGGTCACAAAGTCAAATATCAAACAGAATCATGATGAATATGACCTAAATGAGACATATTGGGATCCCACATATGAGAACACATGACGAATACAACTTCATTGCATTTAAGTTCTTTTAAATATGTATTGCATTAGTTTCTCGTCATGGAAAGTATGCACATCATATAAACGCTAGAAACAAAAACTAATCCACCATATTATTATTCATTGTTCTAAGCTGTCACTTAATATGTTTCTGTATTTTATATATTAACCCTTGATGGAGATTTTGTTTTAATAAACATAATAAAATTGTATTTTTCCCGAGACGTTTTCCAGTATTTATGTCATTATATAAATTATTTCTCTAAACTGTTAAATTATATTGTTTGGTGTAATTATAACTCGTTTATCGTGGCATCGGCTCGATTTCCTGCTTGGTTCGAATCGTACAAAGAACAAGACGAGTTGGCCGTCGTGGTCGATCGGAACACTGCTCAGTTTTATTTCTTCAGTCGAAATATTCTCAAATGTAGCTGCAGGAATATTTTATGATTCTCCTACTGCGAAATGAAACACATAGATGTAACGACAGAAATGGCTGACGCTTTTCCTCGTGTGACTTTTTCTCCTTCCGCCGCCATATTGTGATATGTGAAGCACATATATGCAGGATTATTTGATGATTCTCACTCAAATATGGTTCGACACTATATAACTTTTAATGTGTTGATGTCTCTTTAAACGCCGACCAACAAAAATAATAACAGAATACAAATAAGAAATGGTGGAATTCAAAGGAAAGAGATGTATAGATTCAGACTGATACAGTTAATGCACGTCTCTTTCTGCAAGGTACTTTGTTTACAACTTTGAACAACAATGCAAACAAAGAACTAGCTAATGCCAAACAAGGATTATGACAAGGTTAGGCAGAAAAAGAAGACTTAACTAATCAACTTCTCAGACTTCCAGTAATATCAGGTATTGTTACTAACACTTTATCCATAAACTCAGATAAAAAAATGGCCTCTTCATTCCATTTAGTTTCAATTTACCGTTTCAAATATGATTCGCTTAGAGAAGGTAAAGTAAGGTAAGGCGGAGTAGGTGAAATAAGAGATTGGGTGGAGCAAGCGTATGAAAAAGAATACTTGTTACAAAATAATTGAGAGCAAATATAAATTATATTAACTGCAATCGCCAAATATATAGTGACTATAATAACGTCTTTCTCTTTGAATAATGTTTCAATTTTTCTCCACTCGGTAACATTTTCCTCTCAATATTTCCTGGAACTTTATCTCCAACTACCGGTATGTTTATGTCCAACCAAATGAACTCTTTCACTTTAACATTTTCAACAGATCATGCAATTGACCCTTGTAGTTTCCATCTGTTTGTTTTCTGGTGTCTTTTGTATGTCCATTGTAAATAAAAAAAAGTAGATATACAGATAAAATTTTCGAAGTTTGCACTGCATTTACCCCTTTTACTGCCAATTTTCTGATTCACGTGATAACCTTGTAGCTGCAGGTGGAAGTTCTCCAGCTTTAAATTCCTCCCTAGTACTCATTACTATTTCTTCTTCTCTTGCGTCAAACGGCTCATTAGCATGAAATATTAACTTTTTAGTGTGCTCAGAAGCTTGAACTGGTTGTCTAATGTTACCTTTTGGTTATATTATGCTATTTTGTTTCTTTTATTTTTCTTTTAAGATAGGAAATATATCACCTTCATATGGGAAAATAAAATACACTTTAAAACCGGTAAGTTTTAACAGATGTATGGCTCCGATTCTAGACTGTTTTAAATCCTTACCATCTGCCTCTTTATCAATAACAGCCATTTTGTTTTATTGTTTATTAATTGGGATTTTTTTAAAAAAATCATTTTCCCCTAATGTCCTGCCTTTGATATTTGCTGTTTCCACCTGTCCTGGAAAACATATACTGTTTTGTCTTCTATTTTTGAAATCATTAATATTGTAGTGCCTCATTTTACTCCATGCGTATTGTCTTGTTTATACCTATTGATTTTTCTACTCTTTCAGACAGAGGACTAAAAAACATGTACATGATGCGTTCAAATTATTTGAGCCTAATATAGATGGTGTAGCACGACTTAGGCATAAAATGTCTTTGACGAATAACAAAGAAATACCCTATAATTTAATGACAACATATCAAAGGCAATTGTTTACTTGAAAAAATATCCCGAGTTTAATGTTTCGTGACTGACTTTAAACAACATAGATGATTCTGGATATTTTATTAATCTTCTCACCAAGAAAAAAAATTAAAACTTGAAAAACCAACACAACCTAAACAGAATGATTTCTACCAACCTTCCAATGCTCAAATAAAACATGAGTACATAATCATCGCACTGTTGATGGTTGTAAGTTTGAATGCTGCTTACATGGGGTTTTTTTTTTTGGAAGTGATTCTTCCTTTGCAATACAATACAAGGCAACGGCGATAAAGACATAGCTATACATAACATAAATATACACACATAAATGCGTTTGCTTTAAATGAAGAAAATGATAATCACTGGCATAAAATTAAATACAACGTTGACGAAGCGTACGCTTCATGTTCTCAGAATGAGCATACATGGCGTTTTACAATGTGGAAGAAAGTGGAGAAAGTGATTTTTCATATTTCAGTAATTAAAAAAATGTCTTTATGAATAAAGAAAGAATGCCTGACAAATATAGATTTGTCCAAAGGATTTTAATTTCGAATCTGCAGAATAGATTAAGTATACATTTGATAAACAATAAAAACACACAACTGTACTAAGTAATGCTAGTGATGTCATGTGATGTGATTATGATTTTTAATTTAGCTTTAACAATTTTCAGTCATATTGCTAAGATGTCTGCAGTGTGACAGTTTTATAGTAATATCTAGCACTGGCGCATCATGCCACAGACATGTAACATAATGTCCCACCCAGTCACATTATCCTGACACCAGGCCGACCAGTCCTAACGATAATCTCTTAATTTTCATCGCCAAGCGAAGCAGCTGTAAGTACCATTTTTGTAAGTCTTTGGTATGACTCAATCGGGGATCGAACCCACAACCTCCCGCATATGAGGCAGACGCTCTGTAATGTTAGTGCTAAAATATTTATACCGATAGTCATTGTACTTATATTAATTTGAGAAGTACAAATGATGATAGATTGCTTGTTAGTGGTCTGAAATTAGATAATGTTCAGCAATGTATCGTTGTAATGTGAATAGAAAAAGGTGTAAATGCTCTCATAATTATTTAATTAGAGTTTACTGTCCAAAAAATCATTCAAAACAATTGACATTAAATCAGACAGTAAAGATATGCAAAAATATATTTTAAACAGCTGCACGGAATGGTATATTTTGTTGTGAATCAGTGGAAAGGTCATGCTCTGTCCAAATGTAGTAGTGATAGGTCCCGAGTGTACATTGTAAAAGTGGTTTGATTATGTCTATCAAGGAATCAATACTTTGTATATGATTGATGACTGTGGCAATATAAAAGAAAGTAACTAACTTAAACAACAATGCTTATAGCATCATACGTTTTGAAATACACTATGTGTTATCGTGCAAAGAACAGATCTCTAATAACATATTTCAGAGAGAATACATATTTTATTGTCTTAAGATTATAATGCTGGATATCTTCACTAAAAAAGTTCTCATCACAAATGATTTACAAAGAGACATTGTTAATACTTCACAACAGAACAAAAGAAACAAACTTTTAATGACAGTTGAATTTAGTTTTCACTATATTGTGCTTGAGTGTTTGTATGGTACTATGTTCACGTTGTTACATATACAACACCTGTCACACAGAGACAATTAAAGCTGTTATAAATATCATATTAGTGCAATCTAATCAAACTCGTCCCGTCAAAATTTCTATTGTGATCCAGTAAACTCCGGTACAATTCAAAATTTAAATTATTTTAAGGAAATGTTTTGTTTATTTCTTTAGAAACTTTCTTTTAATATTTAAAAGTCGCGAATAACTAGAACCTGGACCTTAACCAGAGATGGTTGGTTATTATCCTTACTTATCAAGTGGACAGTACGTCCCTATCGGCAGTTCGAGCGCAACAGTATCGAGAACAAACACAATGCCTGATTGAATGACGTGTATTCATTCACATGGTGTTTGAATTATATGGTCTGTTTCGGAATATAACTGATACTCTCACGAGTTGTGAAAGAACAAAAAAAAGGCCTCAATTTTCCAAAATGATGGATGATTAAACGCTAAGAAATTCTTTTCCTTTACAATTTCAAAAACATCTATGTGTCTTAGTATCCTTTCATTTTCATCAACGTCGTTTGCAGCATTTTCCTTCAGATGACTGTTATACAGGCCATATAGCCTGAACTACAAGTGATTCAATGCCACATTCAATTTATGTGTCTGAATTGCTGCGTCAGACAATATTCGTATGCGGTAACCACCCACAACTTCACGGTCAGTCCTACGAATGGATACCCATAGCCATTACAAAGCAATTCGACTAATATTCGAACTATCTTTGCATTCGGACCACCTTGAGGTATGTAGGATTCACCGTTACGTTGCCAACAGATTTTTTATCACATGACTCAATCAGACGATGTGGTCTCAATGTATTGTAGTTTACTTATTACCAAAAAATTTCCCAATAAAATGAATGATTTTCCTACAAATTACTACGTCGAAATTCATCCGATGCACGATTCTGTTTTGTGGAAATAGCCAATGTGGTCCGAATGATCGGTAAGATGAGGTAAGATATACATGCAGGCTCTTCTGGTTATTTTAATTCACCTGTTCAATTACTGCTTTGAAATGACCCAGCTAATGTAGTCAAACTTGCACATAAATTTTCAGGGTCGGTCGGGTCCTGTTATTTTCAAACAGGATATTTTTGTTTGTTATTTTCTTCAAATCAGACAAAAATCTAAAAGCTAGCTAACTAGGACTCATTTTTTAAAGAAAAAAAATCCCTAATAGAATATCAATAGTAACTATCAATATATCTAGTTTCGAACAGTTGCGAACTTTCTGAGATTTGTTCTCTCTGAAAAGCGTCATAAGTCGGCTAGTGGGCATTTACGGTCTTCGAGAGGTAAATTTCATCCTTGAAAAGCGCAGCCGACGCCACGTCGAGAGGTAAATTTCATCCTTGAAAAGCGCAGCCGACGCCACGCTTGATAAGAATTCTGTTACGCTGCATACATTTGGTGCATTACATTGATCATTGTGGTTTCTAGTTCGGCCTGTATCGACAGACTGTATACATCTTGATATTTAAGTCATATGGCCGATTTGTACTTTGTTAACTCGTAAAGCATATTCCATTGTAATTTTCCACTGTTCCAGTTAAATGTTTAAGAGATTCGTAGATGATTCTGGTTCAGTGCTGACTTTTAGCTAGCTGTAATCAACGTATATAAAACATAATATGGGTATCATATAAAAAATTACCAGTAACGATAACTGAGGTTATTGCGACCTAAATGTCAAAAGGATATTACTCTGACCGGTTTTGTTTTTTTTTTTTGTTATTATGTTTTTTTAATAAATTTATTTTATTAAAAAAAAAACAAACAACCGGTAGTCTGCTAGATGCAGCGCAAAGCCTGGCAGTTGCACTTCCTGTATGCGATTTTAGCCGTGTCAATGGACCAGTTTATGCTCGGCTAAGTTTTGTTGTTAAAGTAATCCGTAGTTTCTGGTTTGTAATACATGATAAATAATAGTACATATGGTGGTCCAATAAATATGAAACATCTGCTACTTATCTTCCGCCGCCTCGAACCGTACCTATTCCCTTATGCGTTCATACAGCATAAACTCGGTGGCAGTTGATCAAAACAGCTTCTGCCTGTCAATAATTTCAAGGACATAACATTACCAACATTCCCCATCATACTGACAGTAAATGGGTAAAGTGCATATTTCTAGTATCCCATATAAACAAATATTTATTTTTTTTACAAATATTTTTGTATACAGTGTATTTATCGACAATTTTAAATTGGTAACAGAACAGGGGATTCATGTTCCGTGTATATTAGCTAAAAGAAATGGGCGTGTTTCCCAATTACACTCGCCCGGGCAGACAGGTGAGACGGCTTGCGAAACGTGAAGTCCATTCGACCCACTTTGATCTCAGCTGATCTACTACTGCGGAAAAAAGAATGTGAAACCTGTTCGCTTTTATTTACCGATATCAAACTTCTTTGCAAACAGGTGTATTAGCAAGTTGTAAAACTGAGACTATTGATAACGCAGATTTTACTAGAAGCGATAGAGCAAGACTATACCACTGTTATACCGTATTTACTAAACTAATTAATTATCGTGCATTTCGATCAGTCAAGAATCAACAAAAGTAACAACAAGTAAAAGTTGATGTATGGAAAGGCATTTTTATACCCCTATATACGATTAGAATGCGTTCCCACCCCCATGAATGATGACCACCAACTTGAGGGCTTTAAGCGAGCATGATAGGGGAATAAAACGTACCATATAAATAATCAGCCATGGCTGGCAGGCTGAATTTCATTACATTTTCTTTCTTATCTTTAAGTTTTAATCACAGTAATACATACATTATGTTGGTAACGAGACCTGGACCTTGTTATCCATTTCGATAGCAAACACGTGCTACATACACGTTATATCCACACCGAATATCGATTGGGATTGAACGTAGCATCAGTTGCGCCCGTCATATACGAAACATAAAACTCCCCAACGTCCATTGCTGCCAATTGGCTGAGGGAGAGAATTTCCCTAACCCCTCTATGATAGCAACTTCGTACACTGACATCGCATCAGTTAAAAATAACTAAAACGTCTGCGTGTATTTATATTATACTGCATTGTTGATAAATGTCTGCAAAAGGGAATACGTTATATGCTTCAAAGTGAGATTCTGATCAACCTTAGCAGAAATACAAACCGTCCCGTAATCAAACAAGCGCATGTAGCGTATTATTTCAGTATTACGAGGTTAGTGTTATGACTGGTCGGCCAAGTATCAGGATAGTGTGAATGGGTGGGACATGATGCTACATGTCCGTGGCATGATGCCCCAGTACTAGACATCACTATAGACTAGCACACCACAGAGAATGGGTAAAGTGCGGTGAATGCTTCCCACGATTTATTTTTAAAAGGCAGTAAAAATAATACATCTCTAATGAGACAATTCTTTTGTTAATTATCGTACTCATTTCCAGTGCATGTTTTTATAGTATTTATTTTATATTCAAAATGTTGAAAACATATTTGTTTTAGATGGATATTAAATAACTTTCTGCAGCTTATCAAATTGCATCTTAGTGAAGTATTTTATTAATAAATCCACTTAATAACTTCAAAATACTTGTCCAATATTCTTGTTCATCTCTTGATGGGTTTGCAGTTTTCCCCACCCCTATCCTCGTATAAATAACAAGTTGGCTATTGTGATTAACAATCAGTGGTCTGTGTTCCTAGTTCAGTTGTCACCAAATCATGGTCATCACTTAACATGTCTGAAAAAACGCATGTAAGCACCGAGCTTTTACTGCATCTTATGCCAACTGAAGCGTACCTATCAACATGGTATACACGAAAGATTTGGGGTAAACAATTAGCCATTATAATTATTTACTTACGTTGCATTATCTTAATACAGAGAATATCTCTTGCGGTCGATTAGCCATTTTATATTATTTAAGCCGCAATTTGTTTATTATTTTTATGATGAGATAGAGTTGCAACATGTGTTCATCTGGAATATTGCCCAGAGATGTTACTCATTTGACGCATTCGACTTTACTTGTGTCATAAAATCCAATGAAGCCGTTCAAAAACCAATCAAGGATTAGTTATTTCGTAAAATGAGGTATTTTAATGTTGCAAGGTACAACATGAACATGTTATTTCTCCACAAACAATATTCATACGTTAGGGTCTCGAACCTCACCGACAGATAAAAATAAAATTACTGTAAACAAAGTTACTTTTGATTTGTACTGAGCGTAAATTCGGTTGCATTTCTTAAAAGTTAAAATTTAAAATTCTGGGATATCTGGGAGATCCTCAATGCGGTCCTGTTGTGTATAGCAGGTTTCAGAGAGAGAGAAAGGAAGTTTATCAAACTAAAAACAAAAATTTTAAAAAAATATTCGATCATTCCAAACTAATCATAATAACAAGAAAAAAATCTTAAAGGGATTTAAGTAGTACGGACCGAAAATAATTTCCAGGAATCTACAATTCAGTTGCCTCTTTACCTTTTCCTCTTCTTAACTGCTTATTATTCAAACCATATTGAATATTCTTTAGAAACTTCAGCACACGAAATCTTTTAACAAATTTATCACACACACACACACACACACACACACACACACGCACACACCTTAAAATTATCCCACGGACATGTAGGTCTTGTTTTCATGTCTTTCACAAAATGGCTGACATTTTTGTAATCAGACTTGCACCATCTTTATTCACAACTAATTGCATGATACAGGAAGTGTTTAAATGAATACATAATGTCAAAAACTGATAACAAAATGACGGACATTATGACTCATGTTGAAGGTCAAGGCCAGGTTTCACTAAACATCCTAAGTGTGTTTAACTACTCAAGTTTTGAGATTTTCCCCAACATTTGAGATTTTTCTCAAATCCGGTTTAGCAAAGAACACATGAAAAAGATCTCAACTCAAATTTGAGAACTGTCTTCAAAATTACCTGAGATTAGTGTTACGCTCCCTCAAGTGGAGACCTTCAGATATGGCTCTTGTACGACGTTATTGTCGACGTCATCAAAGGAATCGATTAGAAATAAGAATTTTATGGACAGAGGTAACCCCCTTGACGTCGATGACACTGTTTTATTCGCTTGCTATAGATTTACCAGATACCATTTTATTCATAGTAAATATTGTTACTAAAACAATTCGTTTTTTACGAAACGAAAGAACGCGTTGCCACCACTCCACAAGGCGCTTTCTCGCCACTGGCGCTCATTTCAGACTCATCGCAGGGTGTGAGCGTAGCCAGTGTAAGTAGATGTATACTTGAAGTGGCAAGAGCCTTATGCAATGCATAAATGCAATACGCCGTTCTTATTGGCCAACTGAAAATATGGTATAAACAAATGCTGGATGTCATTGTCTTTTAACCAATGAGAGGACAGTATTTCATTCAGCGGGGTTTCCCTTGCATATTAAATGGACGCGATCAGGTCCAAGTCGGACAGTACTGTGGGAAAATGGTATGGCATTCCTTCAGGCAAAGAACTTCATACAATTTCCCCGACAAGAGGCAACCTGAGCTGTCAGGCAGGTCTTTTAAAGGATTTCAGGGAATATATTTTCCATTTATTTTATTCTACCCATAGCAGGTATTTAAAAAAAAAGTATTTGTGTCCATTATTATCAACATCCTATCCTCGTACGTCAGATGGCCATGACCCCAAGTAAAACAGTTGATATCGGATAAGATTTGCACGGAAGGAAGCGTGCCTTAATATTTATGGATAGTTTCTACTGCGAAACCTACAGTATGTGTTATTCGGTTCCACATAATACAAATTAACTAAAAGTAGGACTATGGGATTAAAAATATTTTTTTACTTATGTTAAGAAGTTAATCTGGTCTACAGACTTTGGTCTAATGTCACGTCCGACGCGTTGGAACCACATGGGCTCGTATCGTTGCTGACAATTTACTAGTCAACCATGTACTATATAATATAGACTTGGGAGGACACTTCTCTCCTTGGTCGCGCGACCTATTTAAGAATAAACGCTGATATTTCAAGCTACACGCTGAATGCAATACGCCGTTCTTATTGGCCAACTGAAAATAAGTTAAAAACAAATGCTGGACGTCATTGTCTTTTAACCAATGAGAGGACAGTATTCCATTCAGCGGGGTTTCACTTGCATATTATATGGACGCGATAGGTCCATGTCGGACAGTACCGTGGGAAAATGGTCTGGCATTCCTTCAAGGTATAATAGTAAACAAAACTTATGATACGCATACAAAGTCGAATGCCTGAGCTAAAACATCGGTACCAAATTTATTACGTTACACGAAATGTAGCTTGAAATATCAGCGTTTATTCTTAAATAGGTCACGCGAGCAAGGAGAGAAGTGTCTTCCCTTGTCTATATTGTATAGTACATGTATGACCGTTAAATTGTCAACAACGATACAAGCCCCTGTGGTTGGAACTTAGGGTCGTGACGGTATTGTTGTTAATTATATTATCCGCACCACATGAGGTTGTACAGTTACTTGCCATTTAAATATCAGTCCTACATGTATTATTATATACTGCATGTATGACTGATACTTAAATTGTAAAAACCGATAAAAGACAATGTGATCTGAACACCATCCAACTAAAATCAAAAAGGGAAAGCATAAATAATGTAAATAAATACTTACCACTTAGTAATTACATTAATTTATTGTTTCTAAATTGGCGACAGCGTCCTTGACTATGAATACTTCCTACCACTGTCACCAAAATGAAATCACTTGATGTAAACAAAAATACAGACTGTCAGTTTAATGACATCTACCTCAAAAGAAAACAATATCAAGTTTCCCGAGTTCATACAAGTAGTGAAGGGAAGTAGCGATAAAAAAACTAGACAATCAAAATAACACACTAGTCCAAGTATGGGCAGCACACTGTCCTATTCTGTTCTTTTTTTACTATTCCATTTCAAATGTTGCTTGAGTATATTTCTACAAAAAACTGAACAAATAAAAAGCTAATTCTTGTATGCATGTGTTTAAAAAGATGTAAATAAGTTTTTTTGCTATTGTTGAAATTATCAAATATGATGGACTAAATTATATGTGTTGCATGAAAACATCTATTCGTTCATGCAAATATGGCGACCGTATTACTTACGAAACCAGTTTCATTCAAAATAGGTCCGAGCATTGACCAATAGAAAAATATAATTAGGTTTAGCATTTACTTAATCACAACATAACCATTACTTGGTTTCATATATTTTTTACTTGAAAGATTCACATCATGTTATCTTATGCAGTTTTCAACTTTTTTTCTCCTTTTCGTTTCAATTCCCGATCTTTTCACATCTTCTTTGTGCACCATTACTGACAACTCCCTACAAAAGAAAAACTCAAACCAGACGACAATAATACTTACAGTTAATTCGCACGTGAATCCATATGCTTAACTTCAAACGTAGATAGTCTTCCAGTGGGGTCATTTTAAGATTGCATTAAACGATCTAAAATTTCGCCCTTAGTTGAGGATCCTCAAGTGTTGATTTGAGGAAGTATAGTGAAATGGTACCTGAAAAAATCTCAGCTCGGCCAAAAACGAGCTGATCTGAGGTTGAAATGTCCTCACAATTAATGTTTCGTGAAACCGTGGCCTGATAAGTGAAAACCCCAATGCAGATGCTACCATTCGAATCCCTGGATGGTTGGTCTAAGGCAACTCACCTTTACAGATCACTCACACATCTCGCCTCTGACCGCGTGAGTTCGAGTCTCGGCATATCCAATGTCGGTATATGGACAACCTTGCCATTAGTTATCCGTTGGTCGGTAAATCTTCTTAGAGTAAATTGTCTTTCCGGGTTCTTCACGCACACTCCAAATATACTGGCCGCCATGCATCGCCTATCATGTGCTGGAAATGTAAACCCCAAACAACTAACCCAATCAACTTAGTTAAGCAACCATAAACGATTGGCGCCATGACAGTCAATTTCGAGGTCAGCCGAGCATCATTTTTATATTGGACCAACGGTATACTCAATTAAGTATTGTTGGTGCGACCATCCATTGACAATAATTTGCTGGAATTAGTTTTTTGGGAAGTCATCTCAGCAACGTTTTCATTTAGAGCCAACAATACATTGCAAGAAGCATGAGACCTCCATGTCGATACGACTATGTGTGTGTGTATGTCTGTGTGGTTTTTTTATATTTTTTAACGTAGCTTTAACAATTTTTCAGTCATATCTCTACGATGTAGACAGATAGCATGCTGTCCCACCCAGTCACATTATCTTACCACCAGGCCGACCAGTCATAACACTAACCTCTTAATGCTGGTCTCCTAACACTAACCTCTTAATGCTGATCGCCTAGCGAGGTAGCTGTTAGTACCATTTTTATAAGTGTTTGGTATGAACCCGTTACCTCCCACATACGAGGTTTGACGCTCTAACTACTAGGCTATCTGACCTGTCACGACTATTTGATCAGGAGAAGAAGAAATAATATGACTTTCAAGATGGCCTCAGAGGAAACTATTTTATCAAGTCAAATCAACACCCATTTCATTTTGGATGAATTAAATACTAAATATTTTAGTTGAGACGCCTGTTAAGAACGAACATCTGTTCAATAGAAGCAGCGACATTAGATGGGCGTGGCGGCCATTTGGTGACGTCATATTGGCACCATTTTCAAATCAGACCAAATATAAAATAAAATAAGTGTTTTGATACGACCATTTATTGTTGAGGAGTGACGAAAGCAATATTTTCAAAATAGCAAACATGGCAGCCATGATAGGTGCCAGGTCCTCGCCATCTTCATTTAGGACCCACCAGATATTTTTGGGCAGTCAAAACCCCATATGGATCAAGAGAAGTAACGATAGCAAGATGTCGAATGTCAGATCAACAACATCTCACTTTAAAACCATTCTACATATTGTAAGAAGTCTTTAAATTAAAACACAATGCCTATATCTGTTCAAGACGTTTAGCGATAACAAAAGTTTTCAAGAAAACCGCTATGACTGCCGTCTTGGATGTCCGAATGACACTAGTTTTATTTAGAACCAAATCTACCTCAAAAGAAAATTATATCAAGTTTCCCGAGTTTCTACAAGTAGTGAAGGGAAGTAGCGATACAAAACAAACACACAATTAAGATAACAGACTAGTCCAAGTATGGGCAGCTTACTCCAGGGCGAGGGCCGGGTAAATGATTTTTAGAGCTACACCTTATGATTTCAACTAACGGATAAAACTGGGTCACGGGCCAGATTGGCCGTGAGGCCTTATTTTGCTCACCCCTGGCCTAGACATATTTAGATAGGGAAGATTTTAGTTCCATTTGAAAAACATCACAACTGGATCCACTATAATTCAGAATGCTAAACAGATGTCTATTTTATTTACTTACGTCGCATGTCGATGTTTTTTTTCGTCCGCCATTTTAGTGGAACAGCATAAACGTTGAGCTAACCCCAAAGGAATACTCTGTATTTTAAACAAAATGGCTGGCATGGTGACTGCAGTCTAAACAAATCTTTAATTTTTTCATTACTATATTAAATAAATATTAAATAAATGCACGTTAAAGCATGTCCAGTGAAAAGATCCCCACCGAGATTTATGCATATTTGTTTGTAAATCCCAAACGATATGCTGAAAACCATCTTATCTGTGATCCTATGTACACCTTGAAATCAAACTGTAAAACCTGAGATATTAATCATACTGATTTATAAAGTAAATACAAAGAACTGTGAAAACTTCCGTTTTTTACTGGAAGCCACTGACGCTTCATTGTAAACAATTAGCAATAAATTCTGCACAAGGGTCGTTTAAAAGGGATGATGGCTAAATGCCCAATTTGATAGTGTGATTGGCCTGGACTCGTAAAAGTCGGACGGAGTGTTTGCTGCGTCCAGTGTAATTTTTATAAATAAAGAAATATGAATGTTTTGCAATTATGTATTACCCTGAACTTTTGATCTGTCACACGCCTCTTTCTGATGAATAAATAAAACACTACAGACATAAAAACAGCAGTTAAAAGAGTTGGGATTATTTGCCACTATTTTTGTGCCCAAACACGGTATCTTTATTCGACAGGTAGGCGATCAGATCCTCACTAGTTTTCTCAATGGCTCTTTCTTAAGAAGGTGCCAGTTTGTAGACAAAACGTTAATTTTATGAATGATACCTGTGATTCATTGTTGACGTAAGCAGAACTTCGTTCAGTCTGTTGACACGTCTCTCGAATACTAATATTTATTTATTTATTTATTTATTAACACTTTTCAAAGGTATTACACCACTACGGCACATCACTGAAGATATTATGCGACAATCAACGCTGCTATTGATTACGCCACTAGGTCACAACGCGGAAAATATCGTAGCACTCAACCAACCAGTAAACTTGTCACTGCATTAACACCAATAGAGCTTTGAACAAGTCAGTAACTTGTCCCTGCATCGACACCAATACAGCACTGAGCAAACCAATAATTCGTAACTGCATTAACACCAATACGGCGCTGAACAAGTCAATAACTCGTCACTGCAACAACACCTATGGCACTGAATAAGTCAATAACTTGTCACTGCATTAACATCAATATGGCAAAGAACTGAAAATACTAAATGAATGAAAACGGCAACAATTTGCTATGACCCTACACCACTAAGGCAAAGAACTGAAAATATCACACAGCTGAATTTTCCAAAAAAAGATGTAACTACATAATTGCCTACTTCATCTATATGGTAAAATATTATAATTCCGAAGTAATGGAATAATTAACCGTTCTTGTTTGATAAAATAACTCAATCGTGGTCTGACTAATTGGTTGACTAGTTCCGTTGATCAACTGATTGATTGAGGTACATCTGATTAATGAATGAATGTACATTTCACGTCTTCATTACATGCATTTATACCTTTTTTTCGAAAAAGTAAAATAAAACAGCAATCATGCCTCAGCGGAAAAGTTTTTTTTTTTTACTGTATCACACATGTAAATTCGATTTAATGTGTCACGCAATTTGTGATATAGACTTAGTGACAAATAAAATATATTTAATAAATGTATGTCACATTGTCAATCACACGAACACAAACACATTTAATACGGAACATTTACCCATAATAACGACCTGTCAACTTTACTTGATGACATTCTTTATACATGTACATATAATCCTATAATTAAATAAAAAAAAATAAAAATAAACGTCCTTTCTGCATGCTGTCAACTTAGGTGTCAGAATGAAAATTGATTGTATTACAGTTACTTTCTATCAAGGCCGATCCGGCGACCTAGGTCGTTAGAGAGTCCTTTTCGAATGCGAGATGTCATGGGTTCGAATCCCGGTAGAGGCATACCAAAGACTTATAAGACTGGTAGTTACAGCTGCCTCGCTCAGCATTAAGAGGTTAATGTTAGGTCTGGTCGGCCTGGTATCAGGATAATGTGACTGGGTAGGACATAGTGCTACATGTCTGCGGCATGACGCCCCAGAGCTAGACATCACTATAATCTGTCATGCTGCACAGACATCGTAGCGAATGACTGAAAATTGTTAAATCTAAGTTGAAAATCCAAATTACACACACAGACACACACACACACACACACACACACACACACTTCTTATTAACTTAACATTTAATCACTTTCGTTACGCTTAAGTTAATATTTTGGCTCTTCTAAACTAAAGTTGAGTCGGTGAATAACTTCCAATTCACTATGATTATTGTATGCTACTTTCAAGAATGAAATGTTGGACTAACAATTATGCGAACTAAATTGTTACGCGTGCAGTAATTACTCTCTTCGTCATATCTGAAACTTTACCACTAAATAACAAAGAAAAACGATGCTCGTTAATCTTAAGGCTTTAAAAGTATTTGATGTGGTGTTTCGGATGGTTCATCAAAAGTAGACTGCAACAATTTAATCTTCTATTTTCAAATCATAACGAACGCCCTCGTAAGAAAATACTCATAACTCAATTACTTCACTCAGTATATACCGATACCGATTAGGAGCATTGGTCTGGCAAGAAAAATTATGTCACCCCATCCAGAGCCGTGTTAGGAAGTTTGGGGGCCCTAGGCACAAACTTTAACCTTAAAATTAACCAGAATTGCGCCTCAGTCTCTCAGTGTCATTTATAGTGTATTACACTGCATTTTCATGTGCATGTGTCATTTTGTTAAATTTATTAATATAGTACTAAACTGCTAAAACAACAGACACCGACATTTTGGTTTTGGGCCGCCGCGGGGCCCCCTTGATGCGCGGGGCCCTAGGCACGTGCCTTGCGTGCCTATCCTAGACATGATGCTTGCAAGCAGATTTATGATATTCTGACTTTTCTAGATTGATGAAATTATACTTTGAAACGTCTGCTAGAATTTTGTTTTGATCTTATTTGGTGATGATCCACACCTTCAAGTTTGGCATTTTAGCAATCACAGAGGCGATGCTAATTCAATACGGTGAAACAAATATCTATACCATAACAACCAAAGGATAAAGGAATCGCTATAGCACAGCTGGCAGTGTCGGGCTTGTAATTCAGTGGAGAATGGTTTGAGGGTCATTTCCTTGAGTATGACCTTGATAAATGCATTTAGCTCTCATTCCTCGACATGATGTAGCAAATCATGTTAAAGGTGCAATTAAAATCAACATATAAAAATATAAATAGCAAAATGTAAGAGAACTGTGATACAGTTGGCCATGGCAGCCATTGGATAATTGCGTGATAACCAGAAGGAATACTATTTTTGGAACAGCTCATATGTATGTCTTTTTACAACAATTCCTCCCGGCCTCCATTAACCCTCAAAAAAAATTAAACCAAAACAAAATCACCTTAAAGATTAAACAATAGCCAATGTCGGAAATATTCTATGTTGTGGATAAAATTATATCAAAGATTAACAGAATGGCGACTGCTGTAACATCTCGTTGTAACACCTTTATTTTATCGCGCAGTAGAACAATGTGAACATTAGAACATGGTAAACGTTGTAACACCTTTATTTTATCATGCAATAACACATGATGAACGTTGTAACACTTCTATTTTATCAGGCACTAAAAACATGGTAAACGTTGTAACACTTCTATTTTATCAGGCACTAAAAACATGGTGAACGTTGTAACATTTCTATTTTATCAGGCACTAAAAACATGGTGAACGTTGTAACACTTCTATTTTATCAGGCACTAAAAACATGGTGAACGTTGTAACACTTCTATTTTATCACGTACTAAATAAAACATGGTGAACATTTCATAAATTATGTTAAATCTTCTACATTTGTAAAAGAAAACGCAGCATTAAGAAACTGTGCTAATCAGTTCAAACAAGGGCATTATTTACGATTATATCAATCTAGAAAAGATAAAAACGTCTTGTACTCTTAAGTATATAGCATATGGTTCATCAGGTTTTAGACAGAAGGCGAAAACTTTCAAGGGTAGTAAATCCAGATTCCGTAATTTTCAAATTTAATTTCCAATATTAAATAACAACATGCGGGATAAAAAAAAACAACATGCGGGATAAAAAAAAAATGGAAAAATATATTTAACCAATACTTTGCAATCAACAGCAATCCACCCTTAAAGCAAGATATATCCGATCCCACCACCGCAAAAAGGGAATCAACCCTGTACGTGCAAAGAATTACTGTATTTTGCGATAAGAACATAACTGATGAAAGGTGTAAACTGTTTTAGATAGTGGAGTGTCCCTGTTTGGAGTGAAGAGCACAAACAAATATATTTATAAATCTGACTCAATTTGACAACTGTATTCAATAAATTGAAATGTTTAGGCATCTGTGCCACAACATCATAAAGGTTCAGCAAAATGAAACCGTCATCCTATGTAGGAGAACTGAACATTTCAACCGTAGTCCTATGAAAGTGTGTGTGTGTGTGTGTGAGAGAGAGAGAGAGAGAGAGATAGAGAGAGAGAGAGAGAGAGAGAGAGAGAGAGAGAGAGAGAGAGAGAGAGAGAGAGAGAGAGAGAGAGAGAGAGTTGGATTATTAATGTAGCTTAACATTTTTTCAGTCATATTGCTACGATGTCTGCATGGTGGCAGTTTATAAATGTATAGCACTGAGGTATCATGCCGCAGACATGTAGCATCATGTTCCACCTGGTCACATGATCCTGACACCAGGCCAACCAGTCCTAACACTATACTCATAATGATGAGTGCCAAGTGAGGACGCTGCCATTCCCATTTTTAATTCTTTGATATGACTCGGCTGGGGTTCGAACACCACCACCACCCCCGATATACCCCCGAACGTCATCCTATAAAAAAAACTGAACATGGGAGTGCAACTGTGGATTCTTTGAACGAGAACCGACTTTGAGAGACAATGAAGACAAACTGAGAACAGTTTCATTCAACTAATCTCTTTTTGATTTTGTAGTTTAACAAAAAAAATTACACGAAGGTTCTGAATTTATTATTGCAGTTTCCTTTGATTTACTTTATGCTTGCCTGACGGCATTTTTATTTTCTTTCATTTCCTTTCATTTAAAATTGAGTTTGAATTGGATAGCCGCTCATCAAAGCGTTGCCTGTCTGTAATGTGAAAGGTGTGACATATAGAGACAAAAATTCTTTGTGTATGCGATAAAGCTGTATGATCAAAGAGCTTTTGATGAATCTGTAATAAAATTATTTCTTAAAAATGTAATCGTACATTTTCTTTATAGAAGAATATTCTTCGGCAAGAGACATACTAAAGAGCAATTTTATACCAGCAAATTTCCATGCAATCTACCTACACATCGATGTTTATGTATAAGTGTATGTATATTTATCAGGCAATCTGCAATTCTATGACTGTCAGTCTGTATCTACCTGTCCGTCTGTCTTATCTTTCGGGGCCTAGAGAGCACAGTCATATCATATATTGCTTCATATCGTTTAATCCAAGATTTTATAAGTGCGAAACAAAATCTCAAATGTCCATTTTGAAAAGTGTCGTACAATGAATGTACGTGTGATATATCTCTGTGCATCTATTATTAGCAATTTCGAGATACAAAGGTTGGTGTTTTTTATTGTTATTTATATTTAATTTGAGTTATTTGTTGGCTTTTTTAATGACTGTATGTTACGTAAATCTGTTTTTGTTTCTAACTTTCTCCAAAATGAAGTTCATAGTGTATCTGACCAGTAATATTTATTTTGTAAACGATATAAAACATAGATAATATTTCTCTCTTAGTGTGGATTAAATATTTAGATCATTATTAATGTAAATATGTTTACCTGTAACTGAGTTAAAATATAGTCTTGATTCTGACCTTAGAATCTTCGAGAATGGAAAATTCCACTAAGTAACACATTATTTCCAGAAAATGGTAATTACGACCTAGGTCATGTAGAGGGGTATATAATATTGTTTACTTGAAAAAATATACTCATTCTTGCCTTAACATCTTAAGCAGAATCATTCTTATTGTTGTGTTCAGTGGGGCGGGGTAATTTACTGAAATTATTATTCACCGGATTTACAAAGTGCTCAATAATATTTTTGGATATAAACTTAGATAAGGATATGTTGGATTAAATTGATGTGATACAGCAAAAGACTATTAGCACATCATCACAATCCAGAATACTGGCACATCAGAATATTCGAGACCAAAGGCATATTAACACATTCAATATTGGAATTTATATAGAATACCACTGAAATTTAATTGGCACTTCAAACATTTGGAATTGTAATAGAGATTTTATGACTATCTACGTTTAATACACAATACTGTAAGTTCTTTTTAAATTTCCACTTCAAAGGGAAATAAAACATTGAATTTGTATTTTAAAATTTGTATTTAAAAAAAAACATGTCGGCTTTCTCTATTTTTTATTACCTAGATTAAGGCTATAGAGTCGAAACAATTTTTTATATAAATGTTTCTCTTCAAGATATCCCCCAGTTGTCATATCCATGTTCACATAATTTCTGGCACCTATTGCAAAGCAAAGCAAATGATATCGAACATAGAATATATTTTTCGCGATATACAACAAAGGTGACTAGTTTACCCAATACGTACGATGCAAACGGAATAGTGCGTCCGACAACATTGGACTCTCTTTATCATCTTTAAACGACAGAAAGGTTGGCAATAATAAGATAATGATATACTCAGCATGCACGAAAGAAGAGAAAAACGTGTTCATCTTTTTTAATCAATGACAAAATCTTCCCATGACGTTTCCTGTGCTCGCAGAGATAAGAGGGTGTGATGACCGACTGAATCGTGCAAAATAGCAGCTTGAGAACAAAATGTGTGATCTAACAGGAGATAATAATTTGTTTCAAATAGTTGATCTTTTCTGCTTTTTGGCATCCTTCTAAAGTCAGATATGATTTTAATGTGACTACGTAGATACATCGGACACTTTACAGGTTCGACAGGATAAGACAGACTTTAAAATAAGTCTGGAGTTTTTCATTATGAATGTTGGTAGATAAAATTAAAGGCGATACTTGAGCACACACACACACACACACACACACACACACACACACACACACACACGAGTTGTCAAATGAAAGGTAGAAATATACAGCATTCATAATATGGCAAAGTACTTTTAAAAAAAACTATTAGGTGCGTAGTGTGTGGCATGTCCCAAATTTCAAATGATCTAAATATAACTGAATAGTAAGTTCTTCTCTGGCAAAAGTAGTTCACAAAGACCTACTTTTCAAAGTCGTGTGATCACAGACCATTTAGCAATGAGAGTCATGCAATGTGAAGGATGCATCCCCATTTGAAATCCACACAGGCAGAAGATACTAACCAAGCGATATACATGTAAATTTCATGAACTTGATATGTGCCTTCACTTCATCGTTTTTGTCAGTACCCACAGAAATGTGATTGTAGTGACTTAAATTTTCTTGCTAAACGTCGTCAAAAATCCGTCCGATGTTGTTGCATAACAAATTTCATAATTTCAATAATTTCGCACGCGTTATTGTGTGTGTGTGTGTGTGTGTGTGTGTGTGTATGTGTGAATCTGACTTTAGCGAAACATTTCTCTATATGGTGAAATATTGGTTACCATTCCATGCCAGTATTTAAAGAAATGAAAAAGCAGATCGCGCCGCTAAATAAGCATTGTCTCTACAAACATATGATTTTAAAATACCATGCACTGACTTTAAACTTGATATAACAAAAATTCCTTATTTAGCAAGTGGCAGACATCGTCTAATGGTGCTGTTAATAACAAGCTCCATGGATCAGCCTCTTACCTTAGGCGAATGGGCCTTCTTCCTACAGAACCATCTACATGAACGACGACGTAATCATTACAAGAATTACAATTGGTCATACTTGTATAGCCCGCTTGTACTTATTAAAGGGCGAAGACCCACTTAAGTGCATTTTCCAATGAAAACCTCACCGTGAAACACTGATATATTGTTTCGATTTCCAACCTATACGCTCTTTCCTACAATGTTCAGCACATGAAATAACTTTTTGATACGGCAAACGTTTCTTGTATTTAAATTTCTTAATGAAAGTTAACATATATTCTAGAAGATAATTTGCCTGCAACCTATTTCATTCAAGTATTTTTTTTAAAAACTTACATATGTAATGTTAATTTATCTTGTATTTATCTAATTACCCTTGATACTTACCATTTTCATTTCTCGTTCATCGGGAACCTTCGTATATTATTCTCGCCATCTCATCGTAATGGTTTTGTACTTTTATCACTCTTTAGTAATACACTTTTTTGATATATAAATCACCATCATATAACCCTTTTTTGTTGCGCTATATCCCCATATAGTGCTGCTGGTTCCGTAAAATCCACAACCAACCAAGCAAGAAATCACAGTAGTATGTTTCTTTACAATCACAATGAACACAAAAAGCAATGCTTACTGTAATCACATTGAACACGTGCATCAATGTTTACATTAATCACAATGAACACGTGCACAAATGCTTACTGTAATTACATTTAACACGTGCATCAATATTTACTGTAATCACAATGAACACGTGCATCAATGCTTACTGTAATCACATTGAATACGTGGATCCATGTTTACTGTAATCACATTGAACATGTGCATCAATGTTTACTGTAATTACAATGAACAGGTGCATCACTGCTTAATGTTACGAACTCGGTAAAAAAATTTACTTCCAAACAAAATATCTGAACAATATTTTAACACCTGAAATGCAACTCGAACAAGCAGCGCATAGGGTGTCTTGCATTGATAAGCAGCACAAATCGGCATGGAGGTAAGATAGTAACTACTGAAGGTGCTGCACGTTATCATCGACTTTTAGTGGGTGAAACGAAGTTTTCTGGACGAAAAATCAAATCTGCGATAAGTCTAGCCTCCAACTATCAGCCAGGCGGAAAACGGACAAAAAGTTCCAAATGAATTCATTTTTTGGCTAGGAACACATTTCAGATCCAAACAAGTTAAAACTGTATTCTTTCCGCAGAACAGTGTATGATAGCATATAACAGTGGATGAGGATAGGCCCTACAATATCGTACAAAATGTGGATGAATCCTTCGTTGGTATTTATGATGACTGCTCCACAGTACAAGCCTTTGAGATTCATAAAGTAAAATTGATCAAGATATTGCGCAATTCCGGAAGTCGTCAACCGAACACAACTGGTTCAGGAGCATTATGATCCAATGAAAATATGAATGTGGTCAACACATGATGCATTCAAAAGCGGATCTAAGATCTGATGTGTTACTGAGAGAGAGAGAGAGGGGGCATGTTTGCCTGAGCGGCTACTTACACCAGTTCCGACAGTGTCCAAATCCGCCATTGAGTATTAAGGGTCAGTTCACTCTTTCAATTATTTATTACTCAAGATGTGTTCTAAATCAGGTTGTTTATAACGGTTTAAAATTAGTCGGCTGTACAAAACACCGTACAAAAGAAAGATGTTTCAAATAACCAGAAATAAGAACAATGACATTTACTATGTGCCCATGACAAAAGTCTGGTTTGTTTGTTGGTGCTGTAAGACACTAAAACACGGGCCATATGATTATGAAACTATGTTCCCTAATGTAGGGTCTCTATCATATCCTTAAATGGTACAGAAGGTAATATTTGTGATAAGAAAGACCAATGTACATGTTAAGTTGGCAGCAGCACATCTGGCGTGTTACAAATGTTTCATCATTGAGAAGGAAAAAGAAACATATTTTGCACTTTAAAAAATAAAAAAAACAAAAACAAACGGACAAAATAATTGTTAAAACTTGGCAGACAATTATATGGCAACAGTTGTATCCATGTAAAGAAGTCGTACATAGTACGCAACATACTGACATCCATACCAAAGTATGCACCACACTGAGTTTGATACCAAACTATGCACTATATTGACATCCATACCAAAGTATGCACTGTATTTACATCCATGTCACAGTATGGACCACACTCACATCCATAACAAAGTATGCACAGTATTGACATCCATGTCACAGTATGCACCACACTTACATCCATACCACAGATTGCACTGTATTGACATCCATGCCACAGTATGGACCACACTTACATCAATACCAAAGTATGCACTGTATTGACATCCATGCCACAGTATGGACCACACTTACATCCATACCACAGTATGCACTGTATTGACATCTATGTAACAATATGCACCACACTTACATCCATACCAAAGTATGCACTGTATTGACATCTATGTAACAATATGCACCACACTTACATCCATACCAAAGTATGCACTGTATTGACATCTATGTAACAATATGCACCACACTTACATCCATACCAAAGTATGCACTGTATTGACATCCATGTCACAGTATGGACCACACTTACATCCATACCAAAGTATGCACTGTATTGACATCCATGTCACAGTATGGACCACACTTACATCCTTACCACAGTATGCACTGTATTGACATCCATGTCACAGTATGGAACACACTTACATCCATACCACAGTATGCACTGTATTGACATCCATGCCACAATATGCACCACACTTACATCCATACCACAGTATGCACCACACTTACATCCATACAAAAGTATGCACTGTATTGACATCCATGCCACAGTATGCACTGTATTGACATCCATGTCTCAGTATGAACCACACTTACATCCATACCACAGTATGCACCACACTTACATCCATACCACAGTATGCACTGTATTGACATCCATGCCACAGTATGCACCACACTTACATCCATACTAAAATATGCGCCATACAGACATCCATACCAGAGTATTCATTATATTGATATCCATATCAAAGTATGCACTACATTGACGTCTATATTACAGTATGCACCACACCGACATCTATACCAAAGTTTTCTATACTAACAGGCACAACATAGCATGCACAATATTAACACCAATACCAATGTATGTACTATATTGATATTCATACCAAAGCATGCGCTATGCTTGTATCAATACATTTTAAATACACATATAATTTAATGATTCTTGGCTAATTTTTTAGTAATAAAGGCATCGTGAAATTTCCAATGGTTTGTCACAACTCAGA
This sequence comes from Potamilus streckersoni, assembly GCA_016746295.1. Lineage (NCBI taxonomy): Eukaryota > Metazoa > Mollusca > Bivalvia > Unionida > Unionidae > Potamilus > Potamilus streckersoni. The sequence continues at coordinate 3,463,173 of JAEAOA010000900.1, read as the reverse complement.
TATTGTTAAAGTTGTAGCTGACGTAGAAAGACTTTGTTAACTGGCACCTCGAACAAAATAACAAAACTCAATCACAGATTCATTATCGTAAGAAAACGTCATTTTACAACTTATTTCTGTCTAAATTCGTTCACAAACCGAACATTTTAGCACACGAGGTTATATATATATATATATATATATATATATATATATATATATATATATATATATATATATATATATATATATTTATATATATATCAGACAAACATACCAATGACAAATAAGTTGCAATTCATTTAGAAGGTCAATGTTGTATAAACTGCACGCTGGAAACGAAATGCATTAATTAAAGAAACGAAATGCATTAATTAAAATTAATTAAAAATGAAAATGAAACCAGTTTCTTTTCTTTATGTATATATAAACTTATTGTTTCTTTAATTTGCAGCAATTAATGCTAAATGACTTCTTATACGTGCTTTATCACATTTTGAGCACATTAGCATTTCAGATTCAAGCGATAAAGTTATTATTCTCGTTTACGTGGTCCAAAAATAGCATACAATTACCATCAATCTTGTATACTTGTAGTTTTAACAATGTTCCATTTCATTTATGTCAAATGAAAAGGAAAACGTATGCTTATTTTAACCTATTTAACCTTGACCACAAGAAATTTGCATACCAAAATACACACCATTCTTCTATATGTATGTAATCAAGATTGAAATTGATGTTTGTTGTCAACATTTTCTATTAAAAATTTTTACATGTCTTAATAACTTAAATCTGATTAAATTTTTTTTTTGTTTAATAAGGTTCGGTTTTTGTTAGGTTTAACACCATTTTTTTTTCTGCATAGGATTCGCTCTCATTAGTCTAGCCGAGACTCGAAACACACGGGAGTTGAGTGGTGAGTAATCTGTAAAGGTGAGCCCATCAGAGCCGCCGAAATCTCTCGCCGAAATCTCTCTCTCTCTCTCTCTCTCTCTCTCTCTCTCTCTCTCTCTCTCTCTCTCTCTCTCTCTCTCTCTCTCTCTCTCTCTCTCTCTCTCTCTCTCTCTCTCTCTCTCTCATACACAAACACACATACAGTATTTGCATTTAATAGGAATGTAAAACTAAAAATAAATTAACCTCACCGTGAAAGAGCCATGTTCCGAGTTAAAAACTATTTTATAATTAAAGTTACACGGTGGCAATAATAATAATAATAATAATAATAATAATAATAATAATAATAATAATAATAATAATAATAATAATAATACCTAAATTAAAACATTCTAAAATGATGAACAAACAATGCTGAATATGTATTTATTAATTATTATATCCTTATTGATGATAAACATTTACCGCTTGGCAGTTCTTACTTGAAGGACACAACATATTTACAGTAAATACAAAACCGATAAATATTGCATCTTACCTAAATCTAAGTAAGGGTCATAAAATAAACCAATACAAATACTTATTTTGCATTTCATATAATGACACACACATATGTATCGCAAGCACACTCAAGCAGAAAAATGTTAGTACTTCAGGAGAAATTTCTCTGATCTCCTTGCGTACTATGCAGTATAGTAACAAGTATTATTTAATTTAAAATTTAAAACAAAATAGGTATTATTTTGTGTGTGTTTTAAAATTGTGAAGTAAATATATTGGTATATAGTACTTCCAGTTTATTCTCTGATCACTATTATGTTTGCACGCACATGACTGCAACAGAAGTGCGACCAGATTAATTGAAGAAGTGCAACACCATCTTATGTCTATTGAATGACGGAAAGCAGATAGTGATTTGTGTAGTCTGAGGGAACAAAAACTGTTTGTCTGTGTGATCTGTATTTTTAACGTATATTGTTTTAAAAAATTCAATCATATCGCTACGATCTTTGCAGTGTCTCAGTTTATCGTGATATCTAACACTGGAGAATCATGCGCAGACATGTAGCATGATGTCCCACTCAGTCACATTGTCCTGACACCATGCCGACCAGTCCTGACACTAAGGTCTTAATGCCGAGCGCCTAGAGAGGCAGCTGTTAGTACTATTTTTTACAAGTCTTTGGTATGACATGGCCGGATTCGAACCCGCGACATCTCGTATCCGAGGCGGACGCTCTAACCACTAGACCACTGGAGCGGTCTCGAGAAGAGCAGATAGTGACGAGCGTAGTCTGAGGAAATGGAAAAGAATAGATATCGACCGATGTAGTTTGGGTATGGTCAGACCAGCATGATATATAATCTACTCATCTAAAACTAGTGAGGAAAAAGAAAATCTACCATCATGTAAAATGATATCACTGAAGATCTACTGGCTGATAACCTACAATTATAAATTAACAAAGGTATAATAAATTATTAATGACGGTTTCTCGACCACCCCGCATACATCGTAACAATGGCACCTATAGCTTCCAAGAGTATCGGATAAATCTTCCTGACATGATGGATATAGTAGAGTTTCCGCAGCTCTCTGTCTGTCTCTCCTCGCATAAATATTTGGAGTTAAGTAAATCATCGATTCATATAAATGGGTCCGCAGTAAAATAATAAATGGGTCCGCAGTAAAATACTATTTACCAAGACAGACCTCACAATAAAAACAAAGTAAATGTTTTGCATCATTCCGATGAGAAATTACTATAATAACGCGATATTTACTCATGCTGGGCGGCGTATATACGTTTGGCAATGTGAACTCGTTTTAAATAAGTAAAGTTTTCTAACAGTAAACCACATTTGTAAACAGCAGATAATCGTTCTTCGCTCACTCTGTAATAATAAAAATTGGCAAGTGATTTGAGAGTGTGACCTTCACTGTCTGGAGTGTTGATATATTCCAGGCTGGCATTCATACAGTTTTTTTCTGCAAATTACACTGCCCTACTTTATAAATTCAAATAATATTTTTCGTTCACTTTTTGAACCAACAAATTTGCTTTCTGGCATGAAAAGAAATTAATAATACATGTAATAGTGTAGTGTTTGCCGGCCAAGATCTGCACACACAGAAATATGCCCCTCCTGTCTTTGTTCCTCATTATTCTAAGATAAATTCCACATATCTTACTTTTCGAGTACTACTAACTGAATTAACATCTTGGCACATCATGCGATAGTAAAATCCAAATTTCTGGCAAGCAAAACTGGGCACTTAGTAGTAGCAGCAGTAGTAGTAGTTGTAGTAGTAGTAGTAGTAGTAGTAGTAGTAGTAGTAGTAGTAGTAGTAGTAGTAGTAGTAGTAGTGATGTAGTAGTAGGGTTAGTTTGTTATTTGTTTGTTATTGGGCTTAACGCCATTTTTCAGCACACGATAGGCTATTCGTGGCGGCCAGTATTAATGGTGGAAGAAGAAACCGGGAATTCACCGGAAAGAACCACCGACCCACGAGAAGCTACTGGCAAGCTTTCTCACATATCTACATTAGCCGAATCCTAGACTCGAACACACGCAGACAGAGGTGAGATGGCAGTGATCCGTAACGGACAGCGCTTTAGACCACTCGGCCACTCGGGGCCCCAGTAGGGTTAGTAGTAGTAGTAGTAGTGATAGTAGTAGTAGTAGTGATAGCAGTAGTAGTAGTGATAGCAGTAGTAGTAGTAGGGATAGTAGTAGTAGTGATGTAGTAGTAGGGTTAGTAGTAGTAGTAGTAGTAGTAGTAGGGATAGTAGTAGTAGTGATAGTAGTAGTAGTAGTAGTAGTTGTTGTTGTTGTTGTTGTTGTTGTTGGGCTTAACGCCATTTTTCAGCACACGATAGGCTATTCGTGGCGGCCAGTATTAATGGTGGAGGAAGAAACCGGGAATTCACCGGAAAGAACCACCGACCCACGAGAAGCTACTGGCAAGCTTTCTCACATATCTACATTAGCCGAATCCTAGACTCGAACACACGCAGACAGAGGTGAGATGGCAGTGATCCGTAACGGACAGCGCTTTAGACCACTCGGCCACTCGGGGCCCCAGTAGGGTTAGTAGTAGTAGTAGTAGTGATAGTAGTAGTAGTAGTGATAGCAGTAGTAGTAGTAGGGATAGTAGTAGTAGTGATGTAGTAGTAGTAGGGTTAGTAGTAGTAGTAGTAGTAGTGGTAGTAGTAGTAGTAGTAGTAGTAGTAGTAGTAGTAGTAGTAGGGATAGTAGTAGTAGTGATAGTAGTAGTAGTAGTAGTTGTTGTTGTTGTTGTTGGGCTTAACGCCATTTTTCAGCACAAGATAGGCTATTCATGGCGGCCAGTATTAATGGTGGAGAAAGAAACCGGGAAATCACCGGAAAGAACCACCGACCCACGAGAAGCTACTGGCAAGCTTTCTCACATATCTACATTAGCCGAATCCTAGACTCGAACACACGCAGACAGAGGTGAGATGGCAGTGATCCGTAACGGACAGCGCTTTAGACCACTCGGCCACTCGGGGCCCCAGTAGTAGTAGTAGTGATAGTAGTAGTAGTGATAGTAGTAGTAGTAGTGATAGTAGTAGTAGTGATGTAGTAGTAGGGTTAGTAGTAGTAGTGATAGTAGTAGTAGTGATAGTAGTAGTAGTAGTAGTAGGTATAGTAGTAGTAGTAGTGATGTAGTAGTAGGGTTAGTAGTAGTAGTAGTGATAGTAGTAGTAGTAGGAATAGTAGTAGTAGTGAGAGTAGTAGTAGTAGTAGGGATAGTAGTAGTAGTATGGATAGTAGTAGTAGTGATGGTAGTAGTAGTAGTGATAGTAGTAGTAGTTAGAATAGTAGTAGTAGTAGTGAGAGTAGTAGTAGTGATAGTAGTTGTAGTAGTATTGATAGTAGTAGTAGGGGTAATAGTAACAGTAGTAATCTTGGTAAAGCTTATGGTTGTGGTGATGGTAGTAGTAGTAGTAGTAGTAGTAGTAGTAGTAGTAGTAGTAGTAGTAGTAGTAGTAGTAGCTGTAATGGTAGAAACAGCTGTGGTGTGGTATTGGTATTGTGTTAGTAGAAGAGGCAACGGTAATGGTAGAAACAGCTGTAGTGCGGTGATGGTATCGGTGATAGTAGTAGAAGTAGTAGCAGAAGTCGTAGTAGTAGTAGTAGTAGTAGTAGTAGTAGTAGTAGTGGTTGTAGATGTTGAAGTAGCTACCAGATGCAGCAGTAGTAATGACAACAGTGTTGTAGTGATTACTTGTGTTTGGTAGCGGAAGTAGGAGGAGTAACCGGTAGTGTTACTGGTGGTTTGCTGCTGGTAATAATCGTTGCAGTTGCATCAGTAGTAGCAACGGTGATGGTGCTGCTGTTATTGACTTCTATAAAGAAAATGAAGAATAAACGTGTTGCAATGTTGCAGAGAGAAATATAATGTTGACCAACTGCTTTTGATTCTGATAAAAACCATAGGGTGCCCTTGCACAGATGATATAATTTGTCATTCACAGTATGCTAATAAGGGCAGACAGTGTATATGTAAACTTATAGATGAGAAATATCAATGAACTCTATGAATTAGATACGATCCACTAGTAAATGGATTACAGGCAACCGACTGCACCCACCGAGCGCAACGAATTCAAAGGGAAAGCACAGGGCGAGAAGATAAAGTGATCTTGTTTTTAAATTGTGTCTTTGTATGCGTGCTACCTGTTCGGGATTTTAACTATAAAACACCTGTAGCTTGATCTAATCGGGCGATTGAGAGCTACCATATGTATCATGTTATTGCCACTATGCCGTCCACCAATTACAATCTACTTAATCGAAACGTCGCCGTACTATAGTGGGCCATTAACTGGGTAGTACGAAATGTGCAGCTTCATGCATTCGACCTGATTCAACTTTCTTCGCTGTGCTAGAGAATTTGCATAGGAGAGACTTAGAAAAAGCGGCGTATCCGAATCAAGCAGAATGCATCTGACTGATACTAGAGCCCAATTACGTGTGCAGATTGTACAATAAAACTGTTTTTTTTAAAAAATGATCATCATTGGTCCCATACTACATCTCTTAAACGCAATAAGAATCCCAAGCAATCTGACAAGTATTTTTTAAAATTATTTCAATGACTGACTGCTAGCATGCTTTATCGTTGAATCAGCTAGTTTGCTCACGATAGCGACAGAATATAATCGCCGCATTTCCAACAAAGTTATTCTCTTTTACAACATTTATCTGAAATAAAAGGAAGAAACTTACCTGATATGACTTTTCGAGTTCAGTCCTTCAAGACTGTCAAATGTCCAAGTGGAGCTTACTACCGATATTATGTATATACACCTCTGGTCTAGCCCATTGTATGACTCATATACCACAATCTATACATTTTACGTGTGCCGAGTTGTTGAAGACTTACAAGTATCCTCGATACTTCATGATTCACTCTTCTTTCATTATTTCCATCTGCAATTTATTTAGAGTTTTAAATTAATCTCGTCCATGTTTCAATAAGGTATAGTAAAGATACAGATGCTTCATGCAAATCAAAATTTGTTGCGAGTCCCGATGAATACGAATGGTCTATATTACTTCATTTCTTTTTGTGAAAGATCAAAGGAACTGTTTGACAATATTATTCTTGATGAATCCTTTTGTACCGACTTATTTGAAGAAAGGCAAATTGTGTCGTTGCTTATTGTAATTCAGCTCGTGTTTCTAATCTTAACTGAAAGAATGCAACAGTAAATGTGTTGTTAAACGAGGATACGTTATGCAACGAGATTGACATCTTGTATTAATTGTAAATAAGTTTTCTTTTTATATAAAGTACTTTGTACATTTGGTAACACACTACCTTTATTATCCAGTTGCACACTCTAGAGTTTTTTAACGCATGCGCGTCGAGTCTCTTTCTAATTGTTGTTACGCTTGTTTTTTTTTTTTTTTTTCTCGCCGACGCTAGCCATGCTAAAACTGCTGTTGTCACGGTTGCTATTGTTACTTCTTCTGTTGCTTTTTATACTTTATCTTAAATTTTTTTTACTCTTGCTGCTATTTTAAATTTTTCATCTAAATGGATGCTTGCTTGTCCGGACATATTCTTGTTATATTATCAATTCGGTTGATCAAAATTCAACTGAAGATTCTAGTCAAACAATGGACTCTGGTCCAAAAATAAAAATGAGAAGGAAAAGGAAAGAAAAAATTATAGTCAGATGTATACAAATCTATTTTGTTACCCTTTAGTTTTAATGTAAATTTAAAATAAAAGTTGATTTGTTTTGGTATTTATAGCATAGCAATATTAATTAATTTTCTGCGAATTTTATGACGAATCAGTATGGAAGGCTGTATACAGTGAAAATATACGACGGTTCCCCGATCTATGGGGGATGTAAGTGGCGTATATAAAGGGTAATTACAAAATAAAAGATAACTTAGGGTGATTAACAGGACTAATACTGGTTCAAAATACTCCAAGGAAATAGGACTGCACACAAGCACACAACATTGAAAGGTCGTATCATGCAGAGGTAGATGGAATAAATTGCCTGCCCAGAACACAGGATTCGAACTCGCAACATTTTGGTCGCCAGAAAGGCAAGCTGAAGAACGAACCAACAGTTTTCCGTTAAGTAAGGCCCTGTAGATAAGAGTCTGATTTGTCTGTGTTATTTGTGATTCCTTTATCATCAAAGCGTTGGAACCTGTAATACCTGTTTAAACAGAAGGCGACTCTTGATACACAGAAATCAGGCCCGAATTATATATATATATATATATATATATATATATATATATATATATATATATATATATATATATATATATATATATGCAATAAACTGACGAAGAACATTGCAAACCTAGTAACTAACTAATCTGAGCGCTTTCGACTCATTTTCAAAGGCTTATACAAAACACAGACAAAACAAATAAAAATAAAAAACATTGTGTTTGTAGATCTCTACATGGCTGTCTCTAGATACATTATGTCTCAACCAGCCTGCATAGACTTGTTACGAATACTGAAAGATGTTTTTATTTCCCTACAAATCTTTGAGCCATAGCGACATCTATTATTTGCTGTATCCAGTGCGCTTGCAAGGGTTGTTATTTGCCATAGGATTTGTACTCTCTCTCTCTCTCTCTCTCTCTCTCTCTCTCTCTCGAGAGAGAGAGAGAGAGAGAGAGAGAGAGAGAGAGAGAGAGAGAGAGAGAGAGAGAGAGAGAGAGAGAGAGAGAGAGAGAGAGAGAGAGAGAGAGGCAAATCATCTGTAACAGATACACTGTGCATTGTATTGTTAGATATGTGTATATATTTCGAAATGCCATAAAACCTGTACGTATCATTAATGGAATCAGAAAATTCTCTTCCAAAAGAAATCCATACAAATGCGCATGACCTGTCCACTGAGTGGGGCATAGGGATTGAGGTTTGAAACTTACTCTCTTGATGCGAATCTAGGAATGGCAATGTCTTTTTGATGTCTTTTTCTGCTTTTTTATTGTTCAAAATCGTGTTTAAAGATGAATTAAAGATGGAAGCCATCATAAACATCCACATTTTTTGTTAATTATGCACCACTGCTGTAACTCCAACCCCATAGTTGCATTTAGGATTAAAAGCTTACTTTGTCACTTAATCGTTCTCTTCAAATATCATATTTAATGACTATACATCAATTTGTGCAGGTGTTCTTGTCACACGGAGTAATCCATACTATCGATGAAAATACGTCCCTTGAACCAACCTTTTATTCATCGGATGCATCCAGGAACCTACAAAACCTTTGTTATTCTCTTCAAACATCGTATTAAATATGATCACTCTTGCTCCTTTGGCATTGATGGAGTTTATGTTACATATATAGCATGATGACATAGGTACGGATGCATCTGAGGCCTCGTTGACTGAAGAACACGCGGATGGACATGGCCGATAATAATAATATGCAACTAAAAATGCGTATACAACAACACTTTCAACAAAAACAGCAATCATTGGTTCTCATATCCACATGGCCGCTGGTCAAAATGAATCTCTAAAATATGAGCTTCAACCTTTGTATTGGGTCCCAGTCCCTATTAACCTTAACAAAAAATGGACGTGTTTGTGTTTTGTATTTGCCAAAGATTTCTTTTAAGTTCATTTCCATGCTTTGGGATGTTTTAAAATGGTTCCTTTTTGGATGGTGCGAGGGGGTTACGCGGCAAAATATGAATATTTGGTTCAAAGAGGCCCTTTTCTTTCTCTGAAGAAAATCGTCGACTAACTGTAATCTATTGCTCTCTTTCATATGGTACTGGCAGTAGTTGTAAATCATGTTCCCGAAGCCCTAAGTATAAAAAAAAAATTACGGAACATAATGATTATAATATTTTTCATACAACATGTAAGATGCGGTTTATTTGATCTGCACAGTTGATTCTGGTAACAAAAACCTTTCGACGGGTTCTAATGATTAATAAACATATGATTTGCAACGCTTTTGTGAGTCTGGATCCAATTCAGAAGACATGCAGCCTTTAATCACAAACTATATCATTGCCCACTGTGACAGCCTTTTCTCGTTCGATGGAGCTAAATGAAATGGGTTAATCAGTAAATAGTCAACAAACAGATACATAGTTTCCTCAAGTGTGTGAAGATTTTGTTTTCAAGAGAAATATGTCAACTCTGATGAAAATATTCTTGTCTTTTCAGTCCTAGTAAATCCTACAACAAAGAATCTCCTAGTGGTATAACGAGAAAATGCACCACGTCGTGATAGTAATTCTGCGTTCTGCAATGTGTATGAAATACAAATAGGTTCAAAGGAAGCACATCACAAAGACTATCTGTTCATGTGGAGATCTGCGATTAAAAGCGTCGGAAATTATTATTTCTCCTCCTCTTCTATTAGTGTTCATTACTAGTCCTTTTGAAGTAAACTAAATTATCCCTGTAAGGCGGGTGGAAACACAATTTGTACAGAGACAGAAAAATATTTTTTAAAAATGTCAACGTATCCAATGATTGACAACTTAAAGCAGAATTAATGAGATATGTGAATTGGATCCAAACATGGACAAAGAACGTCTATTTAAAATCCCCCTCCAAAAAAAATAAATAACCGTAGATATAAAAAAATACAACGTTATAAATCTCATATTTTTTCCCCTGAAACTATAATTACTTGCGAAATTATTGGCGATGGGTGCATCGGAAAAGCACCGCTAACTTTAATTCGCTCAGAAAGATCTTATACTGAGAATCGGTGTCAATTATCCAAGTTAGAAGACTATGCATTCAGTGACCATAGCTGCTACGTATGAGGATATGGAAAGCTTGAAATCTATCTTGTTTAGTGCCTCGTAAATATAAAGAAGCACGTCAACAATCCTTGGTAAAGAAAGGATGTAAAAACCATGTTAGGAGGCGAGATAATCAGGATCATAATTATTCTAAACAATATGGAATGCTGAAGACTAAACTCGTTTCAATTTCTCAAATTTGTTTGAAATCCAACAATCTATTCTAAATTATTTCGAAACCAATATCAGGAGGATATATACCCGTGGGACTAAAACCCCTGTATATGTCGTGGAAAGCTAGAAATCAATCTTATTCAAAGTCGTATCAAAATAAAGGTACATGCTGATTTTTTTTTTATACAAATTCCTTCTCAATCGGCATAAGAAACTAATGTTAGTTAAATACAGTGCCATATTGCCTCTAAATAAAGTTCCGAATACTAAAAATAAAAAATTATTTAAAGGCGTCATCAATATAATGACTGGTTGGATCGTTTGAAGGACGTAAATCTATATATCCATGCCCAGGAAATGGGTTCTAAGAGCTGTTCACAAGAACACACCAAGGCAGTCGAAGTGAGTTGACATAGGAGTGTATCAAACCGGCTTCCCTTGAATTACAAGTATCACGCTTAACCAATTGAGTTATCGTGTTCTACTCAATGTAAGCTATGATGTAAAGTTACGCTTCTGAAAACAAAGTAAGGTGTAGAGGCAATCAGGGGGTAGAATTCCTGTTATTAATATTGCAGAATGCAGGAAATCGATTTCTTGAAATATCCATTCAAGAAAAGCGGCAAGAGCGGTTTGGTGGAAATCTAACAGGAGAGGTGGACGGACAACATGCGGTACAGCTCATGAATCTGATATGGTGATACGCTGTAACTGAGATCAATCAAGGTATCATCCACATAAATTTGCATGACATCTTGTGTTTTTTGTTCTGTTTTTGTTTTTTGGGGGGCGTGGTGTTTTTTTTTTTTTTAAATCCAATATACCTTGGTAAAGACCTGTGGAAACTAGGTCAGGAGGAGGAGCTATTATGAGACACAACAGTGCTAATGATGTAGAAATTTGCAAGTCAAACTAAGTCCTTGTTGCTATAGAGATGCATGCGAAATTTCGCTAAAACCCAACAATTCTTGCTGAAATCAAATGGTAGACGAACGGACAATGTAATACAATGATGTCCCGCCGACCTTGTGAAGTGGAACCCTGATAAAGCGTAACACCTATCTGCTAAGTTACTTCGGTAAAAGCCAATGATTATCTAAAGGTATAAAGTTTGGGTTAGTGTAACCTATAACATGCATATTTATGAAGGAACTACTGAATTTGTCTTTAGGATAATGAAAATGGTTGGATTCCATGACAATGTGAACTGATTTACGTTTGTAAACAAAATTCCCTCCCCTTTCAGAAAGGCCCAACCAAATCTAAAAGCATTCAATACCGCTGTTGATACTTTTAGTTCATAATGAAGCAACAACATAGCTCACTAATAAATAAATATATTTATTTAAATTTTTTTTTTCGATTTTATTTAATAAATATATTTTAAAATTTTAATTCAAGCGACAGGTATCAAACTGGTCGACAGGTTAATCTGACCACTGTAAAGTTATGCTCAAGCATTGTCTCATCAAAATATAACCAGAAATGGTTCGCTCAAACATTTTGTCTCATTCTAACATAACCGGAAACGGTTCACTTAAACATTTTGTCTCATTAAAACATAACCAGAAATGGTTCCAAGAACATAAATGCACCGACATCCCCTTATGTATAACAGCTGCAGTAATATATGCATGAGAAAAGGACCCCAACACAATAATGAACCCAGGTCACTGAAGCATAAAATTAAAGTCACATGTACCCGCTTTTTATGATATGGTGTTGTACTCAACAAACTCAATCTACATACAAAGTGCCACAAAGTCCAAAAAACTGACCCAACACAAAACTTTGCTAAAGTCACGGAAGCATGTTTTGATCTACTTTTGATACGATGGTATTGTACCAACCAAGACATATCAATTGTACCCACAAAGACATATCTACATATCAAGCTGCTTTTCTCTTGGACTAACAATGAGAAACTTACACTAAACCGAAGTCACTGAAACATCAAACTTCTGTCACAGTGGCATTGTTTTTGGTGTGGTGTGGTGGTGTTTATAATTTTTAACGTAGCTTTTAACAATTTTTCAGTCATATAGCTACGATGTCTGCAGTGTGGCAGTTTATAGTGATGTCTAGCACTCGGGGCATCATGCCGCAGACATGAAGCATGATGTTCCACCCAGTCACATTATTCTGACACCAGGCCAAACAGTCCTAACACTCACCTATTAATGCAGAGTGCCAAGTGAGGCAGATGTTAGTACCATTTTTGTAAGTCTTTGGTATGATTCGACCGGAGATAGAACCCACGACCTCCCGCATCCGAGACGGACGCTCTGACCACTAGGCCTTGTTTTGGTAAAATCGCATTCTCTTGCATATATATTAATGTGCTTCACAGACAACTCATGTCGATGAAATATTCCTGTTCCAAATGAGTAAAGATAACAATACTTTTTAAAGACGTTCATATCTAACAACAGATTGGCACTATTTTAATTTAGAACACAGTGCATATCACAAGAAGCGTGTTAGTGCAAACTCCATGTCTACAGATTTATCATTTAAGAATAGCAATAATATGATTTTAAAGACAGCTGCCATTTTAATGGTCGTATCTCCTATATTTTTTTGGGACCAACTGTACATATGAAAGAATAGTTTACTTCAAAAACGCGTGTCAATACAACCATCCGTTCTGGAGCAGTAACGATGACAGGAAAAGTCCACTCCTCTCATTCCTGTAGTTGTTCACGTGTACAATACACCATTAACCTGCTGAGGATGACATTTTACAATATACGATGCAAAATAATAAATAAAGAAAGTTTAACATTAAATAAACATATTAATGTCTAATTCCAACTGAGTTGGTTTGGCTGTATATAGATCTAGCATGGATAAATCTGTGTGATCACAAACACATAATTAACAAAGCATATCAATTAGGTCACAGTGATACACTTTGGTTTCCTGGGCGTAGCTGTAAAAGGGATGTATCCAATTATCACGTTTAATGACTGGAGATCAACCAATAAATCGACTTTCGATACAAATTTGCAGAAAGAATGTTGAACTTGTCAAGATGCATTCACTTGCACTGTTTCATGATTCCAGGAAGGACTCTATGCATATGACAGGAAGGACTCTATGCATACGACATGTTAAACTCTTATATGGACATGAATGAGCATGATGCAAGAAAGAACTGCGTGCTATCTAAAGCAAGAGCAGCCAAATGTTTAACAAAAGTCAGTGAAATCTGAAACATGGGTAACTTTAATATAATATGTAAACGGGTTGCTCAAATCCCATTTCGTTATAACCTTCATGCACAAATTTAACCTAAGCTAATGTTACGACTCTATGATCATAACAGAAAGAAGCAAAAAGCAACACCTTTTGTAAAACTTAACAATTTAATATCACAGTTTTAAATGAAAATATGAGAGCAACTAATAATGTTATGACGTGAATTCAAAACCATCCTGAAAGAGTTATATTAAAGTCCAAAAGAATAAAAAGTTCCATATAAACTTCAAAACAGGAGTTGTCAAAATGGTGTTGTCCAGAACTCTTTTGACTAATTCACAATAATTCTAGAATAACATTATAGTCCAAAAAATGAGCAGTTTATGTTTTCCATTAACACTCCAAACAAATGTTTTTTTTCCTCTCAAACTCTACCTAAGTACAAAAAAAAATGTCTGCAGGCTTGATGTTAAAATAGGATTGTAAGAAATAAGAATGCTTCCAAAACAGGAATGAATCTGATTTCTCAAATTTCTCCTGATATACACATTCAAGAGTCTATTGCCACTAATGTATACTGCGACTAATGTCGAAATATTCCCAACGCGACAGATCTTACAACTCATTCTAATATTTTAAAATACCTGTTCACGTAACCTAACTTATACAATGAGAATCAACATATCTCCTAAGATAACCACTTCACTGATATGTCCTGTGAGAAAAGGTTGAATCTCAAAAACATATTTACGAATAATTTCATTCTTAATAACTGTCCACACGTACGTGAGCATCTATTTATAGATCCTACGTAATTTACATTATTGAATATCTTATAATAGACCCTATGCACGTGAGCCACCAACTAAAGATAACTATTACAATTTAGAGCCATGACTAAAACTTAGGAAAGTTTGATCAATTCATGTACTAGGAGTTACAAAAACTATAATAATATAAAACAGTGTGTGTGTGTGTGTGTGTGTGTGTGTGTGTGTGTGTGTGTGTGTTTTGGAGTTTTAACGTCGCTTTAACAATTTTTCAGTCATATCGCTACGATCTCTGCAGTGTGGCAGTTTATAGTGATGTCTAGAACTGGGGCATCATGCCTCAAAAAGGTAGCATGATGACCCACCCAGTCACATTATCCTGACACCAGGCCAACCAGTAATAACACTGACCTCTTAATGCTGAACGTCGAGCAAGGCGGATGTTAGTACCATTTTTATAAGTCTTTGTTATGACTCGTCTGAGGTTCAAACCCGCGACCACTCGCATCCGAGGCGGACACTCCAACCACAAGGCCACAGGAGCGGTATATCAGCTAGCAAAATGTGAAATATATGTGACCATAGCGTTATTTTGTTATAAGAGTGTTGTACAAATCAACATAATTTGAGAGATAAACATAAAACACAACATTTACCCAAAGTCACAGAAAAGTAAAATATCGCTCAGTGTGACCCACTTTGAAAACATCAAGTGTGTAGCACCCACCAAACTGTATCTCCTCCCCAAGTTTCATAAATCCAAGTAAACAAGTATAAATACAGGGCACAGAGAACATCATTGGCCATGAGCTAAATGAAAATATCAGAAATGCGACCAATAACATGGCAGCTACCTTATTAGTAAATATTAAATCTTATTATCGCTACCCTTAAATGATAAATATGTAGACACTTAGTTTGAACTAAAGCACTCCATATGATATGCATTGCGTTCTAAATGGAAATGGTATAAATATTTTCTTAAATATGTCCCTCTTTTTAAAAAAGCATTGTTATCAATGCTCCCTCGGAACAGATGATTTTTCATTGACGTTGCTACAGTATTGTCTTACAAGAAAATCGTGCAAATCTGGTCTCCAAAATAGTCCTCAAACAATACATATCAACAACACAACCATTAAATTCACACAATCAATACGAAACCTATCGTAACTCTTGACAGTACTCTCTCTCTCTCTCTCTCTCTCTCTCTCTCTCTCTCTCTCTCTCTCTCTCTCTCTCTCTCTCTCTCTCTCTCATAATTATATTCAAGTTTGCATATCTGGAGCTGATACGCACCAGTTAATACAATTGAAACACTTGTGTGTTCTTTAGTACTTCCAAGACTATTTTAATTCTCTTCCGTCTGGTTCGTCTCAGTATCTGCCACAGAAACTATAAAATTTTGAAAATACAGCTGTTCGGATCATCAATAGATTGCCCGATAAATCAATCCCCCAAATCTGTGTTCATACTGGTGGATGATATGTGGGTCTAATGTCACTTGTTCATAAACTGTGCAATTTTGCTGCATGCAAATTTTTCCGGAACAAACCTGTGTATACCACGGTCACATAACATCCATATCTAGCGCGAAATTCAAAATGGCCAAAGGACAGATGGTTGTGCTATTCCATTTGGACCTACAAGTCAACAAACAAAGATTTGCTCCGGAAATGTGTATGATTTGTCTGATTTAAAATTTTAATATAGCTTTAACAATTCTTCAGTCATATCGCTACGATGTCTGCAGTTTGACAGTTTATAGTGATGTCTAGCAGATATGTGGCATGATGTTTCACCCAGTCACATTATCATGACTCCAGGCCAACCAGTCCTAAAACTTACCTCTTAATGCTGAGCGCCAAGAGAGGCAGCTGTTAGTATCATTTTTAAAGTCTTTGTTATGACTTGGTTTGTGTTCGAACCCACGACCTCCCGCATCCGAGGCGGACGCTCTAACCACTAGGCCACCAGAGCGGTGCCCCGGAAATGTAATGTGAATGTCACCAAAAAAAAACCCTTCAACCTACGATAGCTTCACAGTCGCAAGAAATACCGGTAAGTGTATAAAATGTACACCGATGTGTGCAGCCAAAACTGAATGAAGATAATTGCAGCTTTTAATGAATATGTGATATCAGCCCCTAACCAAAAAGTCAATAGTTCCAACAGTGAGGGGTCATTTTATCGGCCTAATCCTTAGTATACCTGCAACTGAGAACTCCTCCCCGACTCTGTACCCTCCACTAGCTACGGGTCCGCACCAGAATAAAAGAAAAATTATGTTCTCTATGCTACAATTCGTTGACTGCCTGAAGTCCAAAATACCTTTCGGACATCCCCCACGTGTACACATTTCTAGATCATGTACATGTACTTACATGCCTCTTCTGAAACTCGAGTTCACATTATTCCCACTGTCCTAGCAAAGTCCTACAGACAACCTTTGAGTACCAGGTTCCAGCGACCTGGAATGCACTGGCTGTTGAACCTAGACAAAATAACTTTTTCGACTGCAAGCACACCCTTGTGACTTAGTGCTGTTTTCTTACTTTAATTTTTTGAATATATTTTTGTTTGTAAGCTCATTTGTTTGTTTTAGGAACCATCACTTTCTCTCTGCCTGTCTGTCTGGTATTATTATTATTATTATTATTATTATTATTATTATTATTATTATTATTATTATTATTATTATTATTAGTAATAGTAGTAGTAGTAGTAGTAGTAGTAGTAGTAGTAGTAGTAGTAGTTGAGACTCTTTTTATGATTTATATTGTAATGTTCGAGTATAAGAGACTGCGTATGGTTTGTAATGTTCTTGTTTGAGTATTAGAGACTACATGTTGTTTAATATTCTTATTTGAGTCTAAGAGACTGCGTATGATGTTTAATGTTCTTATATTCTGAGAGACTGCGTATGATGTTCAATGTTCTTATAGTCTGAGAGTCTGCGTATTTGATTAATGTTCTTGGTTGCGTATAGACACTCTAGAAGTGCTGGAGCGTGCATATCGTGCTCTAAAACTGAGAGGAAACATGACCTCGGCTTCGAGCAACCGAATTATATATATAAAAAAGAGGGATAGTAAAGCATGGAGACACAATATTATTCTCAATGGCTCACGTTGTAATATCATTGATAAAGAGTCAAAGTATGTATCGGTCCCAATCATTAATTACAGGAAAAATGGAAATGCACCTGCTTAAATCTATAGATTCAAGACACGTTGGCAAATTAGATGAAATCTTCGTCTTTTTCTCAGTCAATGAGATTTCAAGGAGTTTTCGATATTTTCGATTTTTTTTTTATCGAAAAGAAATTAAGACAATATTCTTAGGATTCTCTGTGCTGACTAAACTGAAAAAGCCAATGGCATCACTAATCTCGAGAAAGATATCAAGATCACCCACGGTATTCATGCACATAGATTCGGATAACACAGATTCGCTAGAGCATGAATCATACAAAAACGAATCATGAACTTAGATTCTGCAAGGATTTTGTGTAATTTGGTGGATAATGCTTCTCTTTGTTCATGGATATACGAAGTATATTAAGGTTTTTAATACCTACTTGTTACTCACCACTATGTGGCTTGAATTGTGCTCATGTGTCTTTACATCCTATAGATTATAAAAGCATATATGAATTAGAAATTTCTAAATTTGAAAAGAAAAGCTAGATATAAAGTAGTGTATGATATTTCAAACGTTAAAGAAATTATTCTGGTACAGAAATCATTACACATGGAAAAAAAAAACTTGCGGTCACGTTGAAATTGTCGCGGAGCATGTACTCTCTGCCAATAATAGCTCATTAACTCTTTATTTAGAACAATATAGAAGTGTGAAATGATTCAGTAGTAATAACGCTATTTAAATATGAAGAGAATGGTAAATTAGATACGAAATATTAATTATACCGATATATTTCAATCGTACGCGTCTTTCAAAACAATGATAAAAATGTTTGCTTCATGAAATTACGCACATGAATCAACATATTTTTCCCCTCATCCCTTGCAACAATGTTTCGGAAGTAAATGTAGTAAATGTAGTAAATGTAGTAAATGTAGTAAATGTAGTAAATGTAGTAAATGTAGCAGTTTGTTATATACAGGAAGATATAAGTCAGTTCATGGAGAGAAATACCCCCTATATATTATTTTTCTAAATAATTCCAGGATATTTAACAATGCTGATCATGATGCTATTTTACAAAATTGTTTAATTCTGGAATATATGGTACGAATTGGCATATCTTCAAAAACTCGTATCAGAGGTGTAGCGAGGGTTGCATTTTGTTTGTTGTTTTGTTTGTTTTTTTGAAAATCACTGACGACTTGATAAACGAAATAAGACAAACTCTCTATGGTCTAAGGGTCGCGGATATTTAATTTCTAAATGTCTTACTGGTGGATGGTGATACTACTTTAATGACCAATTCACATAAATATATGCAAAAGTTGTTTGATAATGTTTCGAAGTTTGCAAAACTGTATAGATTGAGAAACAATGTAGACAAAAAAATGCACTGTATCAGTTACAAAGAAACGAACGAACTCGTGTAGCTAAAAGGAAGTACGCTGGTGATATCCTAGCCAACAAATCTTTAAAGCCAATCAAGGAACTTGCCAAAAAGTTAAACATTTACTCATTTTATTTTATACTTTATACGGCAGTAGAAATCAAGAAATAAGTCTAAAGATTTGGCGGAGGATTCGATTTCTCTCTACCCTACATGGATACGAATCGTGGACTAATATCTCAAATTGCCAAAGATATGTGGCGTGACCTTCTAAAGAAGTAGCTGGCAGTAAATTAGTTTTTGTTGTTATGTTAACTGCCATACATGGCGGCCAGTATAAGTGGTGGAGGAAGAGCATGGGAAAACCGCGGTAAGAACCACAGACCCAAGGAAAACTAAAAGCAGGCTTTCTCACATGCCAACACTTGCCGAGTACGAGACTCGAACACACGCACACAGACGTGAGATGGCAGTGATTGGTAGCGCCCTTCCACTTGCAATCGGCGATCCTTCTCGTACATTAGTGCTTCCAACTGCCAGTACATTAGTTTTATGGTCGCTGAGCTAATGCATAGTGAAGCAAAAACCCGTATTGTTAAAAAAAGGCTTTGTGACGGACATTGGTCATACACACGTGAAAAATAGTGATACATTTATACCAGTACACAACATATCCTTCAAATCAAATGGGATTTGTGCTACATATATACCTGTATGTAAAATATTAGAGCCAATGGACTTTGCATGGGACTTGTGTGGAATGAAATTTATGAAACTACTTGAAGAATTTATATATTTGCGAGCGTTGGCCAATATTGAAATTATTTCACGAGTTTCGGAATTGTACCAATATTATTTGACCAACTTGTTTAGTGCAATTTCATTGAAACACATTGGGATGCCTCGGTCGTTACGCCTTTCATGTTCCTGATGTTCTGATGTCATTTTTAACGTCATGCTGTGCTAATATTCGTATTATATACATGTAAACTATAATATGGATATATTTAAGAAAAATAACACAAAAAAATAACACTAGTCACCACAGGTGTTCGTTAAAAAAAAATGAGACTAACCTTTTACAATATAACACAAGGGAAGACACCAGTACGCACCCATCGGTAGTTCCATTCATGCTACTTTATCCTAATTGCGTCTGCTAATTTCCAACTTAAGCCAGTCGTAATCAAGAATAGTTTAATTTTCAAAACAACTCGACACACTTTGTTGAGTTTGTGAAATATTGGAAAAAATGCAAATATTGTTCGCCGAATTTGACGTTTAGATAAATGATGGCTCGGCAGTGCCATTTACATTCGGATAATCTTGGATTTCACCATTGACGAAAGATAAGATCAGAACAACCTCTAGTCCTCAGTAAATACCATTAATGTACATTGTGATGCGTTTTAATTTTGGTGGCAAAAACAAATATTGATTTTGGTAAATTTGAATATTAAACATATTTTAACATTTGGACAATTAGCATTATTTACGCTACTTTTTTTTACCATGGCACAATAAAATTATTCATTTATTTTCTTGATATCGTCTGCATGTATTGAGCGATGAACAGACTCGAGGGCTGGGCAGTTTGGATAATATCAGCTGTTTCCCATGCAGCAGATCCCCCCCTCTCTGTACGCAGCTGGTGTTCGCATGGAAACGAAAAATGTCGCCTAAGGGCCTTCGTCTCCGAATTATCTGCCGGGGTTTACTCCCTTAGCCTTTCCCGTGAGTGGATGGAATCAGTACACAATAAATAAAATCCGGTTCAGTACCCATGAATGTAGTCCCAGTCTATTTTTAGATCACTTTTTCCGGTCCAAATTTGGTGGTGATACTAGAGTCAGCTTTTGGCATTCTTGGTAAGGATTTAAAGGCAATTGTTTATTCTTTAAAATGTGAGCTTATGGTGTGGTTGTCTGTGTGTATTTCGGCGAAAGTGCACATTGAGTAATAAGGTCATGGTGATGATCCGGAAGTGAATTCTGTGTTCCGTTGCCTGGTGTTTTGTTTACAATTCAGCCTCTCAAAAACATGCAGGTCAACCCTTGACAAGAACTAAACCGTAAAGTCATCTTTGAAGGTTTTTTTAGATTAACATATGATTTGTATTGATTGTCACACAGTGGAAAGTTCAGTACTGAGAAACAAATATAGAGAATATATAGTGAAATTAATTGTGTACTATGGCCTGTCAGTAAAAACTTAAAACTGATATAAAATTTTTATTATTAATGACATACACATGAAATTTTAATAGGTTATGTATATTGACTTTAAAAATATAAAAGTGAAATTAAAAATAAAAAAAAATAATTTTAATTTTAAAAATTTAAATGAATTTAGAAACAATTAAAAAATAAATTTTTCCACCAAGTATATACATATATAATATTTATTTGGAATGATATGAAAATATATCAGCATATATATACTCCTACACCATATACAAGCTCAAATGATGGATATTTGTCAAATTTGATCAGAGAAAATATCTTTATTAGTCAAAATGAGACCAACATTTAAAATACATGAAGACAAAATTCTACTTTGCTTTGTACCTTTAGGTCATTGAAACTATTTATTTGGGGTCCAAACAGTTAATTTATGTGTTTATGATGGGGTGACTTCCTGAGTAACACATATCTGCTTGTATAGCTATCAGTAATTGTTTATAAACATAGTTATATGGTATTTAGTGAGAGGACAGAGATGAAGACTTTATACTAGAACCTGTTTAAGTTCTCCACAAAATCATACTAAGCTGTCAGAGAATGAAATACAGGTCAGAGGGGGTAAAATATACTTTACCCAGGTATATTTACCATTGCATGTAAGAAAACAGCAAAATGATGTAAGTTGAACACAGAATGCATTCCATTTTAGTGTTCAGTTTCTTTAAGATGTTGATTGATGTAATGCGGCATTGTGGCTCAGATGATATTGTGAGAATTCTAATGATCCATTTTGCTTTATGCATTATTAATGACTAATAATATTTGTTATCTGACACTTTAAAGATTACATAAGTAATATTCAAACAGATTATTTGAATTTAACTTTCTACAACTGATCCTAATATGGTTACATAGCTGACATGAACAAATATGCATATATTTTGTAATGTTTGGAATCAAAAGTTGACATTGTTAGGCTGACATAGTACCTATAGTGAATCTGTAAGGCTCAGTTTTGACTGTGTGCACTTAAAATATCCCAAGATGTTATTTTCATCATGAATATGCCTCTGTATGGTAACACATTTCAATTTAGTACTTTGACAGAGGGCGGTATTGCAGCATCAGCTGATATCTGATTCCATTGAATCATTGAATCATTGAACTTAATAACTTGGTAGCCAAGACTCTTAAAAATAGACTAAAAAGTTCAAACAGATTATTTGAATCATGTTTGCACATGTGATGTTACCAAGTACATTGCATATGTCCCACACATGCAAATATCCATCCTTGTTTACAAGATTTCAGAATGAAAATTTCACATTTAGTTGATGATATAGGATCTATTGGTACCTATAGTTGATCTGTGTGGTCACATTTTGCTATATTCACTTGCAATATCTAAAATTGTTTTTCCTTCATGAATAGGATTGCATATAGTAATAAATTTTTATTTGGTACATTGTCATTTGACTTTCCACTATACTGGTATGTATCAATGTTTCCACCAATGATCAAACCTCACCGTTCCAACATTGCCTTAAACTTTATGATACATACTCTACCTGATTAGTTATTTAACCTGTAAATGGCTAAATATGCTTGTAGAAACTTCATCTATTTTTAGGATGCATTTGTCACTTTAATACATGCCCATTGCTTCACATCTTTGAGTGTTACTCTATCAAGTTTACCTTTTTTAACCCTATTTGCAACCTTAATGTTATTTTGAAATCACCATTTCTAACACATTTTAACTTCATTTGCCTACATCTTTCTGTTTTTTTTAGAATTAAGTGAAACATGCTATATCTTTTCAGGTCTAGCCTGGTATCTGGAATAAAGTATTAGAGTTGTATCATTTTGGAAGCTCTCCAGTAGTCCAATGGTGATAGCAAGGTCTCATAAGAACATGTGCAGTCTGCTGCTATAAGTGACCAAGATGAGTTCATATTAGTACACTGATATACAGCATCTCAAAGACATGGCTTAGATCTTCATGACAGAGATTCACATTATTTTTCAGTAAGGTGGAACTTCCCTGAAACTGTATTTTCATATTGCATTGTTGACTTTTGTAGTTATCGGCATTAAAATGGAATGCATATTTGCTATAAAACATGGTAGTGGTCCCATCAAAACTTTAAATTTGAGTGGGTTATTAGTTATACAAACAACTGCCCAAGTACCTAAAACAATAAATGTGAAACATAGCACCTGTCATTGTTTCTTTAGTATGTACACCTATATGCATCTGGATAGGCATGTTGCAATTTGCTGTCAAAATCATTGTGAGCTATCATGCTTCAGTACCCCTGGGATTAATATTATCAGTTGTACAGACCTAAACTACCATTTGTTTTAAACACTATTAATTAATCAACTTTTCTGCCTTAAATTTGTGAAACTGAATGTCATAACTTGTATGAAAATTTAATTTTTGTAAAATAAATAGTTTTTAAAATTGATATATTCATTTAAATTTTTATTAAAATTTAATATATCAATATTTTTTACTTTCAAGAATATTATCAGACAGGCCTTATCAAGTATTACAATTAGGTTTTTACCTCATTGAAAAATTCCTATAATTAAGGAAGATATAGCAAATTTAGTTTTGGTTTCTTAAGAACAATTGGATCCCTATAGAACACCAGCACTACACACTTTCTGATAGCTGTCACGTGTTTTGCTTGCAAGGAAATTTCAAAAGACTTTATGTATGAAGTTGAAATAGTAGTGGCATGCAAAAAAAAAAGTTTGACAAGAACATTGACCCTTTCAGGAATCAGTACACAATTAATAAAATCCGGTTCAGTACCCACGAATGTAGTCCCAGTCTATTTTTAGATCACTTTTTCCGGTCTAAATGTGGTGGTGATACTAGAGTCAGCTTTTGGCATTCTTGGTAAGGATTTAAAGGCAATTGTTTATTCTGTAAAATGTGAGCTTATGGTGTGGTTGTCTGTGTGTATTTCGGCGAAAGTGCACATTGAGTAATAAGGTCATGGTGATGATCCGGAAGTGAATTCTGTGTTCCGTTGCCTGGTGTTTTGTTTACAATTCAGCCTCTCAAAAACATGCAGGTCAACCCTTGACAAGAACTAAACCGTAAAGTCATCTTTGAAGGTTTTTTAGATTAACATATGATTTGTATTGATTGTCACACAGTGGAAAGCTCAGTACTGAGAAACAAATGTAGAGAATATATAGTGAAATTAATTGTGTACTATGGCTGGATATAGCTGCAAGGCAGCAGAGGCATGGGGCTTTTCTGAAGGAATAAGGCACTTGTCTCCCCTTCCCATCCCGGCAATGTCAACCTTATCCGCAACAAGTCGATTAGGCAGGTTGAAACATAATACATTTAGACGTTTAATTCATGTAGAAACAGACATGAAAAGTTTGCAAACACAACGGTTTTTGTGTTATATTTGTTTTGTCTATCGTTTGTATATTCCTTTGAAAAGGATTCCTTAAGAGTCGAAACCGCTCAAGCTATTTAGATACTAGCTTTGTACTGTTCGTTATCAGTTTAATGCAATTATATATATGAAATTATTGCGGAAATAAAAGCGCAGAGTATTATGCACCAATAAAATCATTTATATATAGGTATGGTGTGCCTTTATTTTGTTCATACATATACAAAGCTTCTGACCATTAGGGTATACAGGACTCCTCCAAGGTTGACGAACGGTAGTAATATCAAAACTGATTCCGCACAATATATAACATAGACAGTAAACTATCACGCAAGAGCTAAAATTAAATAAAAAGCTTTTGAATGAATCATGGTATTTCGAAATGCAACCATCAAGTGTCACGTGGTTTACTCTAACCAGTTTTAAACTCGGTCAGCTATGTTTCAGCATGTTTGCGAGCTGAACTTACCAATGTAAAAATTGACCGTAATAAGAGAGTTAAACATGTCAAAATCATGATTTGAGTGCCATTAGAATTGAAATGCAAGTACTTTTTCCTATTTACTGATGAAATTTTCGTTCAGATGTGTATTTGTATTAAAAAGAAGTTAAACATAATCAATTCATCAGGCCATTTAAATCAACTTTAATATATAGGAAAGGCACAGGATTATTTTTCATTTAAACGTCAGATTAGAGTACATTCTTAGTGGTAATAGTTTTACAAGGTATGTTCCAGCTTACGTCTGTCTGTCGAAATAGTTCATGCTTATTCCTGTTCTGTATATACAACGTATTGGCTAATCCAAGTTTTGGCTAATCCAAGTTTTGGCTAATCCAAGTATGTGTCATTGTACGATCATATGGTCATAAGCTAAGTAATAAAAAAGGGTGAAAACGAACAAGTTGTGTAAAATTCAACAAATAATTTATTTCTCTAAAATACTAGTTTTCTAAAAGGAACTTCATGCATTGTGAAAAAATCCCAAACAGACCTAAAAATTCTACCACAAGTTCAAATGTATGAAGTATAAAACATATAAACGTTAAGAAAAACCAACAAACAAATACAGTTTTACTAGGTATTTCCGTTCTAAGTGTTCACATTATATTAAAATATGTCTCTTAAATATTTCACTCTGTAACTTCGAGAAATAAATAACATGTTGATTTTACTTACATTAATGATTTCACCTTCTTTATTACTTAATTTTTAAGATCTAGAGCTGATGTGTTTAATGATTCGCTGCTGGCGGAGAGCACAATATATGTCACTATAGCAACGGCCGAGACTGTTCCAATTGTGACCGTCTCCTTCCGCCGCCACTTTTCCATATGAAAGAAAGTAGTTGATAATATATTTTCCAAGGCAACGAATTACATCAGATGGTTCTTTATCGACTTGATGAAAAAAAATTGATGATGTTCCCATTGCTTGAATGAATGCCGACAACTACTATGGTAGACACCATGGTTATTTACGATACAAAGATTTGCAGAAGTTACTATTGCATCGAACTATTCGTAACATTTCGTTCAATCCTACATTCACTCACATAAATAGTCGAGGTTGGTTTCTCTTTTTCCACGGAAAATTTTATTCCGAATGAAATGTAAATTTTCTGTAAACTACTCCACTGATATACCTCACTGGATTATATATTCTTGCTGAAATAGCCAAGGTCGTTGCGAATACGGAAACTGGCTTCAGTGTCCAAGGGAAATCATTCTTACCTTGTTTGCACAAAAATTGTTTTTCTTCTATCTGATCTTTTGTTGTACTCATATAAATCTCAAAATAAAACTGATTTTATAATAAACATTTTCAGTAATATTTTATTTTGTGGGTTGTTATTTTTTTTTTACAGATTTGTGCTTGATGTTAGCGTGGATATTTATTTATAGAATATATTCCCTAATAAAAGCCTCCCTTTCACAAAAGAATACTATCAAAAGTTATAAATCTTTCACGGCGTACAAAAATGGGACAGCCATAAAAAGTATACCTCGCAACAGTCTAGTAACATTACACCCGTACTCATCGGAGCAAAGAACCCTTGTAATGAAAACATATTTATAACTTTACAATTATAACATGAAAGTTCATGTAAAAACTATTGTTGTTGGATAAAACTGAGAAAAAAATTAAAGCATAATGTCAGAGATTATGCAAGGCTTACATGTAACCCATGTACCCACGTTGATAAAAATTGTCAACTTGTAATAGTGTATTTACAGCCTTATGCATCGTTCTAAAAGTGTACTAAATAATGTACCCTAAGCCAGTCCATTTATTAAAACATAATAATATGGGTCAATACGCTAGGCTGAATAAGAACCAATTTTGCAGGTAATCGTTATATTCTGTGCCCTGCGGATACTGCACAAAAGTTAATTACTCAATTATAGTCGTAATGATAAGGTTAATAAATATGATTTACTTCAAACCGGAAAGATCTAAGAATCGTAATAAGTGCTTTAATATCAATTATTACTATTCAGGACAAGCAAACTACGCCACAGCCGGGATAGTATACATGTACATTTCTACCTTCTTGTTTTTCTTTATTGTGGTGGACCGCTCCGGTAGCCTAGTGGTTACAGCGTCCGCCTCGGATGCAGAAGGTCGCGGGTTCGAACACAGGCCGAGTTATAACAAAGACTTTCAAAAAATGGTACTGACAGCAGCCTAGCTTGGCGCTCAGTATTAAGAGTTTAAGTGTTAGGACAGGTCGGCCTGGTGTCAGGATAATGTGAATGGGTTGAACATCATGCTACATGTCTGCAACCTGATGTCCCAGTGCTAGAAATCACTATAAACGGGCACACTGCAAACATCGCATCGATATCACTTAAAAATATTAAAGGTTCGTTAAAGTACACAGACACACACACACACAAACACACTTTATGATAACGCTTGCATAAGAATTAATGAGTCTTCATACACGCCCTTGTTTTTTGACAATTTCCTTAAAATTTGCAAAAAGGTACAGTTAAAAGCTGTTTGCAAATATTGGTGAAAATTGTTACGACTCGTTGGTCTTAAACTAAGTAACAGAAAATAATGAAAACCAACAAGTTTTAAATATAAAAAAGTTCAACAAATAATTAATTTCCCAGGAATACAAAGTGACAAATTAAAAATAATACATGTGAATGAAATCCTAAACAATCTTAAATTTCTATTACAGTGAATGAAATCCTAAATAGTCTTAAAATTATATCGCAAGTCCAAAAGTATAGTGTATTGCTAATAAGTTCCAGTCGTGTTCCAAATGAAGTCCAGTTTAATGTGCTGATGTGCCAATAGTCTGGAATAGTTTGAGGTGCTAACATTCTAGTTCCATCACAAAGATATAATTCAAATTGTATATAAATGAATTCATAGTAATTCCAAAATAGGTCTTGAGTCCTATAATGTATGAGCTTCTTGCAATTCAAATAACTGAAATAAATAAATTCAAGCCTCCTAGCCGAACACCTTTGAAAGACTCCTCTAAAACTGATGCTTAAGATACAAATAATAAAATTCAGGTAAATATCAATTATATAGAAATTAAAAAGAGGCATTTTCAGAACCAGAATGAGGCTCGTATACCCTACACCCACATCATTCTAATATGTCCACATGCTCATCCCTTTAGGAGCTAACGGTAACACAAAAATTAGGTCACCTGGTTTTTTTTATGATCTTAACTTAAATCCCATTAAATTTGTCAACAAGATTTCTTCTACATCTTCCAAGGTCGAAAGGCCACATCATGTTTAACTCCAATTAAATTTTATGGCTCACTATCTTGAACCTATGTGATGTGTTTAACATTTATCCTTTGAATCTAAAATGATAAAAAAAATAACATAGTAAAAAAGGTACCTATACAAAGCATTACATTTGCATTGGATTTCCTGGTATTTTCTGGGTACTTTGGGCATGGTCTCATTGAAACGCTGCCAACAATAAAGAAAAATAGAAAAATGCAAAACTCAAAGAATAAAAACTGAGTGTGCTATCCAGCCTGCGAGGAAGGTTCTTGGCCCTGTCTTGTTATCTTGTTATGATAGGCCTTAGAAGACAATAGGACCCACCATTTTTATGAAATGAATGGAAGAAACTTGCATCTCAATACCAATTCACTACGTTGCGGGGCACTGGAGCAACTGCTCCAACTTATCAGCATTAACTTTGACCTTGCCATTGTGAACAGTTAAGCCGATGAGGGCTGATCAGATGGTCGGATACAAATCCTTGCCCTTCTGGACGCGAGTCCAACGACAGTAAATGACTCGCTAGTCTGGGTGATGGAAAAAGGTCGACTTTCATATGAAAATCAATTAATACGTCAACTAATCCTTCAACTTTAACGCGGGAATCGAACAAGGGACATAAGAGGTGCAAAATGAGAAATTGATCATTACAATGTCCAACTTCAACTAAAAGGCATTGTCCATTGGTAGTGAAACAATAATTTATTTCTTTTAAAATCCTTGCAAAAGGAGGCTTATACAAATGAGTGTTTTCCTAAAAGTTTATTGTCCTTGCACTTTGACATGGTTATAACTTGAACATGATTTCCTCTAATCAAAGCTAATGTCGTATAAAGTGGAAAACCTAAACGACAAGCCTTTATTGTATTTCAACAGAATGAGTCGAGATTTAACCTAAAGATATACCGATATATTTGATGCATTCATCCAGTACCACAATGCAATCTATACAACACTCATATAATAATGCAATACCAAACGAAATGCAATAATTCAACGTAAAGCTTTATCTGATTTATGAATTATGGCAGTCGGTTGATCGGAGTTGTATCAGCTATATTATGCCAAGTAAATGGGAGGGAGTTCGGTGCATTTAACAACACAAGTCAGCTGACCAGGGCTAGATTGTGCCAGTACAGAAACCCGTTACCCTTAGATTACGAGTCCGACGCTCTACCAACAGAGCTACCAATCAAAAATTAGGTTACCTGGTTTTCTTATGACCTTAACTTGAATCCCATTAAATTTATCAACAAGATTTCTTCTACATCTTCCAAGGTCGAAAAGCCACATAATGTTTAACTCCAATTAAAATTTATGGCTCACTATCTTGAACCCATGTGATATCTTTAACATTTATCCTTTTAATCTAAAATGAAAAAAAAAATAACAGTAAAACAAAGGTGCCTATACAAAGCATTACATTTGCATTGGATTTCCTGGTATTTTCTGGGTACTTTTGGGCATGGTCTCATTGAAACGCTGCCAACATTAACGAAAAATAGAAAAATGCAAAACTCAAATGGTAAAAACTAGGTGTGCTATCCAGCCTGCGAGGAAGGTTCTTGACCCTGTTATTATCTTGTTATGATAAGCCTTAGAAGACAATAGGCTCCACCATTTTTTTTTTTTAAATGAATGGAAGAAACTTGCATCTCAATACCAATTCACTACGTTGCGGGGCACTGGGGCAACTGCTCCTACTTATCTGCATTAACTGCGGCCTTGCCATTGTGAACAGTTAAGCAAGCCGATGAGGGCTGATCAGATGGTCGGATACAAATCCTTGCCCTTCTGGACGCGAGTCCAACGACAGTAAATGACTCTCGTTAGTCTGGGTGATGGAAAAAGGTTGGCTTTTATATGGAAATCATTTAATATGTCAAAATACAATAAAGGTTTGTCGTTTAGGTTTTCTACTTTATACGATATTAGCTTTGATTAGAGGAAATCATGTACAGAAACCCGTTACCCTTAGATTACGAGTCTGACGCTCTACCAACAGAGCTATCGCAACTCCCCCGATTGAATTGTGTGAAACTGCTGACAATAATTCATCGTCTTTACCGGAATAATTTTCTGATATCTTCTGCTCTAAAGTAATAATGTATTAATTTATTTGTGTAATTTACCAGTGGTTCATCTATCTAGTTCAATTAACCCATTATCTGTATCATTTTAGGGTATTTTCTGTCTTGATTTAATATATGTGCGAGGACTCCTTCGAAATTCAAATTACAAGGAGTATCTGAGACGTTGTACCCGTGAAAAAGGTACACCTACCATAAAGTGTACCTTTGTGCTATCTGATTAACGGGTACAGAATACCAGTCACCTCGCAACAGAAGTATTGAAAAGTAATTTTGTGTAGTGCAACGACCGCATATACACAGTACTCGTTGTTTAATGTGACCTATTTCAACACGACTGCACCAAAGCAGACGACACTCCTTTCATTCCTCAGTTTGAGAATTTTATTTTAACAAATAAAAACAACAAAAGATAGAAATATATAGCACAAATATGTACTTGTGCAACTGAGACAAACTATGCAAAGTTGATAAAGAATTAGGCTATAATAGCACGTTAATGCAAGCGTACATAATATATATTGCTTACTGAGTACAATAGCACGAATGCACGATCTGTAACAAAACACGTCACATTAACTAATTAATTATAAATTACTCCGGGTGGTAAATAGTTTAATTGTCCCCCTCATTTAACTGCGCGAAAAAAAGGTCAAATTATCGTAATTATACAAATGTCTGACCATGACTTTTAACAGTAGCATTGTGGAGTTACGGTACATAGGTTAGTATAACGACTAAAGTAAGAAATAAAATGATTAAAATTATGCTCAGATAAAAATTGACCTAACGTAATATCGGGAGTATATTTTATGGGTTTTCATTCTTTGAAGTGTAGAATAAGTACATGATATATATTTTATTTAAAAATGGATTGCGGAATAAGGAAGGCATTCGAGGTTGCCTAGTGTTCCAAAGCTCTGACCTCTACCATTTCACCTCTGTCTGCTTGGGTTCGAATCTTGGGTATCTAAGAAAGTTTGCCAGTATCTTGTCGACAGTTCTAACCGTGGTTTTCCCGGGTTTTTCCTCCACTAGTAATTCTGGCCGCCATGTATAACCTATCATAGGCTGAAAAATGGCGTTAAACCGACAACAACACGAATGGATTGCATAGATGTCGTATTTGACTCTGGTACCATGCTGCAAAGGGAACGATACAACCATGCACAGAATTCCTCAACAGGTATAAGTATTCAATAACATGGACTTAAGTACAAAAACAGGATAATTAATACATAAATAATTTGTAGTTTTTATGAATTTTGAATACATTTAATAACATTAGTTCGGTAAAGTTATTTTGACAACTTGTGATAACTTTCATCAGTGACGCAAGTTTGTTTCGGAATTGGGCAGCACTGTTGCATGACTAACATACGTACTCGAAATAAATCCAGTGCTGGAAGATTCTTAAAATGTTTTCTATTTCAGCTGTTTTAGCCCATCACCCGTGGGATCTTGTTTCCAATGAAGGCAAATAAAATTTGTCGAGGGATTATTACGGTGTAGCGTGTGTAATATAGGATTTTATGATTTATATGCGGCGTTTGCTGCAGCAAGACATCACATAATCGATACTCTGGGACTTAAGGAATAAATAGGACCCGCGTTTGCTGCAAGGAAAATATAATAACTAAACGAATTTGTCATACTGCGTGTCGTAAAGACGGATTGTTCCCGCATTAGCAATGAACTGCTTTGATTATGAAAACAAAAACAAGCATTCGCCATCAAAATGATTGGCTGTCTGACTGTTTTTCTTATACTACAACTATGAGATCATTTATTATATCAAACGCAAGCCCGAAAGGCTATAACAAGGGGTTTGACACAACAATAACAAGCAAAAGACGACAGGAAAATTAATTATTTTTTATTCCTATGGTCGATGCACACTGTCTAACCCTTACATTTATGATCAATTCAAAATACAGTTGATTCCATGCGCAGTGGCTTCTACAAAACCGGAGTCTTCCAACTAAACTATAGCAAAATAAACTGTAAATTGCAAAAAAAAAAAAAAAAAAAAAAAAACATAAGATCTAATTTTTGTACTGGTTATTGTTGTGCTCTAAAAACTCTGAGCTCTGACAGGTACTAAAATGGTATACATATCAATATTATACACCTACAATAAATCTTGAAAATGTGTAAACTCTACTTAAAATTCAATGCTAACAGGGCCGTCAGATTATTCCCGAAAACAATGAAATAATAGAGAATAAGAATGCTGTGTGAGCGACACTTAGACATACTGGTGCTGTTTGGGGTCAAATGACTGATTCTTTTTAAAGATGCGAAATAGATGAGTATTTTAGTCCTGGTCATTGGCCAGTAAGCACACCCACCCATCTCGTTTGCAATTCTAGAGAGAGAGAGAGAGAGAGAGAGAGAGAGAGAGAGAGAGAGAGAGAGAGAGAGAGAGAGAGAGAGAGAGAGAGAGAGAGAGAGAGAGAGAGAGAGAGAGAGAGAGAGAGAGAGAGTTGTTGTTGGGCTTAACGCCATTTTTCAGCAGTATTAATGGTGGAGGAAGAAAGAAACCGGAAAATCACCGGAAAGAACCACCGACCCACGAGAAGCTACTGGCAAGCTTTCTCACATATCCACATTCGCCGAATCCTAGACTCGAACTCACGCAGACAGACGTGAGATGACAATGATCCGTAACGGACAGCGCTTTAGATTACTCGGCCACTCAAAGGGGGGGGGAGATTGTTTTATAATATGCAATTCTGACGAATATGTTCATAGATATAATATTTCAATGACTAATCCCGACATTCCAAGTTAGATGCTTGTTACTATAAACATAATCGGCTTTGTGACTGACCTCGACTGTATTTGTAAATTACCGACATTCAATCAAGCAGCCCTATTAAAGTCACCACATAAACCTTGATGACATGCAAGAACACGTGACAACCGTTTTGGTGATCGACACTAACAATATTCATATACATACGTCTTTTTAGCTCAAACAGTTTTCAATATTATATATGTAGAAGTGAAAAAACAATTCGACATCATTTAAATAATCTGTACAATTGATATCGTAATGCAGAAAAGCAAATGCTTTTAAACTCTTGCATGTTTGCCCCTCAGTTGTTATTTATTTTCGCCTTTCAGGATAAAATTGCTGAACTTTATCAAAGGCATTGCTGTTTTCTTAGAGCTTTATCAAAAACAAAACGGGCGAAGAAAACTGTAAATGACAAATAAGAATCTACTTTATTCTAATATTATCCGGTCATATTTTATTCCGTTCTGTAATTGTTTTTAGGAAAGTTGAACCAAGTACACTTATTTCGATCCAGCAACTATGCGTCACCCCATCCCCAGTAATTGATTTTCTTCCTGGTACGGAGTACGTTAACAAAATGTTTGTCTAAATCATCCCTGATGGACTTTTTGACAGGTCTCCTTGACCTTGCCGCGAAGGCACTGTGGCCGACCATAAAATGATTTAATTCTAATCCAATGACTTTATCGACCGCTTTGATTACGCACACCACAGTACTTCGTCTCGGACAAACTTCATCGTATCTTCCTTCCCCAGTGGATCAATTTGGTCTACGTGCAACCAAATGAACTTCGTCTCAGACAAACATCATCGTATCTTCCATCCCCAGTGGATCAATTTGGTCTACGTGCAACCAAATGAACTTGAGATCAATCTGCTTATTTGTATTCAGATTTAATTCATCTACCCATAAACATATATTTACTTTACGACTGCGATGCGAATCGTCGAATAGATATTGTCGTCTTCCTTCGAATATTGTCTTTACGATATAACTGCTCACGATCTGAAGAGACCAATGGATATATTAATGCTAAGCTTATCACACACACACACGGCGCGCGCGCATTTTTAGAATAAGAAATACCATTTGAAAAACTTTGTAAAAATACGGCTTTTCAGTAAAACATTGTTTATATAATATACACAATGTATAATTTATTTATTTAACTAGGCAAACACAACATGTAAAAAGGTATGCATGTAGATGTATTAGAATTCAACACGGTAGAAATGTTACGACAGCTATATCAATCGACGCGTCGTTTTCTTTTTCTTTTTTGGGGGGTGGGTGGGGGTGTTTTTGTAACCCCTATTAAGGTACACAGTTTATAGGAAATTTTGGGAAATAAAAAAATATGGTGCAGAGCTCCTTGGCGTTAAGGTCTGTGCCGTCTATGACAACTAAGAATGATGGGATTTGAATTTATCTGGTCTAGTACATCTACGCTTCACATTCACCACTTCCACATTCATTTCGTCTGTTAGATTATTTGATTCACGTGGAAGAAGAATGTTTAAATAATGTGTTGTTTGCACCTCGTTAAATGGATGTATATAACACAAATGACGTTGGACTATTTTTTAAAAAAAAGCCATTAATACAGACTGCTTTCGAAGTGGTATTTTGAAATAGTCATTAATAAACACTGCTTTCGGAGTGATATTTTAAAATAGCCATTAATATACACTGCTTTCCAAGTGGTATTTTAAAATAGCCATTTAATACACAGTGCTTTCGAATTGGTATTTTAAAATAGCCAATAATACACAGTGTTTCTAAAGTGGTATTTTGAAATAGTCATTAAATATACACTGCTTTCGAAGTGGTATTTTAAAATAGCAATTAATACACACTGCTTTCGAAGTGGTATTTTAAAATAGCCACTAATACACTCTGTTTTATATGTGCTCCTTTCACTATCCCCTTCATTCACGTCCTTTTTCACTGTTCATATCGTCCATGTTGAACCTCATCCACCACCTCCACCCTAAACGTTGGTAGGACGTTTTGGGAAATAAAGCAATTTTCTTACTCTGCTTGTAAGTTAAACTTTCTAGTTTTTATCATCCATATTTAGTCAAAACTAATACAAAAAGTGATAGTGATTATAAATCAGAACGTTGCTAGTAAGGGACTCAAAAAGCCCGTGCAAGAGGTGCTCCCAGTGTTGTTCAACAATTACTTGACACCAATTCGACACAATGAAATGTGTCACGTTAAGCTACTTTTAATACTAAGCTTTATCAGATCTCCAATTTGCTTACCAGATGCCACAACCTTAGTCTAGAGCGTTTCTGCACTGTATTAAGCGCAAAAGCAAGAAGACGTTTTCTTAAGAATATATATTTTTTATTTTGCTTAAAAGCATGAATACATCCTGTCTAAACACAACGAAAAATAACAAAATTTGCAAGTATGTGATTCAGAGTTCGATCCACGATTTTGATGTTTGCATGGGTAAATGGTCGTGCATTCCAGACCAATAGCTTTATCCTTATTTTCCGGTTTTCCCGTGTTCAAAGGATGAAATGATTATATTTTAAAACTAGGTCCTTAGAACAAATACTTCTTCGTTCATCAGAGATGCATAACACACAAACAGTGAAGGCGGAAGTTGTCATACATGTTGATTGTTTGCATCCATCGTTCACAGCATTACAAGAATGGTATTAATAATATCTCTCACGCAACAGTCATTAAAATGTCACATATTTTCCTTGTAGCACAAACATTTAACTAATTTTCTTGGATCCTATTATTCCACTATTGTTTATTTATTTATTTATTTATTTATTTATTTATTTATTTATTGCGCAAACAGGGGTTGACAGAATAATGAGACAAAGCAACACCGTACGCTAAGAAACTAAAAGATAGAATTTAGATTAGGCCACCACCCGCAATTCGATCGGTACAACATACCCCCCCAAAAAAAAAATCAACAAAACAAAAACAAACTGCACTACAATACATTAGATTACAAACTGAATCACTCGCAAAAACAAATCAAATAAAGATATCTTGATTATATGATTTAAAAAACGTTGTAGCTTTCATGTAACGGATAGAATTCTTGGAATAGTTTTTCTTCCAAATTTTTTCTTCGATGAGTTAACATCGACATCATATTATCAAAGCTTTGTTTTAATTAAAAATGCTCACAAAGCGTCAAAAAGAATTAACATTGTGGCAAACAAGTGAATTAAACAGATGTACTTTAAATAAATGCAAGACGTTATCACACAATAAACATGAATATATGTCTGTATGTATGTATGTATGTATGTATGTATGTATGTATGTATGTATGTATGTATGTATGTATGTATGTATGTATGTATGTATGTATGTATGTATGTATGTATGTATGTATGTATGTATGTATGTATGTATGTGTGTGTGCATACATGCATTGCTATGTGCATGCGTATATATATATATATATATATATATATATATATATATATATATATATATATATATATATATATATATATATATATATATATATATATATATATATATGCCTGCGTATGTGTTAGCGTGCGTATGTATGTACGCATGCATACTCAAGGATTACGGCAATGACTCGGTAATTAGCTCAATGCCGGAGCGACAGCCTTTGAGCTGAAATGTCTGGCTGACGCAGCTGAAAAACGTGTTCTGCGCAAATCCAGAAACAGCAGTTCCGCCTCTGCCAGTCAGCAACCTGCACATCCATGTGCCCAATGCAACTGACTCTTCCGAGCCCGGATTGGACTGATCAGCCATCTTTGACCCACCCCTCAAGAGAATCGATGACATGAACAATCCTCATCGACACCGATGGACGAACATCGTGTATGCATGCATACACAAGGATTCGGTACCGCGGTGACTCAGTGGGTCAACTTTCGCGGTGTACGCTTGTACAAAGCACTCTACTCCAACGATCTTGACACTAATAACCTACTTGTGTCGTTGTGCCGTAATGCACCAAACTATGCATACACTCATCAAAAAGAATAAAAATAACACGGCAAAGATTTAGTAACATCCAAAAGTTAAACTGGTAATGATACTGGAATAAGTTAATATAAATGTGTCAGAGATGGACATTGCGCAATGTATCGATTCTCATTTAAATGCTTGACCCACAAATGCCAATTTTCAGTATTGTTTTATTTGTATGTTTTGTTTTATAAACTCAACACATTCGTACACACTAGATATACAAAAGAAGTAGCATTAAACATATAATTCGTTGGAGTTTTGATATGCAACAGATTCAAGAAAAACATAATTCACATTCTATTGTATTATCGTAGTGCCAACATTTCTGTAATTTCTTGGGGTGTCCTTGGAAAAGGCATTTGCTCTATGTATCCGTACGATATTGCGATTAATGTTTTAAAGGTGTTTTGCCGAAATTTCCATTGTTCCTGTTTCTACCATCAACCAACCCCTATCCTAAACATCTGGGATGATGAACGAATGGAGTCAGCATAATTCATGGGTTCATATTTTTCACTGTATTAGTAACAAAGTAAAATAAAACATGTCTCGAACATTTAAATTTTAAGTTACTGTACCTTGAACAAATAACACAATATTCTATTCCTTGTTTAAATATTCGGAAAAAGGGCTTTATATCAACGGGTAAGGGATTGATGTCTGAAACCGAATTTATACTGTAATTCGTTCTGAAAATACGCTATTTTTTTTTTCTTCTAAATATCCGCCTCACAATTATTTTAACATTTGATATAATCATCAGATCTCGTATTATATTTTTAGTATTCACTATCTTCAACAGAGAACTTCATTCCCTTTTAATGCTCTTCTTGTACACCTGCGCTTTCTTACTCATCCCCACTACACAGCAACCGCAAAAGTTGATGGC
Organism: Potamilus streckersoni; assembly: GCA_016746295.1. Lineage (NCBI taxonomy): Eukaryota > Metazoa > Mollusca > Bivalvia > Unionida > Unionidae > Potamilus > Potamilus streckersoni. Next base: position 3,425,160 of record JAEAOA010000900.1, on the reverse strand, counting down.
TTAAAGTTTTAATAATTGTTTATAAAATTTGTTATATAATCTTTCTAGCTGATTGAAATCCAATACCTCTGCACCACATTTAAGTACTGGTGTTAGATGGTACTCACGATGCTTTGGTAAGCCAATATCAGTGGCGGGTAACTAGCAAAATATGTCTCGATTGGTTAATCGGCGACATTAGCGTATGACAGTGACGTCGTTCACAGAACACACAGATAGTTTGAAAGTAACCTAAAAGTATACCAACGTTCTCTCCTTTGTGCATGCTGCAAATACAGACAATTTTACCTTACGCCCGTCACTCTTTCAGAAGTTCATATCACCTGTATTACGTCTACTGGAATGTATGTTGTTATCTTCCATGGGTTGCCGATAGGACCACCTCGGTTATTTACAAAAGACTGACAGAATTTGAGAATGTATTGTAAGTTTTCCATTAATCCGGAGGTAGTGGGAATAGTTTAGAATTTTCATTTTTGCGAATTAATTTACTGCAAACAAACTTCATGATTTTTCTCTATTGTACCGTGGATCGAACGGGAGAATAATAGTTATCTTCGGCCACAAGAGAAGAAGAAGTGTTATTTAACATTTCATCATCATTGCCGTTAAGTGCCTCTACTATATGGCTATTTACTATCCAAAGTTGGATATTATCCCTACTCCGAAAACGTGCCAATCCAACAAAAAAGTTCCATACGTTTAGACCCTGTTCTGTTTTCCAATGAACACTTGTTACTGTTAATCCAATGTCTTGACTGTCATATGTTCTAAGTAATAATCATGGACAAACTTCAGAACATGTTTTTCTTCCTACATGGTAAAACTCTGGAGCAATGAAAGATACTGATGTTGCCTACAACTTTATTAATATTAGCATGAATATTACACAGTGTTGTATAAATACAAACAAACAAGCCAAGTTCTTAAATTTGCTCATTTCAAACATATTTGAAGGAATATCATTTAAAATGTGTAAGAGAAGTTAAATCTTATGGCGAATCTACACTGACCAGGTATCTAGCCTACAATTTTTTTTTTAAAACAAGTATGTCTGCAGCGTGGAAGAATAATAAGAGGAACTGAATTCCCAATACTGCAACTTTCTTATTCGTTTTGGACAGATTTTTAAGAATTTCCCCAAACGTAGGCATGAAGAAAAACTCTTAATCATGCATTTAAGCTACCGCATATCAAACCTACAAGGTTTTTTTTTTAAAAAAAAAATCTTCAAGGCAGCGCGGGGCAATGAAAGATCAATTTAATTCCCAAAATGTCCCTTTTGATATTTTGGAAGACTTGCCTCCAAAAGTATCTAAGGAAAAAAAGTATTGTTCATCTACACTAAAGCTATATCTATCCTACAAAGTTTCATTAAAATCCTCCAAGCGGGGTGTGAGTAGAATCAATGACAAGCTTTTACAAAGATGGAGAGACTGAAGGACGGATAGATGGATGAAAGGACTGACAAACTAATAATAGTTAAAACATTTTCCAAGTAATAGGCCAAAGGAAAAACGTTAAATCTTACTGCGCATCCATAAAGACCACATTCATTAACTGCAAAATTCCGATAAAATTCTTTCACCTGTGTAGGAAGTGAGGCTATGGCGAATTAAATTTCCATCATGCCCCTTTCTGAAGCAAAAAAAAAAATTGTCCAAACTGAAAAAAAGGAGACTGTACACCAACCGCATGTCTGGCTTACAAAGTTTCAATTCAATCTTCCAGCCGATGTGGGAAAAGTTTTGATGAGTTGATTTACCAAATAATCCCGTAAAAAAATCCCCCAAAACAGACAAAAGGAAAAAACAGTGAAACCCTACACCAACCATATATCTAGTATACAAAGTTTCAATACATCTTCTTATTCATGTTAAAGGAGAGCGTGCTTCCTTTCATCGATAAATCGTCAAGAAATGCCGCCCTTCCCCATGCCAGAGAAAAATAAGAAAATGCTTAGTGCACATCTAGAAAACACACAACATTTTAATACAATTATCGAATCATTGTGTGAGAAGAAGCGATGGTGAACGAATTCAATTCCCAAAGTACTCCAATTTTTTAAGACCCTTACCTCCATTTTCCTTAAATAAGGTATCTGCGCAAATAAGATATCTAACCTACAAAATTTAACTAAATTCCTCCAAACAGTGTGTGTGAAGTAAGAACTAAATTTATTAAATACCCCTCTTTGACAATTTTTCAAGCAGTTCCTACCAATGAACCAGTAGCGGAAAAAAAATTATTGCGTATCTACACCAACCGCATATCTAGCCTAAAATCTATCAAGCGGCATGATAACAGAAACGATAAGCGGAGGAACAGACTGTGGCGGGGTGGAGGCAACGACATTATCTCCACTCCTAACAGAATTGTGGGGATATTCCTGGTGCATGACCCTTTATGAAAAACGGTTGATTCTACATTATGCATACTTCTCAGAATCTCTAACCTCTTCCCATCTATTTCCCTTTTTAAAAAACATCATTATGCTCAGAAATGTAAAACCACTTTAACGATCTATTAATGCACATTACAATCGATTTCCACTATTTATGTAACGTGGAACCAATATATACTATATAACCAAACCATCAATCTTACCTAATTTGTTGGCTGACGATATCAATTATTATTTAAACTATTATTTGAAACACTTGTAAACAATTTAGACAAGGAACTCGAAAAAGTTATAATCCGATTGTTATGTGGATCACTGGCATCTTCCTTGTAGGAAATGTTATTACCAAAGTATGCTACCAGGAATCTGGATGAGAACATTTAAAAAATGGATTAATTACCCGTGTCAGCTGTGGTACCAAATTTTCAAGACTGTAGATGATAGAAGAAAGCATTCAAGATTTCATCTTTAAAAAAAGGCCTTCAAGAATATGTCTTTAAAATGTATTCAAATATTCGTCTTTAAAAAAAGGCCTTCAAGAATATGTCTTTAAAATGTATTCAAGAATTCGTCTTTTTGCAGCATTTCATCTTACTCGAAAGTTTAACAACTTTTATTACATCATCTTCTGAACATCACACACATCCTAAATTAATTACATTCCTAACTTTAAAATAATCATACTGTGAATTCGGGGGAAAACAATAGAAACTATATAGATTTATACCATTTGGGGATGACGTTTAAGTAAAACATTGTTGTTATAAATAACCTTTGTTTTAATTTTAATTTCTCTAACTTCACTTCCATGATATCTATTACATTTTAATTCAATTTTTCGAACATTACAACTTTTATTTTGCTCTCAAAAAATAAAATTCTATTGATTTCAAGACTACTTTTCTTAAAGGAAGCAAATCAATCCAAAATATACCCGATTCCTTTCTCAAAAATTATCATCGAATCACATATAAACAAAGTATGAATAATATATTTTAAATCAAGCCTTCTCCTAAAAAAAAATTCACAACTTAAAATTGAACATAACTATTTTAGCCATAACCCTGGAAAATTCAGACACAACCTCGCTATTAACTTTTATCTTCTTGTAATTTGTCTTCTTCATCAACATCTTCTTCTTCCTCCTCCTCCTTCTCTTCTTCTTCTTCTTCTTCTTCTTCTTCTTCTTATTATTATTTTTATTATTATTATTATTATTATTATTATTATTATTATTATTATTATTATTATTATTATTATTATTATTAATAAAAAGAACATTATAAAAAGTCGGATGTAATATGTCGTCATCTGTTTGACATTTAATGTTCGTGCAAATATCGCCAGTCCATCTCTGTGACGTCATATTCCTGGTCACTGTTACTACTTGTACCGGTACTGCGTTAATGTGGCATTGTAATTCTGTGTTTGAGCTTGGTAATCTTTCTTGTTCTGTGCTTCAGTGGTGCTGAAATCTCCCGTTCATTAGCAAAAACTTCTATTTGCCTTCCTAGAAACAACCTTTTCGCTTTTCTTGCGAACTTCCACGATCCAAGAGCACTTTCTTCTTACAAAATCACTACTCTTGGTAATTGTCGCAATTCTGTAATTAGTCTCCTTCGGCTTCTTACTCTCACACCTCGTTTTTTTTTTCTATCTGGATCTAAATCTAATTTCGTCACTACTAGTATTATTCTTTTTTTTCTGAAGAGTTACGGCCAGTTCTGTGTACTGACCATTCTCTCTCTCTCTCTCTCTCTCTCTCTCTCTCTCTCTCTCTCTCTCTCTCTCTCTCTCTCTCTCTCTCTCTCTCTCTCTCTCTCTCTCTCTCTCTCATCTTTTTACTTTATCTCTCATGTACCACATTCGTATAACCTCAATGGTTTCTTTTTGAAGATAGTTGCGTTCCTCAAAAGAACTGATGGTTAAACAGTTTCGCGCACCTCAACAACAACATGAGTATGGGTTTCATTTTATAAATTCAGGTTACCTAATGAGGCAGCCTCAAAACACTCGCTGCTGTTGTCAAGTTCTGCCTGCTTTCCTTCGATCTGTTTTGAGTGCACCGCTTATATTCCACAAACTACTGTTACGACTAGTTTTGTATGTTTCCTCTTGTCCTACAGACATCTGATGGCACACTGTGTAAGAAGAAACGAATTATTTAATTTTTCTCTTGGGGAGGGAGTTGGGTGGAGATCTTTGATTTTCTTTTCAACCAGGTGGCTGCTCCGACCCTCAATTTACAAAATAGAATTAATGGTACAATACTAAGTTTATAATTACACGGAACTCTGGTTAAACCTACGATGTGCAGTCGGTTTCAAACACTAATACATTTCTGTTTTAAGGCATAGGCACGTGCCTCACGTGCCTAGGTCCCCGCATAGTAGGGGGCTCGCGGCGGCCCAAAAACAAACTTCGGTGTCGGTTTTGTTAGCAGTCTAATACTATATTAACAAATTTAACAAAATGTCACACATGCACATGGAAATGTAATGCAATACTCTATCTCTGAGACTGAGAGATTGAGGCGCAATTCTGGCTACTTTTAAGGTTAGAGTTTGTGCATAGGGCCCCCAAACTTTTGAAAACGAATATGCTCTAATACAATGGATGCGTTACATGTTAAAAAGTATTGGAACTGACGTTACATACTTCAACGCCAGCCAATGCTTTGTTCACATAACTATTTACAGTCATGCAGAATTTGCATATACCATCAATTGTGTGCATACCTGTATTTAATACAAAATGAACTTATGGCTGAAAACTTTTTTCCTACAATTTTTTGGAACAAATTCCTCTCGAACCATTGAATATTAGTCGTGACTATAGTCGTAAGATTCAATGCATTTGCCAGTTTGGTTTTGGCTTGTGGGGTTTAACGTCTAACTAGGTATTTTTAGATAGCCAGTATAACCTGTAAGGAAAACATGAGAAAGAACATTTCTTTAACAATCTTACCCAGTTTAAAATATGCAGCTGTAGAGCGCCACCTTAATCCTACTCAGAGCCAACAAATGTGGGAGAACCGGGGATATATCCCTACAACTACCAAGTTACTAAAGTTACTATAAAAGACTAAAAAGTTACGAAATGAACACAGCATATGAACAGCACCTTCAAACAACAATATTGAGAACACATCTGACATATAAACATTTCCCGTCCCTCGTAAAACATATTCAATATTCATATGTATCCTATTTTTCTCACAGACCTGGGGGCACAAGGCAAACACTGACATGACATCGTTCTAAAATTGGAAGGAGTTATAACATCGATAAGAACGCATCGAGTGTTGAACGCAAGACTTCGCTGGTGGAAAACGGGTGTTATACATTTTAAGATATATGTGATGTGATTACGATTTTGAAAGTAGCTTTAACAATTTTTCAGTCATATCGCTACGATGTCTGCAGTGTGGCAGTTTATAATGATGTCTAGCATTGGAGAATCATGCCACAGACATGAAGTATGATGTCCCACCCAGTCACATTATCCTGACACCAGGCCGACCAGTCCTAACATTATCCTCTTAATGCTGAGCGTCAAGCGAGGTAGCTGTTAGTACCAATTTTGTAAGTCTTTTGTATGACTCGACCAGGGATCGAATCCACGACCTCCCGCATCAGAGGCGGACGCTCACACCACTAAGCCACCGGAGCGTTTTTTTTTTTAGATATAAAAATATGCTCCGATAAAAGGGTATTGCAATGAATTTATTTATCACCTACCTTATAAGATGGCAAAATAAAGTTTAAATTAAAATTTAACGGTGTTACTTCTATGTCTATGGCTATTCTCATTCATGCTTTTTAGAAAACAGTCACCTTTACTGACAACAGTAACAAAACACAAAAGTAAAGAAGTAAACATTTAAATTACCCCTCCCACCAAATCTGTAAGGTTTCTAACTTACGAAATATCGATTATAAACGGCATATCCTACATGATCTTTTTTGGTCAACGTAGGGCTTTTAATCCAAGTAATATGTCAACATCCAACTAAACTTCAGCATTTTATTTCTTACCTGACATACTTTTTTGTTGCTCTTTAACTTTTCTATACATGAATTACAACGCTCCATTATTCTCTTTATATAAAACAAATTCCGTGTTCTTGGGATAAAAAGACGTGCACTGTGTTAAATTTAACATTATAACAGGTTCTTGCACAGGTAGGATTCTTGAAAGACCTGCACAATTCACCACTCACGAATAAAGACTGACTTAAAAATTATTCTGTAACCGTTTCAACAGATGTACATTTCAACGGCAATATGATATACAGAAAGTCAATATACATCAAACTCAATAAATGAATTGCTTTTTGTTGTTAATATTTGTTAAATATGAGTACATTCTAATTTTAAACGAAAGTTATTGATGCTCTGCGATGCCAATTTTATCGTGGTTATGGTAGTGGGATGGGGTTGGGTGGGATGGGGTTGTTGCTTTCTCCGTTTATTAAATGCACAGACTGCTGAATAACCAGCTCCTTAATAAAAGCTTTGATAATTTCTGGAAAAACAAACAAGCTGTCTGCTAACAAGACTGCATATCACGCTTGGCTGGTAAAAGATACATCCATTCATACAGCATACAGAATATGGCATGAAAATTAAATGAGGTATGCCTTCAAACAAAAATGTATGCAGTCTCTTTACTCTTTATATAAGCTTAACGAAGTATGATGTATCTGCATGATAACTCGTGTTTTTGATAAGATAAAAAAAAACAACAACTAGTGAGCAGAAATAAAATAGGATCCAGAATGAGTGATTCTATAATTTAGCCATTTTATTTTAATGCAAATATGTCGATCAAGTAAAACGATGTGAAGCCCACTCCATCGCAGAGGATATAATAGTTTCTTACAATAGAAAATCATCATACCAAACAGTGTCGTATAAAGAAAAAATATGAAATAATTACCCACCCACCTCATGTATTAAAAACAATTTCATAGGTATCAAATACTATAACATGCTATAAAGGTAAAGATGCGATTGTTTTGATTATAAAAATTAAAACAAAAATGAATCAAAAGAAACAAAAATTGCTGTAAAAGGAAACCAAATTAAATACAGACTGGTTATGCTTTAAAGTTTGTCAGATTCTCTGTCTGTGTATGTGCGTGTCAGTGCATCTCAATGTCAAATATGCTTGTTGTCGTAAGAAACCTCTTAAAACTCATTTGATTAAACTTCACTTGATGCAGTACGTAATACAGCGCTAAGTCTATACGAATAATACCTGTTAAAATACATCTCTGAATGATTGACAGATTAAACGAGCAGACTTATCATACCGAACATAGAAAAAAAAAGCGTATTTTGCAGTGCTTGTCTTCAGGTACCATGCACAACAATACGTATATAGTGTAACCTTTACAATCCGTCTTACGTCGTTTGAACACGATAACTACATCAATACCAAACCTCAACAAAATTATGTAATTGGCGTTGTAAAACGTCATCTAGGACCGATTAATTATCGTAGAATGATTGACTTTATTGTATTTAGCAACAAATTAACAAAATGGGCGTACAGAAGATGTAATCTGACTGAAACTCACAGACCCCAAATGGGTAGTAGACTATAATCCAGTTTGAACAGAATAAAGACCATAATGGAATAAACTTATATCCGCACAAACGAATTACCGAAAATCAAGGAATGTGCATTTATTGATTCCCAGTAGACTTTTATATTATAAAATAAATCTTTGGTACTGTAAAAATCCACGTATTTCTCTATAATTATTAAAAAATATGATAAAGGAGTAAACTTGTATATAAATGAAGTGACCTACGAAAAAACATACATTGTTTCGCCTGTCAATGTTCTTGCATAAGTAGTAATAGTAGTAAAACAGCAGCAGCAGCAAGAACAACAGCCTGGATTAGTAGCAGCATCAGCAGCAATAATAGTAGTTGTGTTAGTAGGATATAAGGCAGCAGTAGTAGGGGTAGTGGTAGTAGCAGACAAAAAATATACCAAATATTTAAGGTCAAAGAACAATTGAATAAATGATTAAATAAACTTACCTTTTCTTCTGCCAATCAAAAGATAATAAAATTTTGTCTTCTAAGTAGATGCCGTCAAAGAAGGTCACTAACTAATTCCAGATACAGCATGTTGGTCAAATATACCTCTCTATCGTTATTGCTAATAATTCACAGTCGTCTCAGTAAAATCCAAAGTGCAGAAATTCGATAAATTAACAGCTTAAATTCTTCCAGTCAACTTTATTCCAATGGGGAAGTGTCTTGTAACACGTGGGAAAATCGTCCAGGATGATTGGAGGCTGGTGTGGGTCTATTGCGACAACAGTCGGCCCACTCGGGGGGTCTCAAACGAGGCTCACACGTCGCTTCTCTACTTATTCTCGAAGAGGTGTAGAATGGGAACTGTCATAATCAGAGAGACAAACTGCTGTGTGTGGTACTTGAGCAAACTGCGCTTTTGTCCATTATAAGAGCTATAAAGATATCTCCAGGTTACACAGACAGATCCCCAAGTCTCAGACAATTGGCGCTTCTCTATTGTAGGGCTTACTGATACATCGCTCAATATCTCCCCTTTAAATATTCAGGCTGTATTTGTTACGGAGATCATCCCAAGCCGCCACGACCTATCAAGCCTTAAACCATACGATTTAGTAAGAAAGTGAACTAGATAAACTTAAATTGTAAGATACGGTGTTTTGTTCAATAGCTCGCAGTAAATCACAGTAAGTGTGTTGCGAAGTCTAGTTAATTACTTCTTTTTTTCGTTCTCTTATAATGCTTGTATTCATTCGCAACCGTCTATCAAAGATGGGTATAATGCATCGTGGGTTAAAAGGCTGGATGATGTGATAACAGCACAAGTTGGAATAAAAAATACATTTTAAAGACAGATTATACAGCCGTACTCATTTCGTTTGGTAAATTTGTTACAATTGTTCCCAAACGACTCACCGCACTCATTGCGAGTGAGCTGACCCCAACTCACTTGTGTTAAAGTTTTACTTACGAGCGTCGTCTTTTTACTAGTACCACCTGGCGAGCTATATCCCATGCTGGGTTGTGAATGAAATCGTCGATCAGTTTTAGGTAAACAGTGAATATTGTGGCTAGATTTTAGTCGGTCGACCGACACCATTAAACAAGTTACAAACGAGACATTTCTAGTGCACCGTATATTATCACTTACGAGATGTAACACGAGCAGCCTAATTGTCCCTCTAAACTTGAATATATCTCTTTGTGAAATCTCAGTCTCAAAAGATATCTTGAATTTGTAAATTAATATTCACTCGGGCCAATAGTAAATACAATTAATTATTTATTTAGACATATTTTGGGCTCTGGTAAAGCCCCACCTATTAATGTTGTAAATTATGGCATTTTTTAACATTTAAAATATGTCTAATTTTATAGTATTAGAAACTGATTTTACTTAATTAGAAAATGTCCTTATTGTAGTGCAACATGATTTTTTTATATTCGAAAATTATATTTTATATAATAAAACCAGTTTCTATTCTAAGATTAAATACTATTATAAAATAATTTCTCAAACATTTTATATCATCCATTTCGGCATAGAAAATATTTGTCCAATATAAGAAAGTCATTCTTTTTCACCAGAAAATACTTAGTTTCCTAATATTAGAAATACATACCGATGGCAATGAGTATCAGAGACCTAAAATAATGATTTATCTCTTGATGAGAGAGAGAGAGAGAGAGAGAGAGAGAGAGAGAGAGAGAGAGAGAGAGAGAGAGAGAGAGAGAGAGAGAGAGATTATCTTCAGCCGTTTGTTCACAGAGAGAAAGAGGGAGGGAGGGAGATTTTAACGCTGAGCGCCAGCGAGGCAGCTGTTAGTACAATTTTTTTAAGATCTTTTGTATGACTCTGCTGGGGATCAAACCCTCGACCTCCCGCATCCGAGGCGGACGCTCTAACCACTAGGCCACCATAGTGGTTAAGAGAGAGAGAGAGAGAGAGAGAGAGAGAGAGAGAGAGAGAGAGAGAGAGAGAGAGAGAGAGAGAGAGAGAGAGAGAGCATATTTCAAAATTTAAAGGTGCAAACTTTATTTCAACTTGTTAGTAACAATTTCGCCAGATATACACGTAAGGAATCTGGTGACAATTGTCAGCTCGCGATTTGTCCGTATAGGGTAAGCGACTATGTATGTCACAATTCTAGAAAATGTCTTTGCTGTTTCTGAGGCCATCATAACTAATACCTTTAAACTATTTTGCCTAATAAGGCGTCAGGCTTAATTCATATAATCGTGAATCAAAACATATAATGTGGAGTCCAGTGATATCACTTTCGTCTATGGTAGATAGGTGTCAATTTCTAATTAAAATTTCTCGGTGATACCTGGCAATTAAAATTGAAATTCATTGGGTTTGTGTACAGTATGGAGTGTGCAACTCAGCTTGCCTGGAGAGTGAGTTCTCGTGCACCTCGAGTCCTTAACTTCGATCATGTTCTACCCTTAGGAAAGAAATAAAAAAAGTAAATTGTTTGCTCTTGTTGATGTGGAACGAAATGGATCGGAGGCCTTTGGCTAGCGAAGATGGTTTCCTGTGATATCATTGATTAGTTGTCAAAAATAATACAAAATGAAAAATTATCTAAATTAGTCCGATACGGTCTCAGTGTGTGTTGGAAGACTGCGCTCAAAAGCTTAAAGTTTTTGGCTGTTTTCATGCGGAAAATTTGGTCATTTTTTGTAACACTTGTTGTGAGGTTTAACGCCATTTTTCAGCACACGATAGGCTATACATGGCGGCCAGTATTAATGGTGGAGGAAGAAACCGGGAAATCACCGGAAAGAACCACCGACCAACGAGTAGCTACTGGCAAGCTTTTTCACATATCCACATTCGCCGAATCCTAGACTCGAACCCACGCAGACAGAGGTGAGATGGCAGGGAACCGTAACGGACAGCGCTTTAGACCACTAGGCCAAACTCGGGGCCCCAACAAACACTTGTAAAAAGGTCAAAATGTTAAGGACATCTCCGTCATTAGAAGTAAAAGAACAAAAATTCAGCAATATTTAATCCAACTGTTTACTCAGCTAATTATCCTTAGAACTAGAAATTATACAAAATTATGACATCGGTAACACTAGAAGACATTTATTTCAATTTTTTAAAAAAATGAACAATAGGGTAATTGGCAAATTTAGCCAAAATAGTTATCCACATTTATTTTCTTTCAAAATATAACAGCAATTACTTAAGAAATACAGTACACAAGCAGCAGAAGGGGTGGAGAGGCGACCAGAAATAATGCAGCTGACTTGGGGGTGGGGGTTGCCCCATTTAATGTTCGATTTCTGAATCTAAGAATTAAAAAAAAAATGCTGTTATAGCAAAGTAGTGTTGACTCATTAAACTATACAAATGCCAATCCGAGGCTTGTATGAGAGAGATCGACCTCCCAAAAAAAATACGCGGCCGACTTTGGGGGTGGGGACTCATGAAGACCACGGAGGCTAAATAATTCTATTTTTCAGCCATGCAACGCTGATTATTAAACTATCAAAAGGACAATCCGAGGTTCGTATGTAAGCATTGTTATTATTCGTGTGGGATTTGATGTGCATATTCAAGGCTCCGTTGTGAGAATGTGGTAATGCTGATTTATTAATCTATGGCTATTAAAAATGAATGACTGCGACTAGGTTGACTGATGTTGAATAGGGGTGACGATCTCCACAAAGTCGGCAGCGTATTTTGTTTTTGGTCGGTCTCTGATACGAGCCTCTGATTGGTATTTGGATAGTTTAACGAATCAACGACATTTGGCGAAATCATAACATTTTTTTGCTTCAGATTATGAAACGGAGCATTAAATGCGAGCAACAACACCAAAGTTGACCGCAAATTAATTGGTCCCCTCCTCCCAAATTTATACAGCTCCGATGGTCTAGTGGTTATAGCGTTCGCTCAGGATGCGAAAGGTCGCAGGTTCGAACCTCGGCCGGTCATAACAAAGACTTTTAAAAATGGTACAAACAGCTGCTTCGCTTGGCGCTCAGCATTAAGAGGTTACGTGTTAGGAAAAGTCGCCCTGATGTCAGGATAATGTGACTGGGTGGGACATCATGCTACATGTCTGCGGCATGATTCTCCAGTGCTAGACATCACCGTGAACTGTCACACTGCAGACATCGCAGCGATATGACAGAAAAATTATTAAAGCTACGTTCAAAATCTTTCACACACACACACACACACACACACACCCCTCCCAACTTCTGCTGGTACACACACATTAGTAAATACCATAATAAAATAGTCCTGAGTCAATGTAAAAAGTGCACAAATGTATACACGTAACACTATAAGAGAACGCGTTACAGGAGAAACAAGAAAATGGCTGTGAAAATTTCTACTCCTTAGCATCAGCCGTAACAAGTTATGCTTACGGTGGAAAATTCAGTGCAAACACAAAAACAACGTCCAAACACGTTATTAGTGTTCGGATAACTTTGGTAAGAACTTCAAGAAATAGTAGTTCTCTCTCTCTCTCTCTCTCTCTCTCTCTCTCTCTCTCTCTCTCTCTCTCTCTCTCTCTCTCTCTCTCTCTCTCTCTCTCTCTCTCTCTCTCTCGTCCGTTTGACTTAACTTCAGTCATCATTCATAAGTCCACACAGAGGTGACCTTTTCATATTTAATTAATAATCTTTAGGAACATTATAATAGGCTGAAGAAACAACAACAAGACATTAAACACATCACAGTATGTGTGCCACATAACCAAGAAATTTACCATATAATTACGACAGTTTCCCAGTTTGTATTATTGGTTATATAAACACTGTAGATAAATCCCAAGGAAATGTGTACATACCGTTACGACGAAAGATATTCTTGTAGGTTACTTGGTATAATTTCAATTTCAAGGTTTTTATCCACCACAAATTCTTTTTATCTAACTCCAGATTTCTACGTCGTTTTCTTAAATTATGCATGTGAACGGGAGGGGAAGGGGAGCTAGAAAATAGAAAGGATTGTGATAATATTGTGTACCATATTACATTCATTTAGAAACGGGGATTATTAACACTTTTTATGGTTATTATCATATGTCACTAATGATTAATGTGTGTAAATTCATCACTGATCTAGAATCAATAGTACAAGGTTGCGAGAATGTTTATATATGCGTATTATTGCGCCAAGGCATTTGACACTTTGATATAACAATAGTAATGGTATATCAATTTGCTTTCTACCAACATCTTAAATGCCTTGTTACGGTGCACAAAAGTTGCAAATAATAACATCCAACACAAATTAGATTCCCAGTCAATTTTTAATGTACACCCAAGCTAGGGCTCAAGACAACTGCCCTTTACGCAGAATAGAGTGGTAGTTGTACACCAGAGCGATAGTTTATCAAAAATACAGAATGGAGACAGTCAGATTTCATTAACATTCTAAATTCTTGCTTTACAGTGATGATAATATACGGACTCCAAGTCCCATTGGTCAGAATCTTTATCATTATCAGGTGTGTGAACTAGGTAGAATTTGATTTTAATATTACCATATATGACCGCTTAAAATCCTTTAAACTAAAACTATTGTATACCTCTCATGTCTTTTGTCTTAATGATAATCAATATTTATACAATAAACTGGAGGAAAATGTTAGACTGAAACACCTTACTCATTAAGAGAAAACCTTAGTTTTCGAACAATATTATACAGGATAGATAATCAAGACTGAAGAGTCACTATTTGTCTGTATACAGTTCTATGATATACCTTACTTCGTGAGATTTGAAAGTTCTAGCATCGTCCTGGCAATTAGATTTCTGTCAAATAATATACAGTGGCTCGCTAAATACAGTGGCTGAATACAAAATTTAGCACATCTAAAACATTTTGGATTCACTTAAACTCAATTTGATCTGCATTACGAAATAATTTAATTAGTGCACAAGATATAATACACATCACCACTTGGGTCTTATTTCATATTAATCCAACAAGAATGAACACTAAAAGAACATAGTCATAGACTCCAGTACGTGACAATCCATAAGCATTTGCATTCTCTGCTCCCCGACGGGGAGCAGATCGTGAACGCGTATTGTTGCATACACATGGACCATCTCATGTTTGGGGGGGGGCTTTCTTTTGGCTAAGCCATGCTACCGGCTTATGAGGAGTTTCGATACTGAAGGGAGCACTGCAGAAGTAGTAGTGACGAAATTATATCACCCATACTATAGCAATGCATTCTTTCTCAATTTCAGAATAATTCTGCTCCCAGAAGTACGTCTTTATTGTCACCGTACTGACTCAAAACATTTCTAATGCTCACATCACTTGTATCCGTTTGTAGTACAAATGGGCGTTTAAAAACAGGGTTGATCAAGATAGGTGCCTTTATAAATGCATTCTTCAAGTCACTGAATGAGTTAACAGCTGTCTCATCCAATGTTAGACGAATGCGCTGCCACTTCCTTGTCAAAATACAAAGCGGAGCTGAGAGCAAATCGAAATTCTTAATCAATGTTCTATAATAGCCCACCATTCCTAGAAAGAATCGAACCTCTTTCTTTGTTGTAGGTAGTGGGAAGTCAAACACAGCTTTGACTTTGGCGTCGTCAGGTTTCATTTGTCATCCACCAGCAATGGGACCAAGGGAAATAATAGTATCCTTTCCAATGTCACACTTGGAAGGTTTAATTGTCAGATTGTTTTCTCGCAATCTCTCCAAGACTGCTCGCAGATCCTGAAGGAGGTCATTCCAGGACTCACTACAAGTAATGGTGTCATCTAAGTAAGATGCAACATCATGTAAGTTGGACAGCAACAAGTCCATCATGCTCGAAAATTAGCAGTTAAAGTTTTTATCCAGAAAGGCATAACAGTAAATTCATAAAGTCCATAGGGCATCACAAAAGCAGATTTCTCCTGCGTTTCTTTAGACAGAGGTACCTGCCAGTAACGTTTGATCATGTCGAGTTTGCTAATATATTTTGCATTTCCCAGTTTCTCAAAAAGTTTGTCTATTCTTGGTTTAGGATAGGCATCAAAGAGTGTGATGTTAATTTTTCTGTAATCAAGACAAAGTCGCACACTTTCATCTTTCTTTTGAACAAGATCAATTTGTTAACTCCAAGGGCTTGTAGAAGGTCTTATTAATTCTTGCCGTAACATGTCATCTACTATAGCTCCGACTTCAGCCCTTTTTGCATGGGGAATACGATAGGATTTCTGCGTGATCAGAATGTCTGATGATGTTCAAATGTTGTGAGTGTTCAAACTGGTTTTGCCTGGTTTTGAAACTGACACATCTTCAAACTCAGAACATAACGTTCACACCTGTTCTCCCTGTTCCTTCGTCAATCTACCATTCAGACTGATTCTGTATAAACTCTCCATATCGACCAGTTGGATATCAATCTGTTCTCCTCCATCAAATTCATCACACATAGCAGCTGATAACAGTACAGCTCTCTTTTACTGACGTAATAAGTTACTATGGTAGGTTACTGGTCCTCGCCTACCACAAATGTTAATCTTGTAATTAACGTCACTAACCTTACGAATGACATGATAAGGTCCCTTCCAGTTAGCTCTCATCTTTGATACATCGGATGGTAACAAAACGAGAATATCATCTTCCAGTCTAAATTTTCTTTTGGTAGCATTTTTATCGTACCATGATTTAACTTACTTCTGATACTCTGTCAGATTTTCTTTCACTAACTCACTTACATCAACCAATCTCTAGCGAATTAAAAGCAAGTGTTCTACAGTTGACTTATGTGTCTCACCCTCACCGGTGAATAGATCCTTAAGAATCTACATGGACCTCTTACTGGCCAACCATGCAGCAGCTCAAACGGCGAAAGCCCAGTTGCCTCATGTGGTACCTCCCTATAGCAAAACAGTGTGTATGTCAGCATCACATCCCACTCTTCACCGTTCATGGAACACAGTTTCTCCAAGACAGCTTTGAGTGTGCCATTAAATCTTTCTACCTTTCTATTAGATTGTGGCATGTAAGGAGAAGTTTTTATCCCCTTGATGTTCAACATGTTGTCGAGTTATTTTAGAACACTAATTGTGCAGCTGGTCCCTTGGTTTGTACGGATAATCCCATATATACCAATCCGACAAAATAGGCCAATTAAGGCATTCGTCTATATTTGTGCCTCTGAGTCCTTCAAATAAATTGCTTCCCGATAAATAGTGGCTTTGTCTATGATAGTTAGTATATATTTGTTCCCGGCCGTTGTGTGCTGTGGTGAGCCAGCGACATCCATCACAATTTTAACAATAGGGTCAGACATAATTGTTGGATATACCATCGGAGCTTTCACCTTCCCTGTTCTCCTTGCTGTCTTTTGATAGATGTCAAAGGCCTGACAGTGCCTCTAAATATCCCCAAATATTACTGGCCGGTAAAACGCAGTTGTTGTTCTTGCATTCGTTTTCTCATTTCCTAGATGACCAGCATGAGGTCTATCATGCGCCAGCTCCATCACTGATTGACATAACTGCTTTGGCGAAACTAATTGGATTCCATTTCTTTCTCCATCCGACGACTTCCACTTCCGTTTTAAAATTCCATGCTCCCAGAAAAAATGAAAATATGCATTGTCCACACCTTCTGCTTCACTTTCAGATGGCAGGTACTTTTCTCTCACACCAGCCAACGAGCTGTAATTTCTTTGATACTGAAACATAAATTCCACAATACCACTGTGCAGCTGTTCAAGCGACAGGTTCTTGTCACCAGCCTCATCATCACGATGGATGTCATCCGCGTCCTCATCAGGACCATGATCACTATCTTCGCCAGAATTTTTCACTTTCTTCAGCTTTCTCTTTCAGCGCCCTTGCCTGGTTCCTTGTTTCTACCATAGTCCCTTTTTTGCCTATGTAGAATGACCATATCCAGAAGCGATTGTGCTGCCAAGTCAGACACAAGTCCTGGACATGACCCGTGTAGTATGGCCTGTCTAATTCTACTATGGCTAATTTCGCCTAAAAAGGCTGTTCAATGCCAGGTTCTCCCCCTTCAAGGATACATGACTTACAGACAAGGTCATTTCTGCACCTGTATCTTTAACAAACAACACTTCCTTGTTGTTTCATATGATCTTTCTATCAAACCACTTTTCTTGGAGTGAGGTGAACTTGGTACTTGTTTATTTGCTTGTTGTCGGATGTGCTTAGGGTCGAACTTGCTGTCGTGTCGCTGACGGGCAAAATATAGTTCTCAACAGCATCGACAACAGACTCACTGCCCGTACTGCGTCTTATCCATTGGGTCTTAAATGGCGGGAGAGCTTTCTGGAAGTATTCTTATGCTAAACATCTATGTGGATCACGACTATCAAAGAACCGTGTTCTATACTGCTCTATGCGTGCCACCACACCTCTACGTTTCGTTACCAACCCTTCTTATGCTAACTGGCTAAAATATTCATGATGTCTGTTTACAAAAATATACATCAGAGCATTTATTTAGCTAAACATAGCTCTTGCTTGTTTGCTGTGTTACCTCGCTTACCTCTCTTGTAAGCAGCGTTTTCAGTTGCAAGGTTTTCATTTCATCACCCCATTTTGCATCAGCCACTGCCTCAAATTCCGAGAGAAAAGTAAGATCTTCTCTCGGTAGATGATTGAAGATTTAAGGTTAGACTTTGAATGGGAAGGCTGTCATTCTTTTTTCTACGTCTTTCTGATGTCTCGGTCTTCTATCTTAAACTCCAGCTCTTTAAATTTAAGACTGTGCTCCCTTCGCAACGCCTCTCATTCAACGTCAAATTTTTGTCGTTCAATTGGACATTTTCCCCTAACTGCAACCGGTCACGTTCGGTTTGATTGTGGGTGTTTTGGGGTGTTTTTTTTTTTAATTATTAGTTTGCTCTGTGTTTTCTTTAGTTTTCTAACAGGATGCTCTTCCTCTATTTCCATACCATCTGCTTCTTCACCACTGAAATCCCTTTCAATATCTGTAAATTGTATCAAATTTCTTTGCCATTTCCTTCTGGTTCTATCCCTTGCATTGCTGTGCTCTTCAACAATCGTTCCTGCTTCCTCATCGATAACGCTACCTTGGCTCGCCATTTTAATTCTTATTTTGTTTATCCTTGGCTTAACAGGAATCACACATAAAAGTTATAGTATATCCTACATAAATTTGCAGCTTCACTACTCAGACAAAAACACTGATACTTGTGTTGTTATAATGTTACTGTCACATTTCCTACAAGTCTGCTATCCCACCGCTGCAACCTAAATTGTTACATGGTACAAAAGTTGCAAATAATAACATCCAACACAAATTAGATTCCCAGTCAATTTTTAATGTACACCCAAGCTAGGGCTCAAGACGACTGCCCTTTACACAGAATAGAGTGGTAGTTGTACACCAAAGCGATAGTTTATCAAAAATACAGAATGGAGGCAGTCAGATTTCATTAACATTCTAAATTCTTGCTTTACAGTGATGATAATATACAGACTCCACGTCCTATGGGTCAGAATCTTTATCAGTATCAGGTGTGTGAACTAGGTAGAATTTGAGTTTAACATTACCATATCTTTCCGATTAAACTCTATTAAATTAAAAACTGTCACACACATGTCTTTTGTCTTAATGATAATCAGTATTCACACAATATTTTTGAGGAAATGTTATGGTAAGCAATAATATGACGGCAACAATATATATATATATATATATATATATATATATATATATATATATATATATAGAGAGAGAGAGAGAGAGAGAGAGAGAGAGAGAGAGAGAGAGAGAGAGAGAGAGAGAGAGAGAGAGAGAGAGAGAGAGAGAGAGAGAGAGAGAGAGAGAGAGAAGAGCTAACTGGATTTATTTTGAACACAAGAATACAAGAACTTTTTGGACACGAGATCAAGCTGCACAACCTGTGCCTGTGGTAATGTCAACCAGTGCAAAACAACCTGTTTACATAGGACCGACTTTATCCGATTCACGTTTTAGGAAAAAAAATTGCGCTGCAATTAATGTTTGTCTACATTATGTAGGAGAAGGTTGATGGAAATCAGAGTTTTTGCTTGTGCATTACAATCGCAGCAGAGGGTCGTATGATGAAAGAGAGCGACCACGTAATAAAATAAATATTCCCCTGCCTTGTTCTACAATGGAAACCAATATACACGTAGGAATGTCAGAACAAAATGCATATCTGTATTAAATTTTTTGCCTGTGTGACCAGAAAATAATTTAACATTTGGAAATTATGATGTTTCGGCCATAATGGTTATTACAAAACGACATCATTATCACGAATTTAATGTCACCGAGCATATCTACCAATGAAAAATGGATAGGTGCCTGGCAGTGACTTAGCAACAGCTCAAGCAAACCCTGAAACTGGGGAAGGGGGTGGCAGTGTGTATGCAAAATTCATATCAACCAACTTGTTTTTTACTTGTGGGGTAATGAGTGGTTTATAGGGATTTAATTTATTCAGGAGGGGTGGTGGTGGTGCAGAAGTTTATGTTACGCTACTGTGCAGGTTATGAGGAAATATGTAAGCTACCATCATTTTCACCGTAGATAATAAGCAAAGTTAATTTAAAAGTGTGAAATAAGAAATGCTTGGGTTAATCCCTTTTCTTGTGGAGTATATATAGTTTCTAAATATTTTGTCAAGATTTCAAGCATTATTCGTAAACAAAATACCCTAAAATAATAACGGAATTTCAACATATTTGCCAGCCACCTTTTAAAATTTACTCAAGGTAAATAAAAGGTGAACGATATCGTGGTTTAGTCTGGTAGGTGACTTACGGAAAGATTATCCATCAATCAGAAAATATGACTAGTTTACAAAACAAGAATGCTTGCATATCCATTTTTATATTTTCGACAACTTAAAAGCATGCTTACATGCTCATAATGACGGCCTGGATCATATTTAACTTGTCACAACCTATCTTGGACTGGATAAATCGAAAGGTTTATTTGTCGCAGCCAGTATTATACTGAAATACAATTAAACCATATACATTCATGTATACTTAGACAGAGAATAAAAGACATTAAACAAACAAGAGGAACATTCGTTTATATGCTATCAAAGTAGACGTACCATAATGTGGTAATACAACCCAAATATGAATGTCATTGTTTCCCTGTCGATTTTTTCTTAAAATCAAATGCTTATAAAATGGGTATCTGAAGCTAGTATGATCTCCATAGAAACCAGATTCTATTAACTCAAAGTTACTGACTATTGAGTAACCTCTGAGACAAAGTACACCATCATCAATTACCTATGATAACCGTCTATACGCGCTTATAAGACGAGTCCAACTGCAAACTGCTCAGACCCAGATCTGCAATCGCATAATGAGACGGTAGATCTGGGTCTGTTCAGTTTGTTAGGAGTAATGATTAGAACAAATAACTTAACCTTGATTTGCAGACGGGAGACCTGTATTTTTGTTGTTTGCAATTTCACTCGACCTAAAAGCAAATACAACGGTACGTATGATTAACAGTTACATATACGGTCACGTGTGAAAAACATGTAGTCCACTCATCGAATTCATATACCCATTTACATATACACTACACAGGTAACCTAATAAACGTAACCTGTCAAAATCTACCATGCGTAGTCATTAATATGGAAAGATTGAGACTGAATGAACATATGTTTAGACTTATTTCTAACTGCACTGGTCAGTATCAAAGATTGTTCAATTTGGTGCTTGACGCAACAGCAACACAAATAAATTATTTAGTATTTCATCATCATCATCATCATCATCATCATCATCATCATCATCATCATCATCATCATCATCATCATCATCATCATCATCAACAACATTATCATCATCAGTCTCAAAGTCTGGAAGACGGTTGGGGCACGGCAGAAGACCGAACAACCAGCTTCATCCATTCTTCTCGATTTTCCGTCTTCACCAATGTCACGCCTGTCCACTCTCGAATGTTGTCTTCCCATCTCTTTCTCTGCCTGCCTCTCTTTCTTCTTCCTTGCACAGTGCCTAGCAGGATTGTACTGGCATGTTCTGATTATCGTGAGACACGCCCATACCACAACAGTTTACATTTTTCGCTGTGTTCAGGATGTCTTCATGAGGCCCAATGGCTTGTCTGATCCTTTGTCGTATTTCTTCATTGGTAACACGGTCTTTGTATGAGACTCCGAGGATCTTTCGGAAGCATCTCATCTCTGTGGCCTGTATCATTTTCTCTAAGTCAGCAGTTATGGTCCATGATTCATAGGCGTATATAAATATGGAGATCACCAGTGAGTGCATCAGTCTGACCTTTCAACTGAGTGAGCTGTTCTCGTCGTTCCAGATGGGCTACAGTTTTGTCAGCGCTGCTGTTGTATGTGTTGTACTCCTGGAGAGTACTTCAGGCTTCAATCCTTCATCTGTTACAATTGCCCCTAAATACTTGAACCAGTGGACTGTTTCTAGTTTCGTACCTTTGACCCTGATGTCAGTGCAGATGCCGTTGATGCTGCTAGTCATCAGTTTGGTCTTCTCTGCATTGATTTCCATGCCGTAGGCTGCAGAGGTTTTGTTGAGGTTCTCTACAAAGCTAGATAGTTCTTGCTCATTTCCTGCTAGTCCATCAATGTTGTCATCAAACGTAAGTTGGTTACTCTTCTGCCTCCGATGCTGACTGTCTCTTCATGACTTTCAAGCGTGTCGGTTATGATTCTCTCCAGAAAGATGTTGCAAGTGTGGGAGAGAGCAGACAGCCTTGTCTGACTCCGACTGTCGTCCTGAACCAGTATACTGCACTGGTGACCTTGTCATAGAGATGCTTTGTTACTGTGATTAAATTGGCATTGGTGTTGTACAGTCTCCACGAAGACGTGGTACAGATCTTACTGTTATTGGAGGTACTTCTCACACGATACTCTGAGGAGGATGATCTGCTCTGTTGTTCTTGCCCTGCTCTGAAACCTGCATGATCATCGGCAATGATCTCTTCAGCCTGTTGCTTTAGTATGTTCAGCAGTATCCTTGCATGACTTTGCTTGGATGGCTTATAAGAATGATTATACGGTGGTTTTGACACTGTTGTAAGTTGCCTTTCGTTGGGAGGGTGATGATCTGTGATTGTATCCTCGGCGATGGTCATTCTCCTGTTTGCCAATTATTGTTGTTAATATTTGTAATTATTGCTTCTACCCCTGCTTGGACCAGTTCTGCAGGGAAGATGTCCACTTCTGCTGACTTCCTTTTTTCATCGATCTCACTTCAGCTTCTACTTCTTCTTGTAGAATAGGCTGGTTGTCATTGTTAGTTGCTGGAGGCACGTTCAGTACCTCTGGATCTATTGTGGATCGGTGGTTATAAAGTTCTGCGCAGTACTCGTCCATCGTTTCAGAATGTCTTTTTCTTCCGTGATGCAGTTTCCGGTTTCGTCCTGTAAGGAGGTAACTCGTCGTTATTTTGTGCTTGTTAGATCTACCAGTTGGTACGTTTATTTGCTGTCGTTCCTTTTCAAGTTTCCCACAATGTCTTTGGACTTTTCTTCTATCCAGATCTCTTTTACTTATTTCATGTTTTTCTTGACTTCCCGGTCGACTCCTTTGTACTTCTCTGCCTCTTCTCTATCCTTCTTCTTCTTGTTCTTCTTGTGATTCTTGTTGTTGTCGTTGTTGTTGTTGTTGTTGTTGATCTTCTTCTTCTTCTTCTTCTTCTTCTTCTTCTTCTTCTTCTTCTTCTTCTTCTTCTTCTTCTTCTTCTTCAGCTTCCTCCTCTTGTCACACAGGTTCTGGACCTCAGCTGTCACCCAGGGCTTCTTGATTGGGTGATGTCTACCAGGGATATCGATGGCTGTTTTGGTCGTTGCTGTATTAAAGGTGGTGATCAACGTGTCAATGTCTGTATCGTCAGCGTTGAGGGTGGTGAGCGGTGCAAATTTCCCACCAATCATTGCTTGGAAGGTTTCTGTTTGTGATCCTTTAGTTTCTCGAGATCAAACTTTATTCTTGTGCAGCTCTCTTTCTTGACCTTCTCTAGATGTAGACTAAAGGTTATCATCATCATCGGACCATGGCCACTTCCAATGTCCGCTTTAGGAAAGCTTCTCGTTTTGGCGATGTTCATACTTGACTGTACACGTCTCTTCATCATGCTATAGTCTATCTGAACCTGATGTCTCCGCTTGGACTAAGCCATTTCCATCGTCTGGATAATTTGTGTTGGCTGAAGGTGTTTACCAACATAGGCCGTTTAGTGTTCAGGCAAGCGGAATAATGTGTCTTGTGAAGGAACACACCGCGGTAACTGACATGGATTGATACGATGGTAGGATTCGAAACCAACCCTTTCAGTCATTAGTCCTGCACAATAGCCACTGATATGCAGGAAGGTGTACCTATTCCACATCTCGAAGCTGCTGGGGCGTATAGCACGGAATAATCTATCTAGTCATGTACTCGGCACAGATCTTTGACCAATGTTAGTAAAGTATACCATGTAGGTCGGAGTAACCCTCTTTGTAAGATTGTAGTATTAACAACGATGCATTGAATTATCAAGTTTCATGAGTGGAACATAAACAAAACCTAATAAATGATCTCGAAAAAGAATATTTTCAGCAAAGTTACAAGAACACGACATATAGGTCACAAAAAACCTCTTTCTGCAATAAATAAACATGATGGTACAAAAAAAACTATCTGATCACGTGTAAGTGCAAAAACATAACCTAAGCCATTAAAATATAAAATGTAGTTCACAGTTACCATTTTGTTGTATGGGCATGGTAGTAATACGGATGTATATAATGATTTCATTGATGCTTCTAGCATGAACAGTTTGAAGAATAAACTTAAATCACACGATTTAACTTAATTCAACCAATTACGAAATAAAGGTCCGCATTGGCATACTTTTGTGATGAGTTTGTAGTACTCGCTAAAATACACCCCTCACCAAGTTTCATGAATCAAGATATTTGGTCATGAAATGAAAGTAGAAAATGTAGGACAGTATGCATATAATATACAAGAAACTAAATGCAAGAGAGAGATGTATATTAAAGTACAAGCAGTAAATGCCAAATATTGAACAATAGCCAGTGAATTGTGAAATATTGGTCATAGTGACATAACAGTATGTATACAGGGTGCTCACAACCACTTTGGTCATAAATGAACGAAATACAATAACTGGACTTATGCCAGTAAAATATGAAATATAGGCTACAGTGACCTTTCGTTATAAGATGCAAACAATATTGGCTTGGTACTAATAAAGGTGTGTGTTAACAATTTACTTCTGGTCACAAGCGCCAAAACAAGTTTCACGTGCAAATCTTGATATACTAATCAACATATTAAGTATTATCTGAACGCAGAAACACGGACAACCAAAATATTAATTAGTGACGACAGCCAAAACTGGACTGATTCTTGGCGGGGTTTTCTATTTCTTGCAATGCGATCTCAACCTTTACATCAATCATCATTTACTGGCGATGTGTGCATCTAGATATATCAGTTTCCGCAACTTAATCTATGATTTATGATATACTTCCTAATATTTTAGTCAATGAACCATAACTACTTATAAAAAGTTGCATGTTTAATTTTTTCCCTACCTTTAAAATATAACCAAATACTTGTATTGCAGTAATAGATATTAAATGTACTACATTGCATTTTAATAAAGCTATGTTATTTTAGCACGAAATTTTATCAAAAGATAAATCACAAATCCGGATTAAAACAAACAGAAAGCAACTGTATTACTTGTTACACCATCCACAAATTTTATCTATTCCTATCACCGATATAATCTGGGGTAAAATATACACCCCCCTGTAAATTCTTTGAGATGTAAGTATATATACTAGTATAGTATATTATATACACTTTTCTATACTGCACTATACTATACTATACTATACTATACTATACTATACTATACTATACTATACTATACTATACTATACTATACTATACTATACTATACTATACTATACTATACTATACTATACTATACTATACTACACTACACTACACTACACTACACTACACTACACTACACTACACTACACTACCTTACCCTACCCTACCCTAGACTAAACTAGACTAGACTAGACGACACATACATACATACATACATACATACATACATACATACATACATACATACATACATACATACATACATACATACATACATACATACATACATACATACATACATACATACATACCTACCTACCTACCTACCTACCTACCTACCTACCTACACACACACACACACACACACACACACACACATACATACATACATACATACATACATACATACATACATACATACATACATACATACATACATACATACATACATACATACATACATACATACATACATACATACATACATACATACATACATACATACATACATACATACATACATACATACATTAAACAGAAAGTATCCATGTCAATAAAACAAATAAATGCACCCGAGTCCTTAACTTTTACTATGTACCAGCCTTTTGCTAAATGAGCTAGTGACCTTGTCCGTTCGTGCGTTAGTTCACGAGAGCTGGGCGATATCTGATATCTGCTGTTACACGCGGCACGGGATTGAATTAAGCTTGGAACGAATTTTAATAACTCTTTAAACTTTCTGAGTTTGATTATATTGCTTATATGTATTGCTTATCTTTTGTACTATTTCTACGGCAGATTTACAAGTAGATGAGTGCTATGAGAGAATGAATGGGTTGTTACGAGAAATATAACAAAGACGAAGATTCAGAAATCACTCTTTTATTACCTTTCCCATGGAGGGATTATTTCAATAGTACCGCACACGTGGGTTTCAAGTTATCTCGTAAACAGCAATATATTATCGGAACCTACATACGTGATGTGTCAAAATTAAACCAAAATGTACTCGTATAATGTACTCAAAATAGCGATTTTTTCCGGTAAAATGAAACTACGCACAGGAAACCGGATAACAAATAAGAACGTCTGAAAAGTGGCGTAATGAATAATTCATACGCAATAAAATATGCATAATCGTCTGAAGCTTTCCTACTTAAATCAGGTCCTACTACAAAAAACAAAATATGTTATAGTATCATATTATCAAAGATTCTAAAAGGACAAATCTTTCAAACTGCGTCGACACAAGTGCTACAACAACCAGCAAAGTTTATTAATGTCAGAAGAAAAAGCCCTGAAGGAAAATCTGCTTTAATTCAGAGATCTGGCTGTTCGTGACTTGCATTGCGGAAACCAAGATAAAGTAAAAATCATATAGTCTTCAAAGGTGATGAAGTGCTAATTGTTCAGTTCTGTATAAAGGTTTCTCTATATATGCTCATCGGAGCGATATCGTAAAGTTTGTATGAGATAGAAACCGTCCGATCATTCATGGTGAAAGTCTCCATGCATCAAATGACAACCACAGACACCGTATATTCATGACATTTATGTTAATGAGAACTGGCAAAATATCCTGCAGTTTATCGTGAATGAATCTTCTAGAATAATATACATTGAAAGATTAAAGCGCGCATTATTTAAATAGATATGAGAAAGAGAGAGAGAGAGAGAGAGAGAGAGAGAGAGAGAGAGAGAGAGAGAGAGAGAGAGAGAGAGAGAGAGAGAGAGAGAGAGAGAGAGAGATGTGTGTGTGATAATAATTTCCCTGTATTTAATTTCTTTTAAGCAAATCTAATATCGTTTAAACGAAAACAAGTTCATAAGTTCAAAGCGTATATGTTTATTGTTCTCCCCCTCCCTTCTTTGTTTCAGTCTTAAATTTCTACATATAAATTTAAATTAACTTGCTTGGCTGACAAAGTATATAAATCGTAGGACGAGAAAAGTAAACTTTTCCCCATAAATGAGGTCATAAGCAATGGCACTGTATGCACCAGCCGTTTCATCCCGTGGTCAGCTCGTTTTGAAACGTCATTTCTGTGGTAGCTATGAATGTTTGACGACCGATACATTTACTATGACAGCTCCACATGTACTAACTTGAGCACAAAATGTTCTGTTCTATCCCTTAATTTTGGCAAATTCTTTCAAATACAAAGTTAAATCGAGAAATGCTTTTCTACCATCACTGATTTAAATCATATCTCCACTGTTAAGCATGAAGATATGACAGCGACCGCTTATGGGTCATCTTCTGGTAAACTGTTATTACCATAATCGCTAATTTTGTCAACCAATCAGATGAAGTCTTATTTCTTCGCGTGACTTTCATCAAATATTTTCATCGAATATTTTTTTGCTGAAATCATTACGTAATCAACGTAAGCATGTATTATGAAATACCACAATTTCAATTTCAGTATCTTAGTCATACTGCTGTTACTGTTGTTGATACTACCACTATCGTAACTATATCAATACAACTACGGTTACTTCTGCTACTATTTACTTTTCTTTGAAAACGAGCACATTATTTGAGTAATTATTTATTCCTTTAAATTCGTGAAATTGAACTGGAGCATGTTCTCCATGAAATTTTCTGTACTAAATATGATTGCACAATCACTTAAAATTTACGTCAGAATATACCAATATAACGTTTACACTGTCGATCCTATGTCATCAACGACAAAACACATTATATTACAGAATATTTATTCATGTTGTAAATTATTGTGTTTATTTTCAAATGCAGTTTTCTTATTTTGGCTGCAATACGTATATACATAATGTATTTTGTAAGCATAAAGTCAACAATGACAGTCTTTATTCCATTTAAAAATGTATGTCCAACGAGCGAATTAAGACAGCAGTCTGTAAGAGAAGACAATGACGATGCGTGCAATTCATGGTCGTTTAGTGCTGATTCACTTCCCACAAAGTTACACATATTTTTCGAAGCCTATTTGTTCATTTTTTGTGGTTACACAAACCTTAACCGCAAAAATTAGACTTAGTCAACATGCTGAATAACCTAGTTCTTGATTAGATATTAAAGTCATGCAATTAAATTCTGTTCCATCATAACTGTGAATGGTGTCGTAAATGGAATTCAAGATTACTTTCTTTGATAGCATCAAGCATTAACAAAAATATCATTTTTCTATTTCGACAAATCTATAAGCAAATTTTTGAAAATAATGTGAATTGGTGCAGTTTTAAAAATTACAAATATTAAAATGAAATATCATTATATCTATAACAGTTACAGCATAGGTAAATATAACCAAGGTTAGACAAAAATAAGGATTGTTCAACATGTTCGAGGCCAAGTTTTGGATATTTTGCAGTTTTCTGCCATTTATTTCATTTTATTGTATTTAATTTTGCCACATATTTCTGTTTATTATTCCACATGCATGACAGGCATACAATTGCAAATAGCAAAATCTCTGAACTGACAGCACGGTACGCAATGCAAAATGTATACTGTTCGCTTAAACATCTAGAGATAACGAACATAGGCCCCGAGTAGCCAAGTGGTCTAAAGCGCTCTCTGTTAAGGTTCACTGCCATCTCACCTCTGTCTGCGTGGGTTCGAGTCTAAGATTCGGCGAATGTGGATATGCGAGAAAGCTTGCCAGTATCTTCTTGTGGGTCGGTTGTTCTTTCCGTTGATTTCCCGGTTTCTTTCTCCACCATTAATACTGGCCGCCAGGTATCGTGTGCTGAAAAATGACGTTAAGCCCCACAACAACAACAGCAACAACAGATAACGAACAGCGTAAAACCTCACCTACCCAAGGATGATGGGATGGTAGGTATTGACCTACACCTTTTGAAATTTCATTTTCGTTTTACACTTTCAAATATCACAGTTCATTTTTTAAAATCTTGAGATAGCACATTTATTTGGGAGTTAAAATACATGAATAGTGCATCCATTTTCTCAGGTCTGGTGCTTTTCCAAAGTTAAAGCTTCAAAATCTGTAAACCGGCAACTTCGTTAACCACGGCTCCAATATGTTAGACCTATCTATACCTTGGCAGATCAATAAAATATTTTAGTACTTTGTCCTAACGGCATCTATTGGCTTTCATAAGTTGCCTCCCTTAAAATGTAATGCCAACAAACCAATAGCGTGTAACGGCAGTGCATTGTACATCGTCTGAAAATGGTGGAGGCAATTGAGTTCAAAAGGATACTTTGTAAGTTTACCGTGGAAAGCATGACTATGAACAAGAAAGAAGCCATTTGCATGTGTATTTAAGTGAAAATGTATTTATAGCAACACGCACCGGTTGAGGTAAATTGCTTATTTATTAGTCCATTCAAGTTGTGTGCTCCCGTGGTTTCAATCATTTAGGAACAGTGTTCAAATTGTAACAACTTACTTTTAGATTGGATGCTTGCTGAAGCATCCAACGAAATTCAGACCCGAAGCACTGAAATATCTGCTCGATCCGCCAAAGTGAATATGGGGTTAACATAGTGGTACGTTGAAAAGTTAAGATATTAAACCGGATTATTATGGAAGATAATAAGGACATTATTAAAGATCTTGCAGTCTCAAACATATTAAGAGTTCGAAAATGCTGAAGAATATAAAAGTTTTTCATTTTTTTTCAGTGGCGTGGTTCTTTACATGATGATGTGCTCGATTTATTATTTTAGGTTTGAATTTACTGGCTTGATTACAAAATTTACCTTTCCATTCTAACTGCACATAATGTTCACTACTGCAAATTAACTAGTCGTTGCGTGTTTTTTTTTAAAAAAAATTTAAATTCAATATAGAACGATTAAAATATATACTGCTATGCCAGTCTCAAAATTTCATCATATTTATGTTTTATTATGAATGTTTACAATAGTGTGTGCACGTGTCGTTTCCGTTGCTTACGTAGTCTTGAGACGGTCCTCCCCGAAAGCACATGGCTGCTTTGAACGGATCGATATGCATTAATGGTATCCATTGTTCCAAATTTTTGCAACTAGTCCCTATTCTGAGATCAACTGTTAAGTATTTATTTCATATGGAACTGCAATAGATTATGCTGCCATGCTTGTTTTCTGTGTGCTATCGTCTATTACTGCCACCTGTAACGTGCTTCCGATGTGTGTAATGGCACCAATATTCCCAACATTGTATATTACTGAGCTCATTTCAACTCAAGCCAATATCAAGTGAACCCAGAATGTTATGACTGGAAGAACCCTGACAAACGGTCGTAACAATATGTTCTCTCAAGTAATCGTGACGTGACATGACGTCTATTAAAATCCACACGTGAATCTAAGCAATAATGAAATATCCCTACGATACTGTTTAAATGTGTGGATCTAAATAACAATGAAAATCACATATCATAATGATCATTAGCCATTCATGGCGAATTTTAACACGATTTTTAAGATAGTTGCCATGGCAGCCATGTTGGATGTCGACTGGCGCTATTTTCATTTAGAACCAACCAGGTATTGTAAGAAGCCCACAAGTTGATATAGCCATCCATGTGGAAGGGATAGAGCTTATAATATCCTCAACAGATGATTTTCGATCAGGAGTAGCAAAAACAAGAATTTCAACATGGCTGATGTGCCAGCCATATTGGACATCAGATCAGCATATTTTCATTTATTATTAACCAGATATCATATGAAGTCTTTAACTTAAAACCCCCGATATGATCATCCATTGAAAATGGTGTTGTGTGGTGTTTATAATTTTAACGTAGCTTTTAACAATTCTTCAGTCATATCGCTACGATGTCAGCAGTGTGGCAGTTTATAGTGATGTCTAGCACTGGAGCATCATGCCGCATACATGTAGCATGATGTCCCACCCAGTCACATTATCCTGACACCAGGATAACCAGTCCTAACACTAACCTCTAAATGCTGAGTGTCAAGCGAGGCAGTGTTAGTACCATTTTTGTAAGTCTATGGTATGACTTGACCGGGGATAGAATCGACGATCTCCCGCATCAGAGGCGGACACTAACCACTAGGCCACCGGAGCGGTGTAATAAGATGGCTGCCGTACCACCTTAATTTACGATCAACTATATATCTCTTATTAAAACCCCTATCAAGATATGGACATAACTGTAAGAGCAGCAATGCAAATGCATGACAGCTGCTACATTGGACTTCTGACTGAAACAATTTTTATTTAGGACCAACTAGGTATCATACGATGTCTTCTGGTGAAAACCTTATGTTGATATGACCATCCATGTAGGAGGTGTAACGATTAAAATGACTTTCAAGATGGCCAATGTGGTGGCCATGTTGGATGTCAGATCGGTACCATTTTGATTTAGAAC
The DNA here is from genome assembly GCA_016746295.1 of Potamilus streckersoni. Taxonomy (NCBI): domain Eukaryota; kingdom Metazoa; phylum Mollusca; class Bivalvia; order Unionida; family Unionidae; genus Potamilus; species Potamilus streckersoni. The sequence goes on along the minus strand of JAEAOA010000900.1, from coordinate 3,393,465 downwards.
GAATGAGACATTACACAAAGTCTTTTAGTGAAAACCCCATGCTGAAATATCATCCATGTAGGATGAAAAGGGATAACAAAAGTCACGATGACTGTTGTGGAGGCTTTATTGGACATCATATGAGCACAGTTATCATTTATGACCAACAGGACATAATAAGAAGTCTTTCAATGAAAAATCCATTACTGATATCACTATCGATGTAGGAGAAGTATGATGCCAAGTTTATCAAGCTAGCAGCAGTGCTGGCCATACTAGACTTCAGATCTTGAACGTTTTCACTTGGGACCAACCTGATGTTATAAAAGGTCTTTCAGTGAAAAGCTCATGTTGCTATTGCTATTCGTTCAGAAGTAGCGAAAACAATACTTTCAAGAAGTCCGTTATGATAGTCGTAGTAAATGTCAGATGGGCACCATTTGTATTAGCGAAACCTTTTTATGAAAACCTCATGTTGTTATGACCATACATTCAGTAAGAATTGCAATACCAAAATTTGTAAGATGGCTGCCATGGCGGACATATTGGATATTCGAGCAGCACCATTTCATTTAGGACCAACAAGAATATAGGACGAAATGTGTTTGCAAATTTCACATAATTCTTCCATTTAGTTAGCTTATTTTCGTGTATAGCAGAAATGTTAAAAAAAAACTGTTTTGTTAAGAACATCATGCATGATACTATTAAAATAAGAAAAAAATGTTTGCACAAATTTTCATATTTGTTTGAAGGTGGCGCTCTGCAGTTTTGTATTTTGCATAGGGTTAGATTTTTAATGAAAAGAAATTCTCGGTTTTCCTCACTGGTTACATTGGCTATTTAAAAAGGACCGTATATATATATATATATATATATATATATATATATATATATATATATATATATATATATATATATATATATATATATATATGGTATTGTTAAAATAGTTTTTAATTCTCTTTACTTTTGGTGTATGATTGATGGGTGTAATATTGATATGCAGTTGGGCCAAACTTCCGATGTTCACTTGTTAAAAAACTGCTAGCTTCGATTGGTAATTGTCATTTCCTGAACTTTAGACGTAAAATGTAAAAAAGAAAAAAGGACGATATTTCTTTTTACCTTTTATACATCTGTTAATTAATTTATTACGCTTTCTGAAGCTTGTATTGTATAGTCTGGTAAAATTAATTTACCAGTTTAAATAACTGCTAAAGATAGTTTCCTTTCGATTACACCAGGCTGATTTTCGAGCACATTGGAGCATTATGTTTGGTTAGCTGTGTGCTTCGATCATTTACAATTTCCAGAAGTACAATATCCAAAAAAAGGTCAGCCACAATACATGTTGCAAATGCAAATAGCTTCACCTTACACTTGTCACTCTCTCAAAAGTTCATAATATCTTTAGAGCGCTCCAAAAAGCCGACATCCTTGAAGTGGAATTTGAACAAATACATGAACGTTGGAAAAATATATCATAAACATGATTCGGTTGTTCGTGTCTGAATTATATCAGATGACGACCAGACTGCACAAAATGCAAATTCTCCAGACTGCGCATCTATCAAGAGATAAATTTGCACAATCTAAGATAAAATGTTCATCATCGTCATTTAGACTGCATGATGCCAAATAAATATACGAATAAACTTGCCAATTAAAAATTATGTCTGGTCTTGATTAAAGTTTAGTTTACGGTCTGCTGTCGTCTGTTCCAGAGCAGCGTTGAAAAGCTATCCAGACTGTTAATTGAAGCCAACAAAGGCTAAATTGCATCTTCAGCCACAGGTTATTTAAAAGTGTCAAGGGTAACGCCATTTCGAAAAGTCAATGTTTTTTCTAAAGCTGCATCATAATGCCACACTTGAAAACAAGTGATAGGCGTCCATAGATGATATGCTGACACTTACCTGGTATAATTTGTCAAGGGAATGAACCACTGATAATTTGGATTATTTTTAAACTCCGTCAATTAATTTCTATAATGAAAAGTTGAATGTGCTCAGTCTGCCGTCTATATAAACTATTTCAGTCTGTCAATAATTACTTGTAATAAATAACAGTGACTATTTTTCTGAGCCAATTAGCTGTCATAAAAACACAAAAAGTCGGTTATCAGCGTATTGGGTATTTATTGATATTAATCAATATATGTTGTGTACTGCGAATTTTCTAATTTACAAAGTCGTCTATCTATAAAAGCAAGGGGCCAGTTTCACCCCTTTAAATTCAACCCCTTCCCTCCACTGATTTGTTTGATAATTTCTTCAGTCATAATCTGTAAAGAAAGGGGGAAACAGCCGTGTCCATGCTATGCATTTTCACTCAGAAACAAAACATAAGTCAGTTTAATACCAATGAGTTGGGAATGTTTTTGGAACATCTTTTATGCAAATACAACACTCGACTCCTATAAGCTCAGAATGTAACCTAAATAAACAAATGCATCGTTACAACTGAAGAAATGATGCTCTGTTGGAGAGAGAGAGAGAGAGAGAGAGAGAGAGAGAGAGAGAGAGAGAGAGAGAGAGAGAGAGAGAGAGAGAGAGAGAGAGAGAGAGAGAGAGAGAGAGAGAGAGAGAGAGAGAGAGAGAGCAGTAAACACATCTACTCAAGAAACGTACAAATATTTTGTGGACTTCAGAAATTAAGTAAAATTTAAACAGAAAACAATTGCTTTCCTCGAAATGTTAGGATGATTAACAGTTTTACAAAATAATACTGGCAGCTAACACATTAACAAACGCTAGCAAATTGATTTTTTAAAAATTGGCTTTCCTTAAAATTCAACTCTTGTTTTCTCCAAAAGTTGCACTTGTCCCCTGTACCTTTCAAAATATTCATTTGGCTACCAGGCTGGCATACGTGACACGTGTTAAATATGTGATTAAAAGATTAAAAATAATTATATTGTCTTAATTATATTTGTAATATTCATAATTTATATTTCCCGAATAAAATTTGAAATATTTGTTTCAAGAAAAATTAATACATGCTCTTGATATCAATACATTTGTAAGGATATTACTCTAATACATACCTACATACCTACCTACATATATACCTACCTACCTACCTACCTACCTACAAACATACATACATACCTACCTACCTACCTACAAACATACATACATACCTACCTACAAACCTACCTACCTACCTACCTACCTACCTGCATGCATGCATGCATGCATACATACATACATACATACATACATACATACATACATACATACATACATACATACATACATACATACATACATACATACATACATACATACATACATACATACATACATACATACATACATACATACATACATACATACATACATACATACATACATACATACATACATACATAGTTGCGTACCTGCGCATTCTGGACAATTTGAAATGGTGGAGGGAGTACTGGGCTGATATGCTGCGTTAAAACCTCGACAAATATAATTTATATACACAAAGTAAGCAAGCATATGCATTAATATTTAAATCGATAGGATAATTATTTCTTCTTTGAGAAACTAAGTTTTGTCAGTCTTATACAAGAAACATTGTGGATATTTATGGGTACAAACATTGCGATGTAAAATGCATTAAATAATAATTAAATAAATGCAATACAATGAGCGCATACAATCTTTACGTATTAGTCTTGAAAGTGTAGCTTGCTTTTGAAGATTTTTTATCAGTTAAAAAGATTATATGGCGTATTATTCAGGTGAAGAAATAATTTATAATCGGACCACAAAGAAAATCTGCTCCAAATGCAACGACAAACTTTTGAACGATTCAAAGGATATTACAAGATATCATCATTCTCGCACTGCGCAAAAATATGATTAATGTAAGGTGCATTTATTGTACAGTCCTTTTGTGCATTTCTCTAGATAAAAGGAAAAAAGAAAGAAAAAAGAAATAAACTTAGGTAGACATCAAGAAATACGTCATTTAGTTTTTATGTTCGAAATATGAAACTCAGTAAAAACATAAAGAGAATGAATATCGTGAGAGATATGAATCTGATTAATGATGGATATTTATACTTTTGTGTACAAATGCATTACAATGATATGGGAAATATTTTGAAAACATTTTCAAGCTTGTGTTTTGTTTCGTTTGGTTTATTGAGGTATTATGACATTTTTCAGCACATGACAGGCTATACATGGCGGTCAGTATATTAATGGAGGGTAACCACGGGAAGAACCACCAACTCACGGAAACCTACTAGCAAGCTTTCTGACAAAATCATGCTGGTCAAGCAGAGACACTCGTGGTCCGAAGTGAGATGTGTAAGTGATCTAATAGGCAAAAGCTATTCGCCTTAAACTACTTGGCCACCCGATTTATGGAATACCTTGACCACAAACTTTCTGGCTTGTAGGACTCACGCAAATTACAGGAGAGAGAAGCAGCAGTACCAGGCAGATGTGATCACTTGTCTAATGCGACAAAGATACTTTACTCACGGACTTAGAAACTGATTCTTGTAAAAATAAAATACAAAAGAAGAGGAAAAAAATGTAAAATACTCATCTTTAATCAATTTTGCAATGTCATTATAGGCGATAGTATTGTCTTTCCTCACACGATGATAGTCAGTAGGAGACGTATGTACCAACCGTGTACCATCCCGACCGCGTCGTGTGAAAAATGATTCCCGCACCGGAGGCCGATGTAAGACCAAACTGAACTAAATAATTCTGCGATAATCACCTCGGCATATCATGCCTAATTACCACAGCTAATATTTCATCTCCCCTGCAATCCACACAATAGATGTGATTTGAAAGAGAATTATTGTGCTTTATTGAGGTACCTTTTAACCTGGAAATGATGTTTGCATATCGCGAGTATCCCACTTCAAGAAACTATGTAGCAGTGTTTCCTACGAGATCAAATTGGTATTTTTTATAGAATAGGTGAATATTTACACTCGCAGTCAAATAATCAAAAGTTTGATGTTCTGAGTTCAAATCAAGAATTCGTATAACTAAGAAGTGGATTCAATTATCTACTTGGCTTTGTGTGTGGTCTTTATTTTTTTTTTCTAAACAAAACTAATTATTATTCCGCCTGAAGGAGGATGTTTTTCAGTTGAAAAAAGAATTTTGCGTATTCCATAACTCATTATCGATTGGTATTTTCGGAATGAACGATAGATTTGTATTTTTTTATTTTTGATTATTATAAGTCACCATATCATTCCCGTCTTTCAAGGACAACGGTTCTTAGGATCATATCCAAATAGGATAATTTACCTATACACCGCGTACAAAACAGGTTTAAGAGAAACCAGTCTCTGTTTTGATTATGTAACAGGTCCAGAGGTGAAAAATATTCACGTCACTTGTCACATGAACTTTACACCCCAAAGCGCGTTTCTACCGAAAACAATAGTGGATTATCTCTGTCACGTGCCTCCTAAGGCACTATTTCTAACAACAGAGTAGGTGGACCACTAAAACTGAAATAGTTCTAAGCCCCCTGTCAGCAATGCTGACGGTGTAAGTGTATAAAAAAAAAAAACTAAAGGTGAAAGGAATAGCAATTTAATAAAATATATCAAATGTATTCAACAATTTAATCGACAAATTTCTCAAACACAATTTTTTAAAACAAATATAATGTATTCATAGTTGCCAATTACTATCATCATATGAAATTAAAGTCTAAAGTGAGAGTGTTTCCCTTCGGTGTTGATTCTGCAACTCATCTTTCCGCCTCTTGTTTTTCTTTTGGCACTGCCTGTACTCTTGACTACTTGTTATCCTGTCAAATTTGGATCCGTCCTCCTGACACTTCCGGTACACTCTTCCACGTGCTCTTTCCGGCACTGCGCCTCCCGACAACTGCTTATATTGCAAAAGACCTCCCACGTGCTCTCAACGTATTTTCCCTCTCTTCGATCCTCGGGTGTCGCCTCTCACTCCCACTTGAAAAGTTTTCTATGGAATGAAAAGGGACGTATGGTCTTGTCTCGTTGATCTAATATCACGAGAGCTAACCACACTCTCACTGACCTTTCGTCAGCATAAAGGAAAATAAATTGTCAGGTCAACTCACGCACTCACATCTAAATATTCCGTACACACTTGGTTCTAAAATAATTGTGCTACTACTAAAACAATATTATCAACGACTTCTAATACATATATACACAGCCCTAATTGTTAACTTCTCGATATAGTAAGCTATTATCATCAGCAATTATCATATACATTTCCTACACTAGGAATTATGAAAGACACCTACAAATATACAAATGCCTAATTATACGTGCGCAAGTACAACAATCACTAATTCAACATAATTAACAATCTACATATTCATATACTAATCAAGCATGTATAAGTTCTAATTTAATTCCCTGAAAAATTAATTTATTCATTACGATTCACAACAATCTACATAAGTTAATCTTTCATTTTAATATTTCGCTATACGCAACGTTTCGATAGGGATGATAATTCAACTACACATGGAAGACTCCATTTCTAATAAATAAAATGTCCAATCTCACAAAACCGAGTTATGAAAGTGAGACAAATTCGGGCGAAGAAAAGTTATCTCAAGAAGCGTTCGTTCACATCCAAACTTAGAATTTCACTAGAATTTCTTCCGCTTTATAACAAGCGCACAACTTCGGCATTGGGAATAACATTTTAATACCTTCCAACTTCTCTATGATCCACCTCTAGCGACGTTCAAGCATGTACTAACGGGAAAATGGACTAGTCCGAACCAATTGTTTATTGATACTCCATCCTATATTTGAATCTCACGGGTTCGATTGGATACGGTTTTATCTGGTTTAAAACTTCCCGGAGTTAATTAATCACTTACCTGTTAATCTCGAATTATCAATCCCCAAAAGCCCGAACTTGCTACGAGCCGACAGTGACATCATCGACTGAGTGCAAAACAGACCAAAGCGTCTCTACCTGGTCGTAGAATTCCCTTTGAATTTAACTACGAAACGGGTCGTTGAGTAATGATTAAATGACAGGCAGTTTCTTAGTCCAGAATTGGGTCTATAGTCGTATTGACCTTGTTTCAGTTGTTCTTAATAACAAATTAACTATAAGAAAATATGTGTATACATGGAGCATGAAGCAACAGCAAATTTTCCTCCATAACACGACAATCTCCAATTCGCAAACCTCACCGGTGTCGATGCCTGCTGATTGTTCTGAAGGTCTTGAGCAATTGAAAAGGCATGATTGAAGATTTGTATCATTGCTTTCCATTAAACAGTCTTTTTAATAAACTAATGCTAATGTTATCATCCTGAAAAAAGAACCAAAATTTAACTTAGAAGAGTAAACAGATTTTCCACGAACCTTCTTCAGTAACAACTTCGGTATTACCCCATACATCAGTGGGTTTACACCCGGCATCCAACAGGTTCAGATACAAGATGACAAACTTTTTAGAAAAAAGTAAAACCTGTAATGTGCAGTCGACTAATTAAGGTGCATTTCATAAACTATATGCTTTAATAGTAAAACAGCGTAGATCCAAAACTGTTGTCACATAATACCTCGTCAGATCATTGCTACCGGTATTGCTTAGATGATAACGAAGTCGGGGTGGGAATGGATGGGCGGTATATCTGTAGCATGGAATCCACCTTATATGCAAGACTTTATATGTTCGAAAGAAACCTTTTAAAAAAAATCAAATGGATATATTTGTTTTTGTTAGAGGGGTTGTATCTCTGGAGGGGGACCTCATTCATTGATGGATCTGGCATGTCAAGTTCACCTTGTGCGATTTAGCGCAAAATTTATACTTAAACCTCAAGCTTTATTCACATGGAAAAAAAACCATTCAATTCTTATGATAATAATTAGCTGAATCAGCTATTTTGTTACCCTTACTTGTAAATGGTATTAAAATTTTACATCTTTGTTCACAGTTTTGTTTGGCAAGCTTTTGTTTGAAAAAAAGCCACAAAATATAAACAAACGTATTGACCGGTTCCATTTTTATAAGCAAAACTATAGATAGACCAGCGTCTTTTCTACAAACAATACGATTGGTCCACGATACGCTTCTAAAACGAGACGTTTATTAATGATTTATTGACAGAAAAAACCTTACAATGATCTGAAGGACGTAAATTTAACAAAACAAATAATAGACCTTCCCAGCGTGTTAGCATGTCTGTTTATCACATAGTAGGTATATTTTGCCTGTAGTGTGTGCATTTTCATATATTTATATTATGCGTGTGAACATATCACTCACTCACTGTACGTGATTCTAATTGGTCCAGATAAGCCCAAGAAATTATTGTGCAATATTCTCTTTACTGATTAGCTGTGGTCGTGTGAAAACTTTTTAAAACCACCCACCCCCTCGCCTGGGGAATTTTTTGTTTTTCATTTAATAGTTTTGGACTACACTTTTAGATTAGATTCACAAAAGGGAATTGGGAATAAATGGTCTAGTCTATTTCAATATTCCCAATTTACCCCCGCAGGAATTTGGTGTTTCACGTGAAACATGTCGTAACAAGAAAAATGGCAACCTCCCCCCCCCCAAGACAACAACAATAACAAGGAAAACTATCGGTATTGCTTAGATAATAACGAGGGCGGGTGTGGGAATGGATGGGCGGTATATCTGTAGCATGGAATCCACATTATATGCAAGACTGTTTAAATGTGAACTTACTGAAGTAAAAAACACATCTTTGTTCACAGAAGAATGTAGACATAAACCGGTCTGACAGAACGTTGTCCAACCACAGCCTTTTTGCCAGGTAAATGATGCGAGTCCGACTCAAATGAGATTTGTTTACGAATTCTATACAATCAAATGTCCAAATCAAATACTGCAAATATCCGGTCACAAGTACATTACAGAAAATGTATGTATTTCTGCATCCAAAATATCGGAACAATGTAATGTTTAGTTGTGATGTTGAATTCCAACACAAACACAATTACTGAAAAGGTCAACTCAATCTGGCACGGTGAATCGTATCAAACAGTGTGACATCATTCACATTGGACATTTTGTGTTGACAAATGTCGTCTTTTGTGAAATGTTCTGTTTATTTGGATGGACACTTATTCTTTGATTTATAATTATCAAAAATGTATAACATGCTTCTACTATTTCAACTTTTTTTGGTATTATTTTTACGCAGACCAAATGAACAGTACAGCGTCTGTCAGAATAAACGAAATTATTAGCTTTTCAATCTTAATAATTTCTACAGAAATAAAACTATGTGATAAAAAGAATCTCAAATGGGTAATGACTTAATATTAAATCCATGAAACTCATTAAATAATGACCATAATTTGGTCGACAAGGCTGAGTACCATTTAACTCCTTTCATGAATTCAATATTAAATCGTTACCCATTGGAGATCGTCTCCATATACTTATGTTGTACAACGCTAAAATAACGTCATCCGTGCATATAATATGCCCATTGTATTCTTTTGATCAAAGTCACTTATTAAATTACAGGCTAAACATTTTGTCCGATGACTGTAAACTACTTTCCATTGACGTCGGTGCTGGCACAAACCTTGTTACCCTGGCGTCTATATCGCTTGAAAGTCATTTAATTCATTCTTTTGTCCAATTTTTTTTCATTGCGAAAACAAGATGAAATGTTAACAATAATAATACGAGCGTTGCAAGTTCAAGGTCTGAAAAGTTCTATAGTTTCCATTACATTTGTGAATTTTTGGAGAAAGCAAAACAAAAAACAAAAAAACAAACAAAACAAAACAAAACACCATAACCAACAAAAAGTAAAGCATCAATATCTGCAAGGAAGTTGCAATTATCAACATATTGTGGAGAAGACGAGAGTGCAACATGGGTGGTAGTTTGACGACAGAGCTCATCGCCTGCATTCGGAACATCATCTCGCAAATATTACTGTCAAACGTTATTCCATATACATTTAGTGTCACGTGAAGCATCGAGTTTGTATTTCTTTGAACCATATCAATGTAAAAACAAATTTAAAAAAAAAAATATTGCTAGAGCCATTCAAAAAGCGATAATCCATAACATAGTTTGCTATAACGCTAGTCACACGATTTGTAATACATCTACTTTACTAACTTTAAATGCTTCTAACACGCATTTCTATAATAATGTAATCACATAACCTACATTGGGTATTTGAGTTTATATATATATATATATATATATATATATATATATATATATATATATATATATATATATATATATATATATATATATATATATATATATATATATATATATATATATATATATATATATATATATATATGAAATCCTCCGCCAATCAAGTATGACCTAATGTATGTGGCCATACCGTGATCTACACCATCGTGTGCTACCCTTATAAGCATAAACTACAATTCCTACGACGATTCAATCAGTCAACGCCTGAAGGTGAGGTAGACCAACCAGTAGTTCTAAGCCAATTATTAGTATCATTACCATTACTGTTCCGACAAGGCTATATAAGTATTCCGTCGCCAGATTCACAAAATCTGAATTTGTACCGGTCGTAACGTGTTAAAAATTGTTATCCGCCAGGAAAGGTACTTCTAGACTTTGATACATGGTGATGGAGAACAACTGCTTAGTCCATATGTTGAGATAAAAAGATAGATTCAAGGTAACATTATGGCAACCATTCACACACACACACACACACACACACACACACACACACACACACACACACACACACACACACACATACATACATACATACATACATACATACATACATACATACATACATACATACATACATACATACATACATATATATATATATATATATATATATATATATATATATATATATATATATATATATATATATATATATATATATATATATATATATATATATATATATATCAAACCGCTCTCATGCAGTCACGCCGTACGTAATAGGCAGCATGGGAAAATTTTTCATCAGTAGAACTTTGCTTCGTTAAAATTGCTCGTAGATTTATCAGATACTGTAGATTATGGGAGACAGACCTGCGTTTCTTTCGAATGCATTGCAGAGCATGTGAATGTCTAGACTAGTTGAAGGTCACACGTAATTTCTGTAGTAGCCATTATCTACATATAAGCCCGCGAAAAACTAATTTGTATAATTTCGTAGGTCATATCTCATCCCAAGAAAATGCGGGCATTTGTATGGGGTACACAAAAATCTTGTAATTTCAATAAATAGGAGAGGGATCGTCCTACACACCGACCTGTACGTAATAGATGATCTTGCTTTACACTGCTGGCCGCTACGATAGCGTATTACGCAATTAATTATAATCAACACCACCTGTTACTAGTTTCAGGCATTTTACTGGCGAAATTAAGTCACTTTGAGAGTTGGTACAAAGCCATTATATACGATCTCCGTAGGAAGAATACGAGGTCAATGTGCCTTCAAGTCCAGAAATGCAGTCGTTCTGAGTATCTTAGCTATGTTTTTACTCTCTGGTTGTGTAAATTCGTGACTAATATGATCTAGGTTGGAGTTTGGACTGAGACAAGGAAATCCCACTCAAGGGGTTACATTATTTGTCTGCCTCGTGGGGAGACAATAAAATGTAACCCCGCGACTGAAATTTCCTTGTCTTGGTACAAACACCGACATAGTTTATTTTTCTCACCAAATTGTTTCCAGTTAAATTAAAAGTAACCTTGCACTCTTGCATTATAGTGAGCAGATTGAAAACACACTGTTCATTAGGCACTGTTAATGCCTCTAACTCTATATCAAGGTCATATGGTTTCAGAGGTGTGGGGCAGGGGGGGGTATATATGTCCCCGGGCGCCAAGGTACAGGGCGCCAAAATGAGGCTTACAACGTTACATTATAATAAGTAAAATAGAAAAATGTGATTAAACGTGGAGGGGGCTGGGGCGCCAATTTTATAGTTCGTCCCCGGGCGCAAAGTATCATAGCTACGCCTCTGTATGGTTTTACTCTTTTATGAAAATCTGAATAATTATCTAAGTAGAATCGGGCTATATAAACTGCTCTTATAAAGAAAACAAATTAAATGGTTGGTCGTGTGTGTGTGTATGTGTGTGTGTGTGTGTGTGTGTGTGTGTGTGTGTTTCAAAATGTTTTGTACTGTGTTATCAAGGTTGGAGAGACCTTGAGTTGCTTTATGAGTGACTTTCTTTTTGTTATATATCTTCTATTGTTGTATTTAATCAGACTGAGATAGGAAAAGTAAGGTTAGCAAGTAGATTTCTTGGTCATTTGGATGAGAATGGTGTATTATGCATATGGTCCGCCTTAACGGAGGAAAGAAAGGCAGAAATCATTGAACCCCTTATAAACGGAACTAATTTGATACCTTAGTCAGGCCAATGAAGTTAAGAGATGTGTGGAAACCGCATAACGTAGCCCAAGTACGATATCACGTGGAAAGAACTATACTGATCCGGTAGATAGTGTTACTCAGCCAGAATAAATTTACCGGTCGAGGCTACTACCATGTCACTTACAAACTATAGAACGAATTCGACCACACCGACTACCTTAGGTAGCTAATTTTATATAACCTTAATGGGATTTTTTTTTGAAAAGGCAAGGCCATGAAACATGTGGAGACAGCAAGATAAATATACACATTAATCTACTTATTATCAGATGAAATTTATAAAGCAAGATTAATTGATTTGATATCTTTTGCTAGTCATATTTCATACATTTTATGTGAAATGAACGCAAGTATAACTCTACTTATTGCACGATAATAAATACATTTTTTCAATACTCACTTTTTAATTATATTCTTAAAGGAAGCATCCATTAATAGTTCTGTTATGTTAAAGAATAAGACAGATAAAATGCAGATAAATAAAACGAATGATTATTTCAAAGCTTTTTTGAACAATTTGCGCATCGTTCTGGAGAAGAATGAAATGTGGACACTGCATAATAATATACTCCACGTAGCAACTAATGAAGAGCGCGCGTATATGGGGAGGAGAAAGATTATCATTTAAAAGCGGGGGCCCCGAGTGGCCGAGTGGTCTAAAGCGCCATCCGTTACGGATGACTGCCATCTCACCTCCGTCTGCGTGGGTTCGAGTCTAAGATTCGGTGACTGTAGATATTGAGAAAGCTTGCCAGTAGCTTTTCGTGGGTCGGTGGTTCTTTCCGCGGATTTCCTGGTTTCTTCCTCCACCGTTAAATATGGCCGCCATGTATAGCCTATCAAGAGCTGAAAAATGGCGTTAAGCCCCACACCAGCCAACCAACCAACCAACCATTTAAAAGCGAACGAAACTAATCTTTTAAAGGGCATAGAATGCCACCCAGTCAAACAAACACAAGGGAATGCTGATATAAGGAAAATATTACACAATATATCAATGAAAATTGAAGATACACTTATATGAAGATGAGCCAGAAGAGTGTTTGAAGTGATTGCCTTTATCCGATGTTGCTGTCATAGTTGCGGGCAAATTTAAAATATGCAGTTTGCGTCAGGCCATATGTCATGGATAATACAATAAACTAAGCATCGAAATTCAGTTTGGTGTTGATTGTGTTCCTTTATATTTCTTGCACAAGATAAAACACGCTGTCGAGAGTGGATAAAACTGTAATGTTTACGTTTAAGAGACATTCGGTTATATAGTGTAGATAGTCTCTCTCTCTCTCTCTCTCTCTCTCTCTCTCTCTCTCTCTCTCTCTCTCTCTCTCTCTCTCTCTCTCTCTCTCTCTCTCTCTCTCTCTCTCATATAAAAGCAGTAGCAGCTAGCAACCAAGTGCCATCTATTTGTAATATTTTGTATAAATCATATTTATTTGTTATTTCTCCATGCAATTGACGTGCTTGTGTGTATTCAAGTTTTCTTATTTGATTTTGATGACACATTCTTTGTTAGAAGAGAGCAAGATCTAATGAGAGCTTGTGTCAGGTAAAAAAAGGATTTACAGTTATTGTCAGTTATTGTCCTCATGTTTATGACGTGTTCAGCGTTATAGGTGGCGCTCTACAGTTTCGTATTTAGCATAGGGTTATAATTAAAATAAAAAAAAAAGAGTTTCCCCGGGTTCCCTCACTAGTTATACTGGCTATTTAAAAGAGACTTTGTATATCTTAGGTATTGTTCAAAGAACCTTTAATTCCCTTTATTTTGATGTATGATTGATGGGTGTAATATGGGTTAGAGAGTATACAGCTTGACCTTACTCCAGATGTGCACCTTTCAAAAAAGTGCTAGCTCTACTTGCTCATTTTCACTTCTCGAACTTCAGAGGTAAATTGTAAAAAAAAAAAGAGCCGATAACTTTTTTTTTCCATTTTATGCATTTGGTAATTCATTCATTGCTCTTTTAGAAGCTGGTATTATCTAGTTTGGCAAAAAAAAATTTCCACATTTTAATAGCTGCCGAGAATAGTGTACTTTAGACAAATTTATGTTGATTTTTGGAGCACAAGGGACTAGTCATTTTAGTTAGCAGTGTCCTAAGATCATTTAAAATTTTCAAAAGTACAATATCCAAAGAAATTTCATCCACATTACATGAAAGTAGTATATAGGTATGCCAACATTCTCTCCACTGTGCATGTTTAAAATGCAAACAAGTTCACCTTACATACATCACTCTCTCAAATGTACATAATAACTGGTGAGCGCCACCATAACTACGATCAATACCGCTAGATATTGCCCAGTAGCAACAACGTAAACTAACGACTCTGTTGATAAATTATATAACGTTATTTCACGTGTACCTATGTAAGCATCAAGATACAGATATTCTACCTAAATAGCAATAGTTATATGATCCGCTTGCTACGTGGTTATGAGCGCCCGCCTCGGATGAGGGAGGTCGTGGTTCGAACCCCGGCGGAGTCATAGCAAAGACCTATAAAAATGGTACTAACTGCTACCTCGTTAGGCGCTCATCATGAAGAGGTTAGTGTCAGGACTGGTTGATTTGGTGTCAGGATAATGTAACTGGGTGGGACATGAAGCTACGTGCCTTCGGCATGTTGTCCCAGTGCTAGACATCACTATAAATTGCCACGCTAAGTTAAAAATCCAAACCATTCACACACACACTTTGTGACTTGGTATTTTTTCCTCCTACCATGTCATGGTCCCATACCGCGCCTTAACGTAATAAATAACCAAATAAATACAAGCTACTTGTCAGAGTTGGGGTACAAAATATTTCAGCGTTGTTATTCGGTCTACAGCCAGCCTAATTGGTCAACCACGTCAATGCATATTCCCTGGTACTAGAGTCCAATGGGATATCTTTTTCTTTTTCTAAGACAGACGGAATATGAAGCCTTGGACGGCATTACCTAAAATTAATATCCTGTTTTAATAATCTACGTTTCATATACTATGTATGCTTTTCATACTGATTTCCATATAATTATTTTGTATTGCGTGCTTTTTGTTAATTAATCTGAATCA
Source organism: Potamilus streckersoni (assembly GCA_016746295.1). NCBI lineage: Eukaryota > Metazoa > Mollusca > Bivalvia > Unionida > Unionidae > Potamilus > Potamilus streckersoni. The sequence continues at coordinate 3,378,021 of JAEAOA010000900.1, read as the reverse complement.
TATATTGTAATGTTTTACCCCTCATGAAAAGCAATCTGAACATCCCTGTTTACTAGCTAATCAGAAGCAGATATTTTGTGGGTAATGTACTTTCAGGTACGGATCCGGTCTCTCTATACTAACCTGACCGATTATTCTTTGGATTAGAAATGTTTGCATCCATTGTTATGTTCTGGTCTTGTGTTTGTACATCTGTACTTTTATCGTCATAAAGGGTATTATAATGAGAGATAGTCTTCCATCATTTCTATATAATTAAATGTATTTTTATTCTTGACTGAGAAAGATGGATAACACCATATTCTGTGAGAACAACTAATTTGCATATCAAAGCCCCAACAAAGAAAAAGAAAAGAAAAAAAAAAGAAACAAGATGTGCTCCGTCAGTGCTGAGGGCAAGAAAAGACCAGGAATACAGTACTGGAAAGGCATGACCCATATAACGATGAAGGAAAAGTCAAGCAATAAATATATTCATTTATTTAAAGTAAAAAACTATGCATAACAAGAGACCATAGAAGGGACCGACACTAATGCTACAATTTGTTTTAAGAATCCAAGAAAAAAATGTTTCTTGTTTTTCCACTGCTTTATACATTTCAAAGCCTATAATTATGGTTCTAAAGATAAATTTCCAAGCCATTTAGAGGTTTTTCCAGGATGAAATATTTTTTTCAAGGATCACATATGACCATTACTGAATAGAATTAGAAAACATTTTAGATTACAAAATATTAATTTCTAAATCTAAAGATATTTCTCTTTTAAAACTCCAAACCATTTAAGTCAGACAAGATGATCATGTACAAAACCACAAAATGTATCACACGAAACAAGCTTGATTACATTTCTATAAAATGGCATGTAAGTTCATATCAATGTACAGAATAAAAATTATTTCTTTTGCTGAGCTGCATTATGTTGCTATGTGGGAACAACATAATGAATATAATTTAGTTTTGTTTATTATTAAACCTCTAATTCTAAAAGAATTCTTTAATTCTTTAACTATATATATATATATATATATATATATATATATATATATATATATATATATATATATATATATATATATATGTCTATATATATATATATATGTATATATCTATGTATATATATATATATGTATATATCTATATCTATATATATATATATATATATATATATGTATATATATATATATATATATATATATATATCTATATATCTATCTATCTATCTATCTATATATATATATATATATATATATATATATATATATATATATATATATCGAAAACTCTTATAAGTAGTGATTAAATGAATTGTACCAAAGTAAACTTAATTCAAGTAAAAATGGCTAGAGATAGTTATATGATTTTGCCCATTTCATCTCTGAACGTCAAAGGATTCGGTTCCAAGCCACGAAACTTGATCGAGTCGTCTGTTATGGTACAAGGGTTTTGGCTTAACACTCTCCCCAAACTCAACCGGTAAAAAGGAGAAGCACGTCAATAATTGATTGTTCAAAGGAACGTTAATTGAGGCATGATTAGCCTGTTTAGTCAATCAAAAATTTTACGTAAGAGAATTCAGGAAACAGTCGATTCTGATTGGTTAATATAAACTTAAGGGCGTAACTCTTGTAAGAAATTAGTGGTCTTACTTGGAAAAATTTGCTTCAGTCTTCAATCTTACTTGCGAGAAGTAAGAGGGCTCCGGGAACGTAGAAAGTACGTTCTCATGATTGAGTAAGGGGCCAGATAGTTGTCTCAGACAGGAGACAGACTATGAATTGGAGGTTCGTGGAAAACGAATAAAAGGGCAAACGTACACAATCTTAGTTTCCGGATTTTAATATACTATTTCATTTGTTGATTTATTTGCAAATGTATTGATGTTATGATGTATGCATGTATGATTCCATTTTGCAGGGTTTTAGTGAAGTGTTAGTCATGACATTTTATTCTTTGATTTTCTAATTATCAATTCATTGGGAGAATTGACAAGATTGCATGTAATTGAATGTCCATTGAGAGAATGGGCAAGATTGCATGTAATTTAATATTCGATACATAGGAATGCCTAATAAATGATGGGTAAGGTTACGTAGATTTATTAATTAAATCTCTGTGTAGAGGGCCATGTACTGAGTGTTTATTCAAATACTAGTTCGTAATATTTAATTGATCACATAAACTATTTAAGAATAGTTAGATCTGATTGGCTAAGCCATATGATCTTAACCCTAGGCTGTATTAATGTAAGAAGTCAAGAGGGTGTTAAATACGGGCACATACGTGCTGGTCGTGAAACAGTAGCGGAATCTAGCGTGACCCGAATGAAGGTCAGGATAAACGTAATGGCCGTCTTTGCTTGTAAACATAGAAATTAGTGAACAAATCATTTAAACAGGATTATGCAGTTTATTTTCTGAGCTGGTTAATGTACAAATATAGATATATATACTTGGAAAAGGTAACCTATTGTTTATTGCGGCCATTTTATTTATTTAAGGAAACAACTTCCCGGCAAAATTACTTTACAAATTCCAAGTATCTGAAAGATTCTTAGCGAATTCTACGGCAGAATTCATCAGAAAAATCCCCAGCCGGAGTCTAGGTCTAGAGACGATCGTCAAATCGTTCAAGTGTCGACTGGCAAGGATCCAGGCAAGGACGATTGGACAAAGGTTGGCAGTGCAGGAAAGAACGGAAGATTCGATGACCGGATAAGATAGGTGATGATGTCGTTCATCATTGAACTCAAAGGTCACGACTTGTAGGCTATGATGAAACTGTATTAATTCTGTCACTGACAAGTAATGGTTAAGTGAAAATTGGTATTGCTTTTATTGAGTACATGTTAGTGCATTTTCTTTCTTTTATAGCAAAGAAATTGATTTCTTCCATTAGAAATTCTGTTGTTGAATTGATTAAATTTTATTTTTGTTCATTGAAAGGGGGCTCGTTATTTTATTTCTTCAATATAATTGTTTCAGAGATATGCATTCTTCTTTCTATCCATCCACACTGGGTAAATTGCACCGCTGGAGATCATAACCTAGCAACGAACCGTAGTGGAAGAGGTTGGTGTGTTTTGAGCGCCACCAATTTACCACAATACCATCGAAAGTAAACAGTTCATATTACAGTATTAAAAAAAAAAAAAAAAACAAAAAAAAAACAACCTATAAACGCAAATAATTAGAATCTTGTATTGTTACGAAAAGAGTTTAACCCTGAACTTATCTGTGCCAATAAAATCCCAAACAAAATTTTGTAAACAACCTAATCTCATTAAGACGATCCATCATTTAAAAAAATTGTCAAATGAATTGATTTAAATTTTGACAAAAGACCTTTAAAAAAATATACTATTGTATAAACAAGGACTGAATTTTCTGTAAAATCAATTTGTCTTCTTGAAATTTGTTAAACCAGTCCCCAAATATGCATTGATAAAGGGGCCGTATCGTTTTTAATATATAATTACGAGGGACGACAATTTCTCATTTTAGCTCTGAGATTCAACACTTTGGATTACAAATTTAGCTTAAATCAAATAGCAGTCCGTTTTCTATCCGGGTTTCCTCCCAATATTTGCACCCCATTTTTCATATTTGGACATGTAGGTTGGGGTGTGGGGTCATTGTAATTGCATATCGAAAATTTGCAATTTGCCGCCACTGTGCGGTAGTGATATAAGGCACTCGCTTACCAGCGAACCTGAAAAAAGTAAACTTAGGTTATATCGACCTATACCTGCATGAAATTGAAAGGAAAATGATTTATTTTCTCAGAAATGACAAGTTTTATAATCGTTATGTCTTTAATCCGCTGACACACTAGACGAAACTACGATTTCATTATTAGTCACATAACTACACAAATCTCCAACGACGACATCGGAAGTCCAATAGTCACGTGATATCAATAACAAAACTCCTTTTAAATGTTGTTGTGCGTGATTGTTTCGGGCGTCAAATGGTGGCGGAAAATTCCAGGGTTTTTTCCCGACTTTAATTAATATCTGTGATTCAAGGACTTTTCACGGTCGGAAAAAAATATATCTCCCGACATTTTTCCCCGATTTACCGGTGTACAATTCCCTAAATTGTAAAAGAAAATCAAGCACCGCCACCAAAAAGCAGAATTAGTAAGTGCCATCATACAGTATATTCACCAGATATCCACAAACTGAATTTTAAGAGAAAAAAAAGCCAAGAACTCCCCCCATAAAAATAAATCCACTCACATCTATTTGTAGTATCGTGGCAAGCAAGCCAAAACAGCTAAAAATAAAAGACCTTTGATGTTAAAATCAAAGTGCTAACTATCAACTTGTCCATATGCTTGCAACTAAATGCAAAATCTAGTCAACATTCACTTGTACATGTGCAAGACACTGTGCACGTAGCTTTCATAAAGTACAAAAATGCAAGAAAGGACTTTAGACTTGACGCAAATGTCAAATAAGACTGTTTTTTTTTTATTTTTGCACAAAAGTGGTGATATATTGGTGTCAAATTTTAACCATATTCACTAAGAACCAATTAAATGCTATAGTATTTTTAGTGAAAACCCCATGTATATGCCGCGTCATTCATGCAAGAGTTGTTGTCCTGACAATATTATAAGAGGTTATTATGGTGCCATGTTCGAGGAACGTATGCTCACCATTTCCATGCAGACCAAATTACTTATTGCTATAATTGTGTTTTGATGAAAACTTCATGCCGATGAGACCTTCTAGACGTCATGGCAGCCATTTTGGTGGTGAGGTAGATTTTCTAGACATCAAGGCATCCATTTTGGTGGTGAGACTATCATTTTAAAATTGGAATAACTATAAACTACAAGAAAGGGGTTTTAATTCTTTTATTTGATGCTTGGTGTTTTTGTTGTTGTTTTTTTAATGTTGGTATTGCCATCCATTTAGAAGTATCTCTTACGGGACCATCATATTTTATGAGATAATTATATCATCAATTCCACATAAGACCGGTCACATATAGAGAGAAGTGTTTTAGTGAAATGTCAAGTCGACACAACCATCCCTTCAAGAGTAATAGTGATAAAAAAGATGTTCAAGATAGTGCCATTGGTCGACGCCATTTTTAGTTAGGACCAAGTAGACCTAAAAGAAGTCTTTTAATGAAAACCCCGTATTGATATGATCATTCTTCCAGAAAAAGTAGCGATAACAAATTTTCAAGAATATTCGATGTGGTGGCCGTAAATTATGTCTGAGTGGAGCCATTTTCATTCCGTACCACTTAGACCATGGGTTAAATGTGTGTGCAAAGTTTCATGGCATCCCTCCAAGAAGTTTAAGAGAAGTAGCAATAATAGAGAGACAACCGACGAAAGATGGAAAACATGTCAGCCCATAAGATCTTCTGGTTTATGGTCAGTATAATTATAAAAGCCCACTTATCTAACCTGTAAATGGGGATCAAGGTAAAAAACGCCAGACTGACAGCCACACAATAATCTACTACTTCGGTATCAGAACCTCATGCGTGCTGATATTCATTGGCGTTTTAGGGACAGATATCGCCTATTTATTAAAACTCGCTAAAGTCGGCAGCCATTTCTTTTTTCTGCACACATTGGTGTACATTTTATATACTTACGGGTATTTCTTGCGGCTGTGGAGCTGACTGACTGACAATTATTAAAGTCGCCTACGCTGACTTAGAGCTTTTGCGACTAGTTTATGCTCAACGACTGAGCTTTTTTAATTGGTCGGTGTTTTTCAATAATGCCACAAAACACCGTGTTTAGGTACGATATCCGAACTTTTCATTTGCCGGTCATGAGTTGTCAAATTCTGTCCAGTTGTTCTAGTGGAAGTTCCCTATCCACCGTATTGTGTAAGCCACCTGTGCAATTAGCCTAAGTTCTGAACTGAAGATTGCGTAATCTTATTTTTGTGTAGTTGGAATTTCGTGTAATAAGCGTGCTACCCTTGTCAAAATTATCCCCTCCCGTAGGGGTCGGCAACCCTGTGGTTAGGGTCACGCATCGTTAGTCTTAGTTGTTGTTTTTGATGGCGGAGAGTCCAGTGCTCAAGGTAGTTATAGTCAGAGGTGTAATCGAATGAGGCCTTCGATTGTCAATAGAAGTGCCTCTCGTATAGACAAGGTAGTGGGGGAAAAAAGGAAGAGGAGAGTGGGGGGGTGAGATTCTTGATGGAAAAGTCTGTCAATAAAACAGGCTTGCTGTTGCTAGGATTCCAACCAGGTGTTTGCTAGTATGTTTTCCCTAGCACCTGTTTTAGTTCCCTTGTGTTAGTAGGAATTGAAGGTGACGTAGAAGGGAGATGGAGAAGGGCTTATGATAGTGAATCTTTGTATCACACAGGCATGTTGTATGCAGGATTCCACCCAGGTGTTGCTAGTTTGTTTTCATAACACCTGCAGCTGTGGAGCTACAGTCGGGTTGAAGGGTTCCTTTGGTGACATGTACATTATATTTCCGTAGTAAATCATGTTTGGTGACTTGTAAATCCATGTGGAATAGCACAACCCTCTGTCAAGTAGCCATCTTGAATTTCGTACTAGATATGGTTATTACCAATTACCGGTTTATATCTAAGGCGTTTGCAGGTTTGTTCCGGAAAGATATACCTGCAGCAAAATTAGACATTTTAATCAACAGGTGACATCGGACTCCCATGTCGTCCATCAGTTTAAACGTATATTGGTGTGTGTGTGTGTGTGTGTGTGTGTGTGAGATTTATCGGACTAATTTGATCTCTCATTCAAATACAAATCTGTTAAATTGCCTTGGAAATTAACATAAACGGATTGTTTAGCACATAAATTTGACCATATCTGACATCTTCGCCACAAATATGTAGTCAATGCAATTTGTATGCCCCATCATGAATTTTATTTGGCGAAAACAGTTCCTCCATCTGTTTGGTGATGTTTAACTTTAAGTAAGTTCTATATTTGTTCCATGACATATTTATAGTCGATTATCGGATTTGAAAACTTAATGATATATCCATTTCTATATGCCATAAGACTAATTAATTTATCGTGCCAGACTACAAACTAGATTTAACTTTTGGAGCTTTTTGAAGAGACTAAAAACAACAACTACAGACATTTTCAGACATGGTATGCAAAGTACATAAAAAAAAATAGAATATTCAATTTCGGATGAAGCTCTTCGGAAAACGATTACAATATCATCTATAAACTATCATGTGGATACTACAATTTAAAAATATTTTTTTCTTACAAACAAGACACTAATTCTGTTTGTAATTATGATACAGTAAATATGATTATATTTCCCTATATCATGATAAATATTTAGTAGAGATAACCTTTTTTAAATATGCCAGTCATGCCTTTTGCTTGATATATCATTTGAAACATGACAACATTTGTCTATAATGCGTTTTATATCTCAGCGACTGATTCAGTCCCGGATAAAATCTTTATATGATACTATCGAAACTATTTCCCATAATAAGCATATTGTATTATAGTTGACTATCTTTATAAAGCTTTTATATAATTTTTGCAAAATCATGCTGCGCAATCCATGGTAAAGTGTGACTGGGTACAATCGCGAAAGATGTTTTTCTCCCTCGTTCCAACGAAAAAAAAAAGCATTTCTTACTGCATGAAAAACCTCAAGATTGCTTGTTGTATAATATGTTTCATTGTTGAAATATTCATCAAGGATGCAAGCACGATAGATCTCGATCAACCCAACTAAATTTGTATAGCTATATCGTTCCATGATGGATTTATTTTACAACTGATTTTATCAGACGCTTTTATTATCTTGTACGTAGATTATGCCACCCTAGTCGTTGTTTTACCTCCAATTGTTATACAAGTAGATCGATAACAAGATTAGTGGAAATAATAAATAATCATGTTGTTTTCTGTGACTGAAAGAATGGTAAAAGACAACCAAGACGTCATTTCTGGCGTGCCCCATACAAAAACTTAAATCTAATATCAGACATAGCTGAAGTCTTGCACCGAATCGACCACGTTTCCAGTCGAAGGCTGATTAGACGAAAGATGAGGCAAGTTGTAAAATTTTGGCAAGCGATGATGTTTTGTAAACATAATGGTTGTGGTTTGTGTTCTTCATCAAGCAAAACGCATCGATTGAACTAACTTCCCACCAGACAGCCAATCTTCAGTTTGGCGCGCTCTTTTACGCTATTGTCTGATGCGTAGTCGACTAACGGGCAAATGTTAGGTGCTCTGTCTGTCTGTCTCTCATAATTTTAAATTATCCCTGAACTTAAGACTCTTGAGTTAATACATTCAGAGAAATTGAGAGAGATGATAATATTTTCTAATTAATTTGGATTTCTTTCCAATTATTTTGGGAAATATGGCGAGCCAAACATGATATTCTGATACGAGTCAACCTGATACGACCGGGAAGACTTGTCTTCTTTGTGAAATTTATTTATTTATTTATTTATTTATTTATTTATTTATTTATGTTGCTGTCGTGTTCTTGAATCAGTAATTGTTTGTCTGTTGCATTTAGAGACGGAGAACAGCGGCACTCCTTATCCTCTGGTGTGGCTATCTAAATATACTGTTGCACTTTGTTATGCTTTTTTTGCCCCTGTATATTTGACCTTGCATATTTGCGGTTATTTCTTCGCGTGCTGCTATAAACGTAACCTGTGTTTGTCCTTATTAGTACACACAAATCCGTATCTAGTTGACACGGTGCTGTAAATTGGATAGTCTAAATTACACTGATAAAGTTCTTGATCTTATCACGTTGTTATCAGCAATAGAGAACGATTAAATCTTGATTTGTCAAAATAACTTTTTATGAATATCTATGTCGCATCATCTATCAATTTACTCGATCTCGCTTATTATTAAACCATCGTTTCCATTAGTCTAAAACTGGTGACTGCACATAATGTATTATGCCGTATACATACACTTGAAAAAGAGTACATGCATGCAAAGCTCGCTCTCACTCGCAAATTTCACCCTCACTGGAAAAACTCGCCCTCGCAGACATACAAGGCCCCACTAAATGTTCACGACGCAAATCTCACCCTAACACACATTCGAACACCCTACATAAACAATGACGCAAATCTCACCTTCACCCGCATATACCCTCCATGTAGACGCAAAAAGATGATACTGCACACTCCACCCATAGTTCAAGAATGGCTAGAGATATTAACACGTGAATAGATTTAACATCTCATAACTGAATTAACTGTTCATTGTTTCTTGTCATTCCATGCATAAATTTGACCTAATCTCTCACGAAGCTGGCATGGTCCAAACGACTTTACGTAAACTTTCGAGTTATTATGTCATACTTATATAGCAATCAAATCCCACAATTCACAAAACAAAACAAAAAAGCAACCCTCAAACAAAACAAAACAAACCCTCTTTCCCCTTCCTTCCCCCACAATGAGCACGTCATCTTAAAAATTTAAATTTTCCTTATACATGTTAAATTATATTTTATCACAAATACATGGACGTTTTGCAACATCATATCTTTATCTTATAATAACCCTCTTGGCACAGCGTTAGATGACACTTATACTCACATGATGCACCTATCACAACATTAAAACGCATGGGTTACATACAGTCAAGTCAATTTTCTTAAAGATTAAGATAGACGATCTTGGCACTTGCGAAAATTAAGCGCAGCACCCTTTGTATTACCCTTTAGGATAAAAGGGGTAATTTTCACGCTTGATTACCCATCAAGTTGTCCTTAACTCTAAAATTACATATTGTATCCTTAACGCCATGTTTCGAAATAATATCCGTATCCGTTTCCCCTTATTGCAAAAATTAGAAGAAGAAAGGTTCCTTACAATAGTTTTTTTTTTGCCGTGAAATGTATTCAATAGAAGATTACGACAAACAATTGTTGGTTATGGCAGAGAAGCAGGGTATACATAAATCCATACTTGCTTCGTTCTGGACATGGTAAGGGCAGTTTTTAATTGGCTATTAATAAGATCAATCATAACGGAAAACACATAGCATCTCCATAGGTATCGATATCGCCAAAATCACAATGTTGTGCCATTAATTAATAATTTCAACTGATCATTAACGGGAGAATAAAAAAGAAAAAAACACATTGGAAAAGCACATATATATATATATATATATATATATATATATATATATATATATATATATATATATATATATATATATATATATATATATATATATCGATGATTGTACGCGGGTTGTATTAAATCATATACAGAACAATTAGTTACAATTACAATAACTTTAACAAAATGCGAGCACAAAGGACAAATCAATAATTAATGACAATCTGAAAGATCTGCTTGGACTCAGCATGAAGTATAAGCACTGTTAACGTCTGACATTTAAAAGAAAACAAGAATCTGTGCTGTTCAATTTGCTCAGAATTTATCATTGCTACAGAAAACAAAAACAGACAAGGAGACAATAACTTAAATCTGGTCTTATAAAACATTCGTAAATTACTAACTTAACGCTCAAACGTTTCAAATCTTTAAGCAACCTTGTTGCTTTCTGACAAGTACTTGTTAACATATAGCCGAGGGTTATTATCTATTCCAAGAAGTTTTACACACTTCACACGGGGTATTTCATAGTGGTTATCACAAGGTTTTTATTACTTTTATCTAGATCAATAACTCAAAAACTGGGTATTAACTAACATGCCACTGGTGGCGAACTAGTCAACGAATACACTCGTTTCATTTTGTGAAACATATTTAAGAATATACAGATGTGTATGCGCATGAGAGATGGTGCGATCATCAGGATAATTAGATCGGAGTGATCATCTGGATAATCAGATGACGCGATCATCAGGATAATTAGATTGGAGTGATCATCTCGATAATGAGATGACGCGATCATCAGGATAATTAGATCGGAGTGATCATCTGGATAATCAGATGACGCGATCGTCAGGATAATTAGATCGGAGTGATCATTGGATAATCAGATGACGCGATTGTCAGGATAATTAGATCGGAGTGATCATTTGGATAATCAGATCATCTGGATAATTAGATGAAGCTATCATGTGGATTAAAATGTTCAGTCATCAGGCTAATTAGATAGTCTTGATTGTTTAGCTAAATAAAAGATGTAATTTGTACAGTGTTTAGTATTGCGGTGCCCTTTGGAGGATTTTGTCCCAGGTACCAAGAGAAGAGCTCAATTAAACAAACTGCTTTCTGTTAAAATCAATAGGTAGTTTGCGACGACTGAGTTATGATCGATAATTAAGGCTTCATCTTTTCAATGAGAAGCTTTAGGAAAGACTGCCTAAGGTCTTGTACAGCTCCATTTGGGTTGCTATCCAATGAAGCCATTCATGGGCGCCCGCAAAATAGGTCAAAGGGGTCACTCCTACAAATTTAATCATGCAAGTGAAGCTGAATATATGTCACAAGATTCTGTTCAAAATGCTTAGTAAATATTAGCTTTATTTTCAGAATGCTTACTATACTAACTCTCCCGGCTGTGACAGACTGATCCCCACCTCTTAAAAAAAATGCTGAGGGCGTCCATGAAGCCATTGTTGATGGTGCTTTTCCTGTCCTCCACTTCTGAAATTGCTGCGTAACAACTTGCTGCTCTATCAAAGTGGTCAGCTTTTCTTTGTATACTAGGGCATACCTGTAGTTCTCTGAGACGATTGGAAATTGATAACTTGTTGTCAAATACAAGGTTTGACGAGTATACAAATTTCTGAAATTGTTGAAGTAACCCATTTCTACCACGGGCTAAATAACTAATTTTACAAGATAAAATGTTTACTTGTTTTTATTTCAGATTGCATCATTTTATAATTTTTTTTTAATATCAATTTCCAGAACAGAAATGTATAGTTAAAGTTCTGATAGTACAAATAAAGGCTGATGACGTCTGCAGATTTAAATATTAGAGCCTAGACGGATGGAATCAGTACACAATTAATAAAATCCGGTTCAGTACCCACGAATGTAGTCCCAGTCTATTTTTAGATCACTTTTTCCGGTCTAAATTTAGTGGTGATACTAGAGTCAGATTTTGGCATTCTTGGTAAGGATTTAAAGGCAATTGTTTATTCTTTAAAATGTGAGCTTATGGTGTGGTTGTCTGTATGTATTTCGGCAACAATGCACATTGAGTAATAAGGTCATGGTGATGATCCGGAAGTGAATTCTGTGTTCCGTTGCCTGGTGTTTTGTTTACAATTCAGCCTCTCAAAAAAATGCAGGTCAACCCTTGACAAGAACTAAACCGTAAAGTCATATTTGAAGGTATTTTAGATTAACATATGATTTGTATTGATTGTCACACAGTGGAAAGTTCAGTACTGAGAAACAAATGTAGAGAATATATAGTGAAATTAATTGTGTACTATGTCCTGTCAGTAAAAACTTGAAACTGATATAAAATTTTTATTATTAATGACATACACATGAAATTTTAATAGGTTATGTATATTGACTTTAAAAATATAAAAATGAAATTAAAAATAAAAAAATAATTTTAATTTTAAAAATTTAAATGAAATTTAAAAAAAAATAAAAAAATAAAAATTTTCCACTAAGTATACACATATATAATATTTATTTGGAATGATATGAAAATATATCAGCATATATATACTCCTACACCATATACAAGCTCAAATCATGGATATTTGTCAAATTTGATCAGAGAAAATATCTTTATTAGTCAAAATGAGACCCACATTTAAAATACATGAAGACAAAATTCTACTTTGCTTTGTACCTTTAGGTCATTGAAACTATTTATTTGGGGTCCAAACAGTTAATTTATGTGTTTATGATGGGGTGACTTCCTGAGTAACACATATCTGCTTGTATAGCTATCAGTAATTGTTTATACACATAGTTATAGGGTATTTAGTGAGAGGACAGAGATGAAGACTTTATACTAGAACCTGTTTAAGTTCTTCACAAAATCATATTAAGCTGTCAGAAAATGAAATACAGGTAAGAGGGGGTAAAATATACTTTATCCAGGTATATTTACCATTGCATGTAAGAAAACAGCAAAATGATGTAAGTTGAACACAGAATGCATTCCATTTTAGTGTTCACTTTCTTTAAGATGTTGATTGATGTAGTGCGGCATTGTGGCCCAGATGATATTGTGAGAATTCTCATGATCCATTTTGCTTTATGCATTATTAATGACTAATAATATTTGTTATCTGACACTTTAAAGATTACATAAGTAACATTCAAACAGATTATTTGAATTTAACTTTCTACAACTGATCCTAATATGGTTACATAGCTGACATGAACAAATATGCATATATTTTGTAATGTTTGGAATCAAAAGTTGACATTGTTAGGCTGACATAGTACCTATAGTGAATCTGTAAGGCTCAGTTTTGACTGTGTGCACTTAAAATATCCCAAGATGTTATTTTCATCATGAATATGCCTCTGTATGGTAACACATTTCAATTTAGTACTTTGACAGAGGGGGGTATTGCAGCATCAGCTGATATCTGATTCCATTGAATCATTGAATCATTGAACTTAATAACTTGGTAGCCAAGACTCTTAAAAATAGACTAAAAATGTTCAAACAGATTATTTGAATCATGTTTGCACATGTGATGTTACCAAGTGTACATTGCATATGTCCCACACATGCAAATATCCATCCTTGTTTACAAGTTTTCAGGATGAAAATTTCACATTTAGTTGATGATATAGGATCTATTGGTACCTATAGTTGATCTGTGTGGTCACATTTTGCTATATTCACTTGCAATATCTAAAATTATTTTTCCTTCATGAATAGGATTGCATATAGTAATAAATTTTAATTCGGTACATTGTCATTTGACTTTCCACTATACTGGTATGTATCAATGTTTGCACCAATGATCAAACCTCACCGTTCCAACATTGCCTTAAACTTTATGATACATACTCTACCTGATTAGTTATTTAACCTGTAAATGGCTAAATATGCTTGTAGAAACTTCATCTATTTTTAGGATGCATTTGTCACTTTAATACATGCCCATTGCTTCACATCTTTGAGTGTTACTCTATCAAGTTTACCTTTTTTAACCCTATTTGCAACCTTAATGTTATTTTGAAATCACCATTTCTAACACATTTTAACTTCATTTGCCTACATCTTTCTGTTTTTTTTTTAGAATTAAGTGAAACATGTTATATCTTTTCAGGTCTAGCCTGGTATCTGGAACAAAGTATTAGAGTTGTATCATTTTGGAAGCTCTCCAGTAGTTCAATGGTGATAGCAAGGTCTCATAAGAACATGTGCAGTCTGCTGCTATAAGTGACCAAGATGAGTTCATATTAGTACACTGATATACAGCATCTCAAAGACATGGCTTAGATCTTCATGACAGAGATTCACATCATTTTTCTGTAAGGTGGAACTACCCTGAAACTGTATTTTCATATTGCATTGTTGACTTTTGTAGTTATCGGCATTAAAATGGAATGCATATTTGCTATAAAACATGGTAGTGGTCCCATCAAAACTTTAAATTTGAGTGGGTTATTAGTTATACAAACAACTGCCCAAGTACCTAAAACAATAAATGTGGAACTTAGCACCTGTCATTGTTTCTTTAGTATGTACACCTATATGCATCTGGATAGGCATGTTGCAATTGGCTGTCAAAATCATTGTGAGCTATCATGCTTCAGTACCCCTGGGATTAATATTATCAGTTGTACAGACCTAAACTACCATTTGTTTTAAACACCATTCATTAATCAACTTTTCTGCCTTAAATTTGTGAAACTGAATGTCATAACTTGTATGAAAATTTAATTTTTGTAAAATAAATAGTTTTTAAAATTTATATATTTATTTAAATTTTTATTAAAATTTAATATATCAATATTATTTAATTTCAAGAATATTTTTAGACAGGCCTTATCAAGTATTACAATTAGGTTTTTACCTCATTGAAAAATTCCTATAATTAAGGAAGATATAGCAAATTTAGTTTTGGTTTCTTAAGAACAATTGGATCCCTATAGAACACAAGCACTACACACTTTCTGATAGCTGTCACGTGTTTTGCTTGCAAGGAAATTTCAAAAGACTTTATGTATGAAGTTGAAATAGTAGTGGCATGCCAAAAAAAGTTTGACAAAAACATTGACCCTTTCAGGAATCAGTACACAATTAATAAAATCCGGTTCAGTACCCACGAATGTAGTCCCAGTCTATTTTTAGATCACTTTTTCCGGTCTAAATTTAGTGGTGATACTAGAGTCAGATTTTGGCATTCTTGGTAAGGATTTAAAGGCAATTGTTTATTCTTTAAAATGTGAGCTTATGGTGTGGTTGTCTGTGTGTATTTCGGCGACAGTGCACATTGAGTAATAAGGTCATGGTGATGATCCGGAAGTGAATTCTGTGTTCCGTTGCCTGGTGTTTTGTTTACAATTCAGCCTCTCAAAAAAATGCAGGTCAACCCTTGACAAGAACTAAACCGTAAAGTCATCTTTGAAGGTATTTTAGATTAACATATGATTTGTATTGATTGTCACACAGTGGAAAGTTCAGTACTGAGAAACAAATGTAGAGAATATATAGTGAAATTAATTGTGTACTATGTCCGGATGATGGACCCGGAAGATTCTGCGCCGTGTTTGGAACGATTATTAGACCCTAACGCATACTTACTGCTGAGTAGAAGCTAGTACAAATGGGCTACTTCCTCAAATGGTTCACGTCTCCAGGGTTTGTGACCGTAATGGTGAAAATAAAGGTTAATTCGCCGGATTGGATTCATGCGATGGTCGTCCGAGAGTGGCGAGAAGGTATGACGTTACTGTTTTTTTTTTAATTGATATGTGTAGTTTTTCAGTCTTCGTGCGATTCTGAAGGGATAAAAGACGCGTGAGAAAATTCGAATCGAGCGGAGGGTTGTGGTTGATAAAACTGCATACTCCTGTGTAGAAACTGAGAAATCTTTTGACGCGATATTTTTCTTTCAATATTGATTTGTTGCTCATTATAAATATTACGTGCTTATGTTGGTCAGAAATTCAAGAGTTGCCTTCCATAAAAAATGTTAGGCATGAAAATTTATTTTGTGTGGTTGTTAAAAGAGAACTGATTGTTACAAGAAGTCTTCAGACTTGATATACACCGCACCGTGAAAAGTCATAGATTCTGGTAGATTGTCTTCTAAATTAGTAACAAAAAAAATGTCCGTTGTCTCTAAATTTTCCAGACGACATGAGTTGTATAATTTTAGTATTGATATAAACTTCTTATATATGGCCTTTCTAGGTTCACTGCTTATGTACGGAGACGAATTTTTCGGTTTCTTCCATAGTGAACAGCAATATCAATGACGTCATTTGATATGAACAGTATTTATCATTATCATAAGAAATCTTGCAAACGTGGAATGGTATTTTGTACACGTACTTAAGTAATTATTTCTTATCCAGATTGTTGTAAATTTTGGTGGTGATTTTCTCTCCTCAATTTAAGGCATATTTCTTGGCAAGTTTTGACTGTCATATGATGCCGGAGAATGACCTTAGTACTAATATTAGTACCTTAGTACTACGTTGTCAACTACAACAAAACAAGTTGAGGCTACGATATCGTAGCTACTATGACCTTTGAAATGTGGATTATTTGTACAAGTTATACATGTCTGCTGAAAATGGGGTAAGTCTGGCTTGGACGGAGCAGGCAGCGTTCGTTATGGCATTACTGAATTAAAAGCGTACAAAGATGACCGAAGAGTCTGACATTTTTCTGTTCTTAAAGTATCATAGCTGGGAGCACTAATAAAAAAAAATTCTCACATTGGATAAAATCTGCGTTAAGTTTGGCATCCATGTTAGCCTGGAAAACACTGTCAAACATGGAGGGTTGTTTGTACACAAATCAAAGACCACAAACACATTTAATAATGTTAATAGTACTGATGCGGAATAATCGTTGTTGGTGCGGAATTACTCTCTCTCTCTCTCTCTCTCTCTCTCTCTCTCTCTCTCTCTCTCTCTCTCCTTGTTATGCTCCAATTCTACCCCATGAATTGGAAAAATTTATTGTAAGCCCCCTTTCCCTCTCTTCTTTCGACATCCGGTGTACTTTATATTTCTTTCCTCGATTAAATGAAACTAAACTGCATCTTAAACTCCAAGTTTGCTGTCACATTAATTTGTTTTTTCCTTGCAATCCATCAGGCCAATAAAATGAAACTATTATAGACAAACATAACGGATACAATTACGTATTATTTGTAATAATTTTTTTTAAAACATACTTTACTTTTGTCGTTCTTTCCACTAGTAAACAAATCTAAATCGTACGTTTAACCCGATATTTGATCACAGTTCAGAAGCAACTATCATTTCTTGTGCACCGTAAGACCGTGCCAAAAAGCTAATTACAATAAATGGTGTGTGTGTGTGTGTGTGTGTGTGTGTGTGTGTGTGTGTGTGTGTGTGATTTGGATTTTTAACGTAGCTTTCACCATTTTTAAAAGTCAAATCACTAATTATGTCTACAGTGTGACAGTTTACAATGATGGCATCATACCGCTGTGGCATCATACCGCTGACATGTAGAATGATGTCCCACCCAGTCACATTATCCTGGCACCAGGCCGACCAGTCCGGAAACTAGCTTATAAATGCTAAGCGCCTAGCGAGGCAGCTTTTGGTACCATTTTCAAGTCTTTGGTATGTCTCGGCCGGGGTTTAGAACCCGCGACCTTCCCCATCCAAGGGAAGGGGTAGGGGCATTCTAAGCATTAGGCCATAGTAGCAGCCTCAAATGGAATAGATAATTATTGCATCTTATTAGTCATAGCTGATAACAAACTTGAAAAGCAAGATAATAAGTATAATTCAGAACATGTTCGTCATAACATGTCTCCTACAATGCATACAAATTATATCCTAAGACAATGAACGGCTTTAATTACTCAATATAAAAGTGACTCATGCCAAACTGATTGATATGCACTGAGCATGATTTTGGCATTTTGTGAGAATAAAAAAGGAACTGATGCGATGACTTGCTGTCCGATGAATTGTGTAATCTAACAGAGAACCACTATAACTATGCCAGTCTCAAGAAGCCATAAAGCTCAGAGATAAATTAATGGATTTTATCATATTTCTGGTGGTCCCGAGTACTAATACGTGGTATAGCGATGGTCTGACCGTAGTCAGTGTTATACATTACTTCTCAAAACTCCTTTGATCACGTTGGAAAACCATGCCACAGAACGTTTGACCAAGGGGTCAGCCTTGTGTTCAATTACCAGTGGAAATTATGTATGCCTGGAAGCTGATAAGATAAATATGACAACGATAGATATTCTGTTTCATAAACATTATATTTTTCGTTGCTTTCTATTCTATAAATGATCTAACAACCAAACCAGTGTGTCAGCAAAAATCTAAATTACACAAATCAGCTTGTGATGGCAGTAGAATGAAGGGACAGCTCCTACTCCAAAGCCAGCGATGGCAGTAGTATTTTGAGAGAAGGGACAGCCCTGATTCTAAAGCCTGTAATGACAGTAGTATTTTGAGAGAAGGGACAGCTCCTACCACAAAGCCTGAAATGGCAGTAGTATTTTGAGAGAAGGGACAGTCCCGACACTAAAGCCTGTAATGACAGTAGTATTTTGAGAGAAGGGACAGCCCCGACTCTAAAGCCTGTAATGACAGTAGTATTTTGAGAGAAGGGACAGCCCCGACTCTAAAGTCTGTAATGACAGTAGTATTTTGAGAGAAGGGACAGCCCCGACTCTAAAGTCTGTAATGACAGTAGTATTTTGAGAGAAGGGACAGCCCCGACTCTAAAGCCTGTAATGACAGTAGTATTTTGAGAGAAGGGACAGCCCCGACTCTAAAGCCTGTAATGACAGTAGTATTTTGAGAGAAGAGAAAGCCCCGATTCTAAAGCCTGTAATGACAGTTGTATTTTAAGAGAAGGGACAGCCCCGACTCTAAAGTCTGTAATGACAGTAGTATTTTGAGAGAAGGGACAGCCCCGATTCTAAAGCCTGTAATGACAGTTGTATTTTGAGAGAAGGGACAGCCCCGACTCTAAAGCCTGTAATGACAGTAGTATTTTGAGAGAAGGGACAGCTCCTACTCTAGAGCCTGTAATGGCAGTAGTATTTTGAGAGAAGGGACAGCCCCGACTCCAAAGCCTGTAATGACAGTAGTATTTTGAGAGAAGGGACAGCTCCTACTCCAAAGCCAGTAATGACAGTAGTATTTTGAGAGAAGGGACAGCCCCGATTCTAAAGCCTGTAATGACAGTAGTATTTTGAGAGAAGGGACAGCCCCGACTCTAAAGTCTGTAATGACTAGTATTTTGAGAGAAGGGACAGCCCCGATTCTAAAGCCTGTAATGACAGTTGTATTTTGAGAGAAGGGACAGCCCCGACTCTAAAGCCTGTAATGACAGTAGTATTTTGAGAGAAGGGACAGCTCCTACTCCAGAGCCTGTAATGGCAGTAGTATTTTGAGAGAAGGGACAGCCCCGACTCCAAAGCCTGTAATGACAGTATTATTTTGAGAGAAGGGACAGCTCCTACTCCAAAGCCAGTAATGACAGTAGTATTTTGAGAGAAGGGACAGCCCCGATTCTAAAGCCTGTAATGACAGTAGTATTTTGAGAGAAGGGACAGCTCCTACCCCAAAGCCTGAAATGGCAGTAGTATTTTGAGAGAAGGGACAGCCCCGACTCTAAAGCCTGTAATGACAGTAGTATTTTGAGAGAAGGGACAGCCCCGACTCTAAAGCCTGTAATGACAGTAGTATTTTGAGAGAAGGGACAGCCCCGACTCTAAAGTCTGTAATGACAGTAGTATTTTGAGAGAAGGGACAGCCCTAACTCTAAAGCCTGTAATGACAGTAGTATTTTGAGAGAAGGGACAGCCCCGACTCTAAAGTCTGTAATGACAGTAGTATTTTGAGAGAAGGGACAGCCCCGACTCTAAAGCCTGTAATGACAGTAGTATTTTGAGAGAAGGGACAGCCCCGACTCTAAAGCCTGTAATGACAGTGGTATTTTGAGAAAAGGGACAGCCCCGATTCTAAAGCCTGTAATGACAGTAGTATTTTGAGAGAAGGGACAGCCCCGACTCTAAAGTCTGTAATGACTAGTATTTTGAGAGAAGGGACAGCCCCGATTCTAAAGCCTGTAATGACAGTTGTATTTTGAGAGAAGGGACAGCCCCGACTCTAAAGCCTGTAATGACAGTAGTATTTTGAGAGAAGGGACAGCTCCTACTCCAGAGCCTGTAATGGCAGTAGTATTTTGAGAGAAGGGACAGCCCCGACTCCAAAGCCTGTAATGACAGTATTATTTTGAGAGAAGGGACAGCTCCTACTCCAAAGCCAGTAATGACAGTAGTATTTTGAGAGAAGGGACAGCCCCGATTCTAAAGCCTGTAATGACAGTAGTATTTTGAGAGAAGGGACAGCTCCTACCCCAAAGCCTGAAATGGCAGTAGTATTTTGAGAGAAGGGACAGCCCCGACTCTAAAGCCTGTAATGACAGTAGTATTTTGAGAGAAGGGACAGCCCCGACTCTAAAGCCTGTAATGACAGTAGTATTTTGAGAGAAGGGACAGCCCCGACTCTAAAGTCTGTAATGACAGTAGTATTTTGAGAGAAGGGACAGCCCTAACTCTAAAGCCTGTAATGACAGTAGTATTTTGAGAGAAGGGACAGCCCCGACTCTAAAGTCTGTAATGACAGTAGTATTTTGAGAGAAGGGACAGCCCCGACTCTAAAGCCTGTAATGACAGTAGTATTTTGAGAGAAGGGACAGCCCCGACTCTAAAGCCTGTAATGACAGTGGTATTTTGAGAAAAGGGACAGCCCCGATTCTAAAGCCTGTAATGACAGTTGTATTTTGAGAGAAGGGACAGCCCCGACTCTAAAGCCTGTAATGACAGTAGTATTTTGAGAGAAGGGACAGCCCCGACTCTAAAGCCTGTAATGACAGTAGTATTTTGAGAGAAGGGACAGCCCCGACTCTAAAGCCTGTAATGACAGTAGTATTTTGAGAGAAGGGACAGCCCCGATTCTAAAGCCTGTAATGACAGTTGTATTTTGAGAGAAGGGACAGCCCCGACTCTAAAGTCTGTAATGACAGTAGTATTTTGAGAGAAGGGACAGCCCCGACTCTAAAGCCTGTAATGACAGTAGTATTTTGAGAGAAGGGACAGCCCCGATTCTAAAGCCTGTAATGACAGTTATATTTTGAGAGAAGGGACAGCCCCGACTCTAAAGTCTGTAATGACAGTAGTATTTTGAGAGAAGGGACAGCCCCGATTCTAAAGCCTGTAATGACAGTAGTATTTTGAGAGAAGGGACAGCCCCGACTCTAAAGCTTGTAATGACAGTAGTATTTTGAGAGAAGGGACAGCCCCGATTCTAAAGCCTATAATGACAGTTGTATTTTGAGAGAAGGGACAGCCCCGACTCTAAAGCCTGTAATGACAGTTGTATTTTGAGAGAAGGGACAGCTCCTACTCCAGAGCCTGTAATGGCAGTAGTATTTTGAGAGAAGGGACAGCCCCGACTCCAAAGCCTGTAATGACAGTAGTATTTTGAGAGAAGGGACAGCCCCGACTCCAAAGCCTGTAATGACAGTAGTATTTTCGGAGAAGGGACAGCTCCTAATCCATCCAGAGTAGTTTGATTCTTTGGATATCTATTAGGAATATCGTCAACTGCATGGTGGGTAATTGTATTGGAAAATAATGTGTCAAAATCGCACGATTGATCTTAAAGCACTATTACCATTGATCTTAAAGCACTATTACCATTGCCTTTGAAAGTTCCATGTGAACGCTGATCGATCATACAAACAAAGTCAAAGCAAAATACATCAGGATTATTTTAAAATGAATTTAGTCAAACAAAAATAAAAGTTTCTATACATACGATTTAAAATAGGAAATACGGTGTGAACTTTTTAAGGAGGTCCTCCTGTTTAACTATGTGACAAAAAGAAAAACATCTCGTATCAAACTATCTAGTAAATATTGAACCCACAGAAGAATCAACACACTTATAACTTTGTCTAGACATTCTAATTGCTCCTCTCTGGTTGCGCATAGAAGCCAGGAGAAGGAATCCATGAAGAAAATTTATGTTCATTACATCATCAACCACCTGCATATAATTTAATCATCAGATGACAGAAGACGTAGTCTGAGGGTGATCCAGACGTTCCGTCATTAGAAAAAGGCGAGTAAAAACAACGAAATAATACTCCCAAACCACAAATTATTAAAAAGTTATTACCTGTGTACAGCGCAAACACTATAAACTGATTTACAATCTCATAATATACCAGTAAACCAGGCTGAACATTGTTATATTTGTATTGCATAGAACCAAAATAACCCATCCCATAATGCACCAGCAGATCAGTGTTTACAGTGTTTGATATACTTATAATGAAAATGATCAGAATAGATCCAGATTTGCTATCCCATAATGCACTAGAAGGACAGGTCCGAGAATGTTCTACTTGTATTGCAAATGAAGAGCACAGACCCAGGTTTGCCCTCCCATAATGCACCAGCTGATCAAGTTCCACAGTGTTTGTTCAACTTGTATTGCAAATGAACAATATAGACGCAGATTTGCCTTCCCATAATGCACCAACAGATAAAGTTCCACTGTTTGTTCAACTTATATTCCAAATAATCAATACAGACCAAGATTTGTTTCCTCATAGTACACCAGAAGCTGAGTGTCTACAGAGTTCTAGTTGTATCAAAAGCTAACATAATTGTTTTACTTGTATTGCAAGTGAAAATCATAGACCCTGATATGCGAACGCATAATGCACCTGTAAATCAGGGTCTGTGTTGTTTGCTTGAAAGTACTGCAGGATTGAACATAATAGATCCCGATCTATCAGCGCGACGGCTGATCAATGTCAGTGCATGGAACTGTTTGTGTTCAAACTGCTTCCCGGTGACGCAGGTAAACGACGTCACGGTCAGCACAGAGTGTCTGACCCCGGTGTCAGCATCAATCTTAGTTCCCATCACAGTAGGTTTTTTTTGTTGTTTTTTTTTTTTTTTTTTTTTTTTTTGTTTTAATTTTGACGAAAAAGGATGAACAGTTAACAAAAAGAGAGTGGCGTTTTGAGAGAAGTGTGATGGAACGCTGGGCTGCAGTTTGCTGGGTACGCCTTATATACCATTGCAAATGGTGTTTGTATGGCTTCACTGTACCCTCAGATATTCCTACGTGTGTTTGAACTAACGCCAATCAATGTAAATATGTAACGAAGATGCTATTTACGACGATTGCTACTACTGATTTCTTTGGTTCTAGTTATATGTGTAGAAATGGCATTTATTTGAAGTAGTAGCAGTAGAAGTAGTAACAGCAAGTAGTAGATGTGGTGGTAGTAGTAGTAGCAGCAGCAGTATTGGTTGTATTAGTTGTATTAGTAGTGGTTATGGTAGTAGTATTAGTGGCTGCTGCTGCGGTGGTAATAGTAGTAGCAGTAGAAGTGGTGGTGGTAATAGCAGAGTTAGTAGTATTGGTGCTGGTGGCAGTAGTAGAAATAGTATTAGTAGATTATATAGTAGTAGCAGTGGAGGTGGTGGTAGCACCAGTAGTAGCATTAGTGGTGGTGGTGGTACTAGTAGTATTGGAGGTGGTAACTATAAATGTAGCAGAGGATAGTTGCGAGTGGTCTGAGGTGCTCGCTTTTGCTGAATACTCACATATGTTACCTCCATGCACGTGAATTGGAGTTTCGGCTGGATCAACGTGAGTATATGAGAAAGCCTGGATCAATGTTAAAGCTACTTAAAAAATTTAAATCACACACACACACACACACACACACACACACACACACACACACAACCTATCATGCACTGAAACCTCTCTTTCTCTCTCTATTTCACAAACACACAAACACACAGATCGTATAATGTACGGAAACCTATCTCTCTCTCTCACACACACACACACACACACACACACACACACACACACACACACACAGCCTTTCATGTACTGAAACCTGGCGTTAAACTCACAAAAATGTAGCGGTGGCGATGGTGGTAGTAGTACTAATAGTAGATTTCATTAAGCTGCCTTACTACTTAATACGTGGCCGTTGATATAGCTGTCTACTCGGAAACAAAATGTGTTTGTTGAGATCTGATATTTGATTCGATCATGAAATGGCATCATTATGTCTATCTAATACTCAAAGAGTTTATTGATTTTTGGGTCATAAAGCCCCCGGAATAATAATATTTATTACCATCCACTCCAAAACAAACCGATAGCCCCGTAAACGATCAGAAACACGTCCAATATCCAGGTTATTATTCCATGTTAATTGGTTAGAAGAGCTCTTAGTGACCTGAACTCGTTAATGTGTCTATTATAACGATTTCCTTGAAAGTGTTGGAAAAATTAACAAATCAGCCCGCTTTTTTACGGACGATCAAACAAACCGTTATGGTTTGAAGTCAAAACGTATCCAAACCGTAACGTACTCAAGTAGAAACCTAACCAGACCCAAGTCGAAACGTAACTATGAAGGCCGAAACGTACCAAAACCCAAATGCATTCGTAAGTAAAAAAGTAACTATATAAAAATTTAGCTCATTTCTACGATTTATGACAAAACAATTATGTTTTTTGCTGTTCACCTAACAAATTAAAAAATATATATTATCACAGGCATACTATAAACCATGATAAACTAGGCGAATTAGGCGTTGACTTGTTGATCTATGCGGCTAATCAACTTAGATCATCAGTAATAAATTTCTTTCGCGTCTCTCTTTATTAAATTCGAGCGATGTTAAACAGTAATATAAAACATCATTAAGATCCACTTATTCCTAAAAGCCTTTACAGTAACCAGATCGTCTGAACTGAAAAAAAAAAATATTATCTCACACTTACAATCCACCCAAATCCAAATTAACTTTCGGGAACTTTTGATTATGAGCAACGATTACATTATGTTGTCAATATTATAACTTTCACCAAGTTCATTGCTGTCATCTTTGACAGGTTGGAAATTATAACATAAAAGCTCACTGGCCGGCAATTTTCTTGCGTTATGTGCACTTGATTTGTTGCACGGAAGTCCGATAAAATGCAATTTTTACATTAATCAGATTTATCGTTTCCCGACAACTGAACTGGAAATATATGCTGACTTACATGCAAAATCCCACCTAAATCAACTTTAATTGTGGCACTTTCTCTGTGCTAAGTATTTTCGGCATTTTTTTAACATGTACAATTAATTGTCACAGAGTGGTGTATTCGTGATATTGTCAGTATCAGGACTTTTACACGTACAATGGTTTGAGTATTGTGGCAAAGCTACTGACCTCTTAATGCTGAGCGCCAAGCACAGCAGTTGTTAGTACAATTTTTATTAGTCTCTAGTATGACTCGGCCGTAGTTTAGAACCAGCGACATTCGCAGTATGACTCGGCCGTAGTTTAGAACCAGCGACATTCCGCATCCGAGGCGGACGCTTTAACTACTAGACCACTGGAGCGGTCCGATCTCTTCTGAGTGTTGATATTAATGAATGGTAAAAAATATATGAGAAAGCTCTAATTTACAAGTTATATTTCCGAAGTTATCTATTTATCTATCTATCTATCTATCTATCTATCTATCTATCTATCTATCTATCTATCTATCTATCTATCTATCTATCTGTCTGTCTGTCTGTCTGTCTATCCACTTTGGCATGTTAATCATCCTTTACAAACGAATCATTTTTGCAAATTATACCTCATAGCAATGTGCTGAGTTATTCCAAATTAAATTATTTAAGTGCGCTCAATATCTAAGGAAATTTCAAAGTCAAAGATGTTGCATTACAATATTCAAACAAAAGCAATAAACCATCTAAGCCTATCCGCAAATTACCAAGAAGCAGGATCTACTAATATACGGAAGTTTTAACACATAAAACTTAGTAAATATCAGCACCTCAATGTATTATGTTTTGATTTAATTTGAGTACGTTTTGATTTGGGGTACGTTATGACTTGAGTAAGTTTTGACTTGTATACGTTATGATTTGGGTACGTTTTTGCCTGGAAACGTTTCTGTTTGGGTAATATCTAATTTTTCGCTCACCTACGCAAATTAATATGCTCTTTATCTGTGGACAGAAAGTTGCACCCTTACACACACACACACACACACACACACACACACACACACACACACACACACACACACACATACACACACACACTTTGCAGTCTGGGTAGGGTGAGGTGGGGTGAATATACTGAATAAGACGGATACGCCCTTCTGCATGACGTAAGAGGCGGATGTTGGAGCAAAATTTTACCATGGGATACATCCAAAAATGATGTTTCATCTGAAATATTCATGGAGTTTATACAAGAATTTTGTTTACTTGCTGGACAAGGATAAGTACAGCACACAACTGTAGATTGCAATAGCATATAATGAAATGAAACAACTTAAGATACTAACTAACAAACAATGTAAATTTAATATACATAACATTTCCCTCATAAAGAAAAAGAAAGATTTATCCAATAAAGATTTCTTTTTACTATCATTCAAATATAGATGCGACAAAAATTACATAAGATTAAATCTTATTAATGACACAAAGTATGCATGAAATAATATAATATTGCTATACACGTGAAGCTGCATCCGCTATTAAATTGTATTTTCCATTACCGTACCTAATATCATTATTGTATTCAAAGTCAACCATAATGATCTCCGATTTTTGTTTTTCCTTTTCTAATTACAGTAAGGTGGTTGTGATCACTGAACATAATAATCGGAGAATGAGCTAAACTAATATAGACTTCAAAGTCTTTTCAATGACAATATCAAATCCAAACATCTCTTCTCGATTGTTGAATAATTTCTCTGGTGCTTGTTAAATTTCTTAGAATAATAGAACACTGGATGATTACCACCAGTTTTAACTTCTTGAATCAATACTGCATCAACCTCAAAATTACTTGCATCAAAAAAGATGTTAAATGATGGACCGAACTTTGGAGCTGAAAGAACTGGCGCACTCTTAAGTATGGTTTTTAACTTATCAAAAGCCTCATGACGTTTTTCAGACCAATGGAATTTGGTTTCCTTATGAAAAACTAGAAGCAAAATTTCTGATAATATCCAGCCATACCTAAAATCGCATCAGTTGATTTCTACTAATAGGCACAGGGTATTCAGATATAGCCTTGACATTAGCATCTATAAGTTTTAGCGTGTCTATATCCAACGAAACTCACTTTTGGATAAGTTAATTATCATATCTGCATCAGCGAGTTTGTCAAAGAATTTACGAATAGGCGATTTTTTCATGTCTCATTACAGATGATGACATCATTGATGTAAGCATCACAATTATCGATAATTGATGGAATCATATTCATTAACAAAATAACAAATAAGTTCTTCTATGGCATCCTCTTCACTAATGGTCCTTTGAAACAAATAAATCTCATGATCTTTTTCCTGTTCGACGACAAGTGATTGTCGCTTGTCACCCTATTAAAATAAAGAGAACGATTACTTATCGCTGTGATCAATAACCTTCAATTGACCTGAATTGAGGAGCAAAGGTGACTTCATCAAAAGCTTGACCAATATATGTTTCAGATAAAGGTATACTTTCTTGATCAACAACATTCTCGAGAGTTTTTTTTTTTTTTGCCACAGCTCTAGTAACTGCACAGGCTGGGTATAAATCAGGGATATCTTTTTCAAAATATCTTGTGATCCAAACAAGCCTCCTAGTTACAAGTGGCTTGCTCACAGCCTTCTCCAGCTAGATCCTTGTCTATTACGAAATGAATACCTTCGATGGGTCAAGACTACACTCTCACAACTGTCACGTGTTCTGAGATTAAGTCTGATGACAAATTCACAGAATGGAAAGGAACATCAACAAAGCTGCTCTATACTCCTTAAATAAGATTGCTATAATTAAAAGAAAACTTCTCAAAAAAAGTACATGATAATAAAATAATAAGAAGCGCCTGTGTCCCTTAAAATTTTAATAGGGATAGAATTGATCGAATCGAGTTATAAAGAACTATTCAACATGAACGGCTCATAATTATCCATAACAGCATTAGACTGAATTTGTTTGACCCAACACATGCATTGCTTTCAATACATGACTGTGACCTTGACCTCTTAGAAATAAGAGCTTTTTGAATATGTCTGTCTTGCTTATATTTTACATTGTAGCAATCAGAAATAACGTGCCCTTTATTCTTGCAATAGGTACACATAGGAAGAGATAAGAACTTTTGATCAGTCCTATAACAAACTTTATTTCTAAACGTTGTGCCAGTTTGAAATTTGGAAGTACTCGCATTAGGATGAAATAGTTTCTGACAGAGGACTGCTGAGTGGAAGACTTCATGACAAAAGAAACTTTATGAGCTAAGAAATACTCGCCAACTATACGAGCAGCATTGTCCAAAGTTTCGACCTTACGCTCGTCAAGGTAATTCTTAACATCACTATGGACGCAATTATTGATTTCTGAGTTGTCTGAGGTTTTCGTAATCTTTATTAACTTTTTAAAAGAGCACCACCTATCAAGTTGTTGTGCTTTTTCCTTGTAAACTCGACATGAGTTTGTCCAGTTTATTCCTTTATAGTTCCTAAACTTTGTCGATAATCAGGAGAACTCATAATCCTCCAAGATAATTCCATAATCAGGTCATAATCAGCACTTTGTTGTAATGCTGGGGAAGTGCAGCTGTCACGATCTTTGCCAAAAACGCACTTTATAATAACAGAGTCCAATGCTTCCTTAGCTATTTAAAATAAGGAAATTATGTATCTACTTCTTTTTTTAAAGGGGGTACTAACCTAATATTCTTAGTAAAATCAAAACTTGAATTTGTAAAGTCGAGTCTTGTTGTTTACTTGCTAGCTCCAATTATTTTATCTAAATTGAAATTACTTTTCTTCCGTTTCTCTTTCAGTCTGCATCTGCAATTGCATTCTCTTCTCTCTATCTTCTGTCTTTAACTGCATTTGTCTTTAACGTTTCTGAAGCTTAAAATTTCTTATCTCAATTTAATTCTTGCATTTTAATTTCATTCTCATAACTTTTAAGGTAGAGTCAGATTGAGACTCGCTAATCAAATCCAAAACTTTTTCATCTAAAACATTCTACTCCACCATTTAATGTACCAAACTATATTTTATTTCTTTGCTTCGTAAAGAAAGCTTTTCCTTCAGCAAGCTCATATTTTCTGGTAAGCTGAAGTAATTCATTCTTTTTCAAGGAGTCTAACGCTTGTGATTAGATTACAAATGAAGCTTTTCACCTTAGACGACATTTTTTTCAAGCTTGATTTCAATAAAGATTTCTATAATGTTAAATAATACATGGAACATAGAAAAGTACAAAACTAAGTGAACTTAATTTTTTTTTTAAAAAAAAGTTTTCTGATATATTTTAGAGAAATGTGTATCCAGGATAAGTCCAGATTTTTCTGTTCCGAGTCTATGCTCTTAAAAGAAGGTTACAGTTAGCATTTTCTAATAAAATATATTACCTAACGGAAAATTTCAATGTGGATTGTTATACATCTTCAGAAGATAAAATGTTAGCTTTAATTAGAAGGTCTGTTATTAAAATTATAATAAAGAACCTTGACTAGACTATGTCAGGTAGGATAAGAGAATCTAAATAACCGAGACCCAGATCCAAATAACCATGTTTGTTTATAATAATAAGGATCCTAATCTTAAACCCTTATGCTTGGAGCATATTTTAGCTATCTAATAGATGTTTACAGAATTCTAAAAAATTCAATAATCCAGGTCAAGTAGAAAAAAAAACTTGCTCATGGACAAGGTGTTAAGTGTAACCTACAATGTTACATTAAAAATAACATCTAATGAAATTTGAAAAAAAAATACAAATTCTAACAAACAAACAACGCAGATTAAACATACATAACAGTCATTAAATCCCATACATGCATGCATTATTACCAACCTCCCCCTCCCCCAACTCTTCAGTTCTGGAAAACAATTTAGTACAAGGGTACCGGAATTTAAGAACTAAAAAGTAGCGCAGATTAGTACAAGGTACTAGAAACTAGGGCAGAAGTAGGTCCATTGTATCGCAGTTTAGTAAAAGGTACAGGAAGCCAAGGCAGAAGTAGGTCCATTGTATCGTAGTTTAGTAAAAGGTACCGGAAGCCAAGGCTGAAGTAGGTCCATTGTATCGCAGTTTAGTAAAAGGTACCAGAAGCCAAGGCTGAAGTAGGTCCATTGTATCGCAGTTTAGTAAAAGGTACCAGAAGCCAAGGCTGAAGTAGGTCCATTGTATCGCAGTTTAGTAAAAGGTACCGGAAGCCAAGGCTGAAGTAGGTCCATTGTATCGCAGTTTAGTAAAAGGTACCGGAAGCCAAGGCTGAAGTAGGTCCATTGTATCGCAGTTTAGTAAAAGGTGTACCGGAAGCCAAGGCTGAAGTAGGTCCATTGTATCGCAGTTTAGTAAAAGGTACCGGAAGCCAAGGCTGAAGTAGGTCCATTGTATCGCAGTTTAGTAAAAGGTACCGGAAGCCAAGGCTGAAGTAGGTCCATTGTATCGCAGTTTAGTAAAAGGTACCGGAAGCCAAGGCTGAAGTAGGTCCATTGTATCGCAGTTTAGTAAAAGGTGTACCGGAAGCCAAGGCTGAAGTAGGTCCATTGTATCGCAGTTTAGTAAAAGGTACCGGAAGCCAAGGCTGAAGTAGGTCCATTGTATCGCAGTTTAGTAAAAGGTACCGGAAGCCAAGGCTGAAGTAGGTCCATTGTATCGCAGTTTAGTAAAAGGTGTACCGGAAGCCAAGGCTGAAGTAGGTCCATTGTATCGCACATAATTCCTATGTGCAGTTTATATTTCCCTATAATGAAGTTCTGTGTAGAATATGTCATATCTTCTTCCATGTAGACCTCATAAATAAACGGTTCTTGTGCCAACATGACACGTTTGGACGTGTATATGCACAGACTTTTTATTGAATTTACGTGGTAACTTTATATTAATACAGTCTGGGATAGTTCGATAACCAGCAACATCGCTATATAAATGAGGTGATATGGTCTGTGAGTGTCTGATCTTATGGACACACGACATGCTTTATTTATAAACAGATTCTCATAGAATATGTTACATATTTTAACATCATGAAATTCTCAGGGGAATTCGATAGCTAGTGTAATTCATCCACAACAATGTGTTGATCTGGCCAGAAGCAGGTCTGGGGATGGGATACGCACTCCACTTATTAAAAAAACAAAAAAAAAACAAAAGCCAGCAGGAAAGACAACCGGAACGTTTTCAAGAATAAGTGTTCTGCACAGATTGTTCGTTAGATATATTCGCTAACAACGCTTAAAACGTAGAAGCTTTCAAAGGCTTCGTCTCCTGGGTCCCGATACCAGGACTTCTGTCCCAAAGACCCTCTGTTTTAAGTATTTACACCACAAACAAGCCCTCCCCACAAAATCCCAGGATCCGCCTCCACTGAGCTTTTGTCTGGGGACCATGTGGTTGCCCTAGACCCTTTATTTATGAACACAATTTTCATGTGCAGTGCTTTGAAACTTTAAATAAATGTCTTCAAAAAGTTTTATAATCAGCCCAATACACGCATATGTATAAGGTGATCTGTTATTTTAGCTCATCTGATCAAAAGTTAATTGGCCAACTGTTGTCCCGTTTGGCTATTATGTCAACACTAAATAAGTGCGCGTTCTCAAATATACTTGGGTCTTATGTTTCTTAAGAATGTTTCTAGCATTCAACATTTTCGTTACATACCAGAAATATCAATGCAATAAAAATCATCACTATCTTCCCTACTTTACATCTAAAGTAATTGGGTTTACGTGAGGCCATTTTTAAGGCTGATTACGGTGTCCACGTAGAGTCATGAACTAAATAAATTTGGATTGCAACAGTGAACATCCTCATGGACAGCATTACCTTGCAGTCCAAGGTAAACCGAAGCAGAGAAGTAAAAGAAGAAACCCTCTTCAAATATGTGGCATATGTTCTCATAAAGACTCGGAATTATTTTTAAAGCTTCGTAAAAATAAATAAATGACTAGTCGAAGAAGAAACAATCTCGCATGATATTTCCAATCTGATTGGTAAAAAGTCTTTCCCTTCCGTCGAGCTCTTTGAAATTTTGCTTTAAAATAGATACTACACCACCTCTATCTCTGTCTCTCTCATTATTAAATCATGGCTTTTGAACTAGGTTTTCCAGTCTGGCTAAAATAATGTACATGTTTACAAACTATTACGAATAAAAGGGTAAATTCCGATATCTATGAACATGTAGGTTTTTATGCTTAACAAATTCAATTAAAGTTTAGTTATACAAAGCCTTGAAAGAGAGTGTATCTTATCTGTTCATTTAAATTCAATTACGCCAATCAAAAACGAAAGCAAAAAAAAAAAAGCCCTGAATGCACAGGGGGATATACAACCACTTCTGACTCGGTAAGAGGTAAACACTTTGCCTTGCTGACTTAGTGCATTTACCACGAAATTGATAAAACGCCCCAAATTTAAGATATTCTAAATACTGTTAACCCAAATCTATTAAAGTCTACCACATTTCGCAGCGTTTTTATTTCTCGGTTCTCTCAGTGCTCGTTTATCCCATTTCTTCCATTTCTTACATGTGTGTAACCGCAGTTGTTTAATTTCGAAGACGCAATCCTTCCTTAAAATCTGTAAATATTAAACGAAGGCAAAATAAACACAAAACTATAATGAAAATCCCTCAGTGTGGCAACTTTTTCCACTGTTTTCTTATTTCTGCTACTCTGTGCGCCACCGTTGTTTTTCACGTTAACTTTCTAGTATAACAATTATTAGAAATAATGGCGCGACATCGCACAATGCACATCTGTGCTCTGACCGTGGGTATCGCCCGTTAGCAGAAACGATTGGAGTCGTCAAAACTGTTGGGCAACACTCAGGAGTGTCGACAGTCATCAGAAATGATTGCGTAACGTCCCTCACTGTAGAGCCTGGCGCCACTCGGGTATCAGCCGTTATCAGAAACAATGGCATTACGTCATACACTGCACATCATTACCCTGTTTAAATAAACAAAGCAAAATTATGCACATAATTTACGTAACTTATATAATCGTTAAAAAAATCGTACGCTATTACGTAAGTGCATTTCACCAACAAATCCGTAACAAAATGTACGTTAACGAGAATATTTCCCTAAGTTCCTTTCTTGTTTGGGGTAGATTATAATTAGACACAATATCGCAGGGCCCCGGCAAATCAGACTTTTCAATCCTCATCTGAACAACAAGTAGACTACGCGACCGACATATTCTTAAAAAAAATGCTGGGTCTATTTTTTGTCTGATTAAAAAAGGTAGAGTGCGCGCGCCTCTGTGTGTGTGTGTGTGTGTGTGTGTGAGAGAGAGAGAGAGAGAGAGAGAGAGAGAGAGAGAGAGAGAGAGAGAGAGAGAGAGAGAGAGAGAGAGAGAGAGAGAGTAATTGCTAAGTCGATCAATCCAAAATAAGAGAATTTAAAGAAAATAGATAAGCACTGGCTTCATTATTTATTTGATTCGCACGGTCATCTAGCAACTTCGCTGCTTTTATCGACTTTGACTTCCATCGAAAACATGTAAATGTTGGTTTTTCTGAAGCTATCGTGCTCCCAACAAATAAACCAGAAACGTCCACTACTCTACGAGGGAAGTTCTGCTATGATATCTGTGAAATCCTGTACATCATTAATAAAATGTTCTAAAATATTTCCCAGACATTGCAACAGCTAGGTAATACATCTGGAATATGGTTTTAATTTTAAGTCAGTTCCAACTATTGCAGTTTGTTCCTATATTTAATTTGCCCTGTTTGTTAGCTCGATTTTTTAAAATATATTTTAAAATTTCGTGATAGGTTTTGGGAAATGTAAAACTGTGACCTTGTTGACCTTTTGACTGAAGAATAATTATCATGATTAATATCTTAAACTAAATTTTTTTAAGACCTTCTAATTACAACTAAGATTTTATCTTTTAAACACTTAGAATCTTCATCTAGATTGAAAATTTCCATTAGGTAATAGTTGCTTTTAGAAAATGCTAATTGAAACCAGGTCAAGTAGAGGAGTATGAAATCTTTTTTTAAAGGAAAAATGATTTATTCCCGAAATAACATCTGAAGCAGAAATCGGTCTCGTTGTTGTGTCCAGTATTTAATTTGGACTAAAATTTATTTATTCAAATTATTTATTTATTGCAAGTACAAATTTTTCGTCTAAAATAATATCCTTGGAAATTGAGACTTGGATGTAAAGTGAAATTTAAAGGATATACCCTTGAATGTGTGTGTGTATATGTGTGTGTTTTAGATTTTTAAGGTAGCTTTAAGTTTTTCAGTAATATTGCTACGATGTCTGCAGTGTGGCAATTTATAGTGATGTCTAGCACTGGGTCATTGTGCCGCAGACACGTAGGATGGTGTCACACTCAGTCACACTTTCCTGACACCAGGCCAACCAGTCCTAACATTAACCCCTTAATGTTGAGCACCAAGCGGTTTATCTGCTTGTATATTATTTTTAATAAGCCTTTGGTATGACTCGGCTGGGATTCGAACACGCGACCTCTCGCATCCTAGGCAGACGCTCTAGACATTAGACAACCTAAACGGTTTCTTTGAAAATGATTATTATTATTATTGTGAATCAACAAAAGACTGATGGCACATTATTACTATTCAGATCATCACAGGCACATCAACACGTTCAGCGTTGTGTTTGTTTTGGAATACCACTAAGATTTATTCACAACATTATTTTTGGGGTCTTGTGTCAGTAATTCTATGATTATTTGGATTTAATACCTAATACAGTAAGTTCTTTTTTTTTTACATTCTTACTTTGTGTTCAAGGGAAATAAATATTTGTTGAATTTTACAAAACTTGTTGGTTTTCGCTATTTTCTGTTACTTTGTTTAAGACCATAAAGTCTTAACAGTTTTGTTGTAAAATTAAATTTGAAAAATAATTCATTATTCGAAGGCTGATGGCCCCTCTCGCCTCTCTTTCCAGCTTGTCAAACCTGGGAAGAAAGTTACACTGTACTGTATCCAATACGATGTCAAACAGAT
The DNA here is from genome assembly GCA_016746295.1 of Potamilus streckersoni. Taxonomy (NCBI): domain Eukaryota; kingdom Metazoa; phylum Mollusca; class Bivalvia; order Unionida; family Unionidae; genus Potamilus; species Potamilus streckersoni. Next base: position 3,342,794 of record JAEAOA010000900.1, on the reverse strand, counting down.
TAAACAGATTAATCTCTCTCTCTCTCTCTCTCTCTCTCTCTCTCTCTCTCTCTCTCTCTCTCTCTCTCTCTCTCTCTCTCTCTCTCTCTCTCACACACACACACACACACACACACACATACACATACACATACACAAGACACATAAACAAGCGCACACACATGCAATAGATTATCTCAACACCAGAATTAAGTTCAATTAATCAGTTAATCACTTTGCATGATTTTTATTCTGTAATGTTCGTTGTTTATATGAAATAACTTTTTAAAAATGTATTTCGTACTTTTGTACCTTCGTTACTGATGCAAGCACGACTTTGCCACATTTATGTAGTGGAAATGATCTTGGGCCATTTCAAATTTGAGCTGTACTATTTAACAATATCCTATATAAGCTGGTTCACCAGTTTTCATCCACTTATAACCCTTTAACCTTTGACATCCATTTCCCATCCTCCAAATCGGTACTGAAAACCCCCTCCACAGAATACCTCTTTCATTCATCTAAGTTTTGATGGAAAAGCCACTGACCTTCCAAATTTAATGAAAAACGAGTAGTCACCTGGGTGGCGGTCCTTTAAATGATTTTGGAAAACTCAGATCACATCCTTGATATCGTCCAAACTTTTATTGGAAATCATTGACAGCTGGCATTCAGAATTTAATGAAAAACCTGGGCCACAGTCCCTCGTTACTTTATGAAAAGACCCATGGGCCACTGGTCTTCAAAATGTTATGAAAGTAAGGCGGGCAACAGTTATTCCTATGTTATGAAAAAACACTCCGGATCACTGTTTTTCGAAAATTTCATTTTAAAATGTCCGAACCTGAGGTAATAATTTTATAAAACTAAACCATAGGTCACTAACCATAAAATGTTACCGACAACCACTGTTCCTGAAATTTTTATTAAAAAGTCTGAGCCAATGGTCGTCAAAATATTGACGAAAACCCAGAGCCACCAGTCCTCGGGCATAAAGTATTATTAAAATTCAAGCCCATTCTATGCTACAATGTTGGTGGCAACTAATTTCAGACGTTACCCAAAAATTTTGAATAACCGTACATTCAACGAAATACCTACGATCAAAAATAAAAACACGTCTAAAATGGCGGCGAATTGCCCGTGTGTATGTGTGTGTGTGCATATATATATATATATATATATATATATATATATATATATATATATATATATATATATATATATATATATATGCAACATGTGATTCATTCCCAACTCAACATGGCATGGCAATATTGCTTATTTCTACAGGTTTTCCAAATACACTTTACTTTTTCCCCGATTCTATCAACGTTATACGAAGACACATCGTTTACATGAAACTCCGTAGAATAAACAATCTTTCGAACTTTTGCTTCCTTCTTCGTACAGTTTTTCATGTGCTGTGTGTACTACAGCCACTCCATTCCTTGTTAGAGAGAGTGTCGATAAAAGTGAATCTAGTGTTCGTGTTATTTGAGGGACTTCCTCATATGTAACGGTAACGACCTGTTGGGAAACAAACGCAGAACACTAATAAAAATTAATTAGTTGACAATAACACAAAGAAACAGTAATTATCAACAACGTGTGGAAAAAAAGCAAGATATAATAATGAAGGAATTAATATTGTCACCAAAAAATGTCATGTCTCATTTTATCTCTTTTATTTGATTTTATGTTCCAATTACTTGGTAATATGAGGTTTTATAATTAATATTATACTCTTTGACAGACAATACCCCCCCAACACATACAAGAATTTTAGTTGTAATTATGGCTATATAGTGATAGCACCCACACATGGGGGTAGGGTCTATTCCATCATGGTAGATAATTTGATATAATTTATCTGATAATCAAAGAAATTATTATCTTAAAAATTATGAACAGCACATTATTATCTTTTCGGAGTATTTCAATGAACTATCTAGAAAACAAATCGACATATTATTTACAAAATATACAAACAAGTTTGGTAAAAAAATCCAAACACTGACAACTCAGGAAATGGTTCATTTTGGTGTGGTGAATACGCATCCTTTCATAAATTGTGGAAAGAAAAAGCAAGATACCACATCGTGGATTTGTGTGAGTGGGGAGTGCGTTATCACATTGTTAATCTCAATTTGCAGATATCAAGGTTTACAGACTTTTCATGTGCCTTTCTGTAGGAAATTGGGCATGGAAGTGTTGCGTGCAATGTAAAGAAAACACATGTATAGTTATCAATAAGCCGTAAATAATAATGACATACTTGAAAGGGGGATTTCTAAATGAACACAATGATCCCATAAATACTTAATAAACAAACTCACTGTTGATGAACCAAGACAAAATCAAAACAGATATATCTAGGCTCAACCAAACACTCAACAGGTAAGATAGTATAATGGGATGTTTCAACGGTAGAACCAAGAGGCATTCACTATGGAAAACGTTAGCATGGAACTGATTTCCGACAAAGAAAAAATTTACTTGATAAAGTTACAAGTTCAAGTGCGGCGGAGATAACCAATAATGACTGATGAAAATGACTGATAAAGACAGTTAATGTCCTCATCGCACCATGTATTACATACTTTATAAAGGGCATACACATCGTATATACAAGTCGCTAATGCATCTGGGCCGATTTTACCTGCATTTATGTGATGACGTTGGAAAGGATACTAGGTTTCCTAAAAATGTCACTTGTTGCTTACTTTTACCTGTGTTTTATTTGTCTATATAATTCCAAGGAAATATGATATAAATAAAGTTTTAAAATGACACGTCGAAGTAGCTGATCAGAGATGATCTGGGCAGGCATGAAACCGCTACCCTTGGAATACGAATATGACGCACCACCAACTGAGCTAATTAAATTAAAAAAATATAAAAAATATTAGAGTTCAGGTTGAAATATCCAACGAGCCATTAAACCTAGCAAAAATTAACGTAAAAAATCTAATCAATTATCTCAGTATGAAACTAAATATATTTATCACAATTTCATTTGAGAAGGTCAAACGGTTTTACGTAATCGTACCAAAAACATTTCCACCGAAGACGCATAAAGTCCAAATAAAGTTATTAGAATTTATGAAACATTTCCAATATTCAATTAAATGGCATGAAAAATGAAACAGATCCATCACATACTGATAATAAATGACAACCAAATAGGCACAATAAATATATATGACAGATGTAAATGAACATATGATATTGCACGAGATTTATGTGCGTACAAAATGTTCTTTATGATATTTAACTACTTAAATAAAGATACTCTATATATTTTTTAAGTAACTACCGATTCTGGGTATCTTATCACACGCGTGTTAAGGAAGTATTTTTGTTTTGTAAAAAAAAAATTCTTGTTAAAAAATTCAAAATAAAAATATACAAGCTGAGATAATAATAATAATAATAATAATAATAATAATAATAATAATAATAATAATAATAATAATAATAATAATAATAATAATAATAATAAGAACAATAACAACAACAACATGTTTATCAAAATTTCATTTGCTCAGCTTACCGGGATTCTTCAAAATTGTCGTACAAGGTTTTCCCCGATAACCATCAAGTCCATTTAGTCACAAGAACTTACATGCACCTATCACCCGAAAAAAAAATATGCTTACAAATGAAGTAAGTTGAAAATATAGTGAATATGCTACATAGTAATATTACCTGCCGAACAGATTTAATTTCAATAAATATTGATATTAACAGAGTTTCAGATATCATTTCAATTCATATTAATATCAAATGCCAAACAGATTTCAATTCACAACATATTAATATTAACTGTCCACCAGATTTCAATTCACTACATAATATTAACTGTCTACCAGATTTCAATTCACTACATATTAATATTAACTGTCCACCAGATTTCAATTCACTACATAATATTAACTGTCTACCAGATTTCAATTCACTACATATTAATATTAACTGTCCACCAGATTTCAATTCACTACATATTAATATTAACTGTCCACCAGATTTCAATTCACTACATAATATTAACTGTCTACCAGATTTCAATTCACTACATATTAATATTAACTGTCCACCAGATTTCAATTCACTACATAATATTAACTGTCTACCAGATTTCAATTCACTACATATTAATATTAACTGTCCACCAGATTTCAATTCACTACATAATATTAACTGTCTACCAGATTTCAATTCACTACATATTAATATTAACTGTCCACCAGATTTCAATTCACTACATAATATTAACTGTCTACCAGATTTCAATTCACTACATATTAATATTAACTGTCCACCAGATTTCAATTCACAACATATTAATATTAACTGTCCACCAGATTTCAATTCACTACATAATATTAACTGTCTACCAGATTTCAATTCACTACATATTAATATTAACTGTCCACCAGATTTCAATTCACTACATAATATTAACTGTCTACCAGATTTAAATTCACTACATATTAATATTAACTGTCCACCAGATTTCAATTCACAACATATTAATATTAACTGTCCACCAGATTTCAATTCACTACATAATATTAACTGTCTACCAGATTTCAATTCACTACATATTAATATTAACTGTCCACCAGATTTCAATTCACTACATAATATTAACTGTCTACCAGATTTCAATTCACTACATATTAATATTAACTGTCCACCAGATTTCAATTCACTACATATTAATATTAACTGTCCACCAGATTTCAATTCACTACATAATATTAATTGTCTACCAGATTTCAATTCACTACATATTAATATTAACTGTCCACCAGATTTCAATTCAATACATAATATTAACTGTCTACCAGATTTCAATTCACTACATATTAATATTAACTGAGTTCTAAATTTTGTTCATCTACATATCAATATCAACTGCTATATATTAATATAAATTACTTTCCATATTATATTTCACTGCCGCATATTAATATTAACTGCTACACAATATCAACTGCCTTACAGATTTCATTTCACCACAAATTAATATCAAATGCTACATAATTAGCATCAGCAGCAACATGTTAATACCAACTGCTATATATTGATATCAACTGCTACAATGATATCAAATGATACATATTAGCATCAGCTACAACATAATAATACCAACTGCTATATATTGATATCAACTGCTACAATGATATCAAATGATACATATTAGCATCAGCTACAACATAATAATACCAACTGCTATATATTGATATCAACTGCTACAATGATATCAAATGATACATATTAGCATCAGCTACAACATAATAATACCAACTGCTATATATAGATATCAACTGCTACAATGATATCAAATGATACATATTAGCATCAGCTACAACATAATAATACCAACTGCTATATATTGATATCAACTGCTACATATTAGCATCAGCTACAACATAATAATACCAACTGCTATATATTGATATCAACTGCTACATATTAGTATTAGCTGCAACATGTTAATACCAACTGCTATATATTGATATTAACTACTACATTAATATCAACTGGTATAGATTGATATCAACTGCTAAATATTAATATTAACTGTCTTCCAGATTTCATTTCACTATATAAAGTGGTTTCTGCGTAATCGTGCTATCCAGGTTTTCATTTTAAAAAAAAAAATCTATAAGGGCAGGAAGAATTTTTTAAAACTTAGATCACAATTAAGTGGTTTTATGATCATTTACGTGTTGATCTACATAATTTATTTTCTCAGCATGAATAAACATAACAATTGTTTATCTATTATATAAAATAACAGTACTATAAATGTTTTCCATGCACATATATTCGTATGGGTATGTTGGCACGTGCCGTCAAAAGGCCTGTGTGCTTTCGGCATGTGGCTGATGGGCACAAAGATAATGTTTTGTTTTGATCACGTAACCTATCTTCCAAGTCAAAACGGTAACGGCAATGACATACGGAATAAAGTCGAGACCTGAACGAAGTTATATGTTTCATGTAATCATGTTGGGTGATTCTTGTAAACCAACAAATATGTTGTTCTTGGGTTTAACACTATTTTTCATCCCATGATATGCTTGCTATACAAAGATGACCCGGGTATATGACGGAGAAAGAACCAGGAATAAAACCAGGGAAGAACCATCGATTTCCGGGAAGCTGTTAACAAGCTTTCTCACATAACGAAGCTGCCCGAGTCTGGGACAAATATGTAATGAAGTTGAAAGTTTAAATCTTTGTTGTTGTTGTTGTTTTTTGTTGTTCTTTTAAAGTGTATTTATAAGACTTTTTTGGTCATAATACGAAAATTCCATAGCATATAAACTTTAACTGAATAAACTGCAATTTCCAATTTGATCATATATTGACTAATTTTAAAAAAAAATTATAGAATGTCAAAAAGTGAGCATCGTAATCTTATGCCATTCTCGCGTGTAACTTCGCGTTCTCTTACCTGGTGATCACCACTAGGCGAATAGCTAGACAGTCTTGACTCATACGTAAGTTTACAGCGACCAATGAATTCCCCTCGTCGCGTACGCGAACAGCAAAGAAAGTGGTTGCGAATATTGAATGTAAACACTGGTCACAGAATTATGGAGCTATTTTTCTCAATACCAAGGTTAGCTGCAATACTAACAAATCATACAAAAAATTGGTTTGAAATGCATTATTTTTTCATGTCAAAATTTTCTTACGTAGCATATATACTATTTTTCTCCGTTAGATCTGATAATAATACTTTATATTTAATCCACAGACTGTGTTCGGCAGAGACAAATTTGCTAGTAATACGAACAACATAATGTGACCTAATTCGGCTGCATTGTATAAAGCAATGAATAGCAGATGCGGAACCAATAGTTGATGGGTTTACAACGTTAATTTTGACATGAAATAATAGTTTTAACATGACACAAGCTTGATAAATATCTGAGACATTGATCAATGTCTGAATATATAGCATTCTTCCAGAACCTCTGTAATATCTTTTTCACAGATTCATCGTTACCCAATAACCACTTTTAAATTCTATGCCCAGTTACGATAGCTGCCGTGATGGCTGTATTGAATGTTGTATAGGCAACATTTTCAATTAGGGCCAATTAGACACCAAAACCGGTCTTTAACTATTGTTGCTGTGGATTTAACGCCATTTTCTACACACGATACGCTGCAAATGACAGCCAGCACAATATATGCTTTTCGGATGTCGGTGGAAAAATAATGCTTGGAGGAAGAGTCTACGTAAATAGTGTTAGACTCATTATCTCCAAAAAAACTTCATGGGTGAAAAATGTGCGGCGTGGAGGTGCAGTATAAATCGGGTGGCAGAAAAACACAAGCTGTCATATTCAGTGTGTTTGTATAAAAGGGTACAGAGTGTGTCTATAAACACTTCCCGTTTTTTGTGTATGAGAGTATGCAAGTCTGTGTGAAAGTCTTGTCCATTTCATCCTATTCATTTACACCCTCTTGTATAATATTATTTTGCATATTTTTGTGTGTGAAAGTGTATCAGTACATCCTACCAATTTCTTTGGATGGAAGGGTGTGTTTAGAAAATTGTACAGTATGGCCAAAGATTCAGATCATTCTATAGTAAGTGAACTATTTCCTTGCTACAGCCTGAAGCAATTATTTTTTTTTATAAATGGCATGAACGAACCTTTTCGTCAGCAGTCAGGTGAGAGGAGCCACGAGTGGCCGAGTGGCCTAATATGCTCAACATTACCAATCACAGCCATCTCATTCTGTCCTCGTGGTTTAAGTCGCGGACTCGGCCAATGTGGATATATGAGAATGCTTGCCCGTAGCTTTCTTAGGTCATTGGTTCTTACCAGAGTTTTCCCGGGTTCTTACTCCACCAGTTAAACTAATAGTCATGAATAACTAAACATGCAATAAAAAAGCGTTAAACCCCAAACAACAACAAAAGAAACGAGACACCAAATACTGCTAGCTTAGCGATTTTTATTTTTGAATTTATAGGTTTCACTATCCTTATAATAGACTTGGGAATTTAAAATAATCTGGTTTACCTTTGTTATATTTCCAACACTTGCATTGACAACATACACAAACTTATTACATAAATCCTGAGCTGGCCTTTTCAACCTAGTTTGTCATATCACATGCAACACACATTTTGATGAAATGCCAAAGTGTAATGCTTACAAAAACAGCAAACGTAGGTCAAATGTCGCGTCTAAAAGTGCTACCCTCACCCTAGGGATAAGTGTATCTCCAATGAAAAATTCACAAATTTCTCAATCAGTTATTATGGGAATAATAACTCTGAAGGGTGACATTTTGCAGTATATTTTGTCTTCGCGTGATGAGATTTATATTTTATTTAGAAGCATATCAATATTGAAAAAAAAATTCAAGAATAATTGATACAAAAATTAAATTCATTTCATATTTATCTTTCTTCTTGTAACTCAAACTGAGAGCCTATATTGGGTAATTATATAACATAATTGATATGGAATTTAGTCGATACATTTGGTATGAGTTGGAAAGCAGAGGTCCTGTGATTGTTCATAGTATTGACCAGACACCAAGATTCTTTTTTCCAGCTACAAAATAGTCCACGTCCCCTCTAATAAATGGTGTCTTTCAAATTTCTTCATCATTAGATCTAGATTACAGACCTATACAATGTACATCTGTAACAAGCCACACACAAGCTACGATGCCTGCAACACGTATTATATACCATGTTACGCAAAGAGCGGAGATTGTTGGGTAACTTTTTTGTAGTAAAACTGGATTAAGTGATTGATTTCTTCTTTTATATTCAATTACTGCAAACCATAATACACAAATTCGTGAAGATACTAACCTGAGTAAACTTACAGTAATTTGCAAAAACTGACCCCTTCAACGCTTGTTAGAAATGAGACAGCCAACACATTAGCCATCCTAACATATATCATTTCTAGTTATATCTTGATGCAAAAAAAATTCACTTATAGTTTTAAAAAATACTAAGTTTGACATTTTACGTTTAATGTAATACATACATTTAATTTACAATGACTGGAATAGTTTCATATTATGATCCACCTTTTCTTACGACCAGAAATCTTGACGTGGCATTAGTGATTTTTTAGCTGGCTATTGTGGCAGCCATAGTGGAAGTCAGACTGGCAAAAGTTTTATAAACGACTAGCTGATATGATCTTTCATTAAAAAGCAGATAACTCAATTCAAGATGGTGACCGTGGTGGGATTTCTGAGCGGCACCATTTACGTTCAGGACCAACCAGACACCATAGGAATGGTTTTCGTAAACATCTGATGTTCGCATGATGATCCACTGAGAAAAAACAATGATAGCAACAGCTCCGAGGCAGCCACATTGCATATGCGAGTTCCACCAAATTTTCAGTCGTAACTAGAACAAATCCACCTGCATTATTTGCCAAAAGGCAATCATTTATATTCTCAATAATATTATTGTAGATAACTTGAAACAATACTTTAGGTTACCGAGTGATCTTAGCAGGATTTCATTTTTATTATCCTTAACATTGTTTAAAACTTGTTACTTTCGTTATCAACGATTTGTTTCCATCGACGAACTGTACGAGATATGTCCGTTTGTAAAATACATGTACTTTCTTTTTTATCTCGTGATTCATAAGGAGTGGCACGAGTAAAAACACCGTACAATCGCTAATGGTGGAAAGTGATACAGATGAAGACGAGAATTTTAAGCTCATGCTAAATTCTTAAGAAAGTGTTTAAGACGAGATTATTAGATTATTTGGTTTTGTTTGTTTTTAAATTTAAAAATAATTTACCATGATTTGAAATGCAGGCCTATGCCTTTGCTTTTAAATGAGCTACAAATAACCGATATTTTGGCAATGTTCTAGATACTGCATATTACTTACAATGTTTTGCACCTCAGTCATTAAGAAATTAATAAAATGGTGCAAGAAATGTCAGTTGCAATTCTGCAGCAATTTGTCATGATAACGAATTTGCCACTCAGTTCGGTAAACTACACTTTTCTTGAGAAATTTGGCTTGAAGCATGATGTATAGCTTAGTGTAAACGTAAACGTTCGACTGTTTATATAACGTACTTCGTTTTTGTTTGCGTGCTTTTTTTAAAAAATACTCCTCCTTTTTAAACATGAACTTTTACATTCTGGAGGGGAAAATAACCCTTTGTCTTTTCATATAGCAGACAGTTGGGCAGAAGAAAAAAAAGATACAGCACGGATATCTTATTACATGTTTACATTAAATTCCTGCTAAAGATGTGCTTTAACAGACTGGACGTTAGATAAAAGGTCAATCTTTATTCAGCATAAAACACGGTAAAGTAATTATTACTGAATATGTATATGACATTCAGGAAAACGTTGTTTCTGATTCAATCAAAAGACGGAACAAGCAGGAATACTTTCCAAGCTAAATAGGAAATCAGTATTAGACTAGAGTACGAGTCAAGTTTTCTATTATTTAATACTTCCACTGTCACTCACCCTCCAGCCCACCTATACAAACACACGCATGCACTATGAGGACGAGAATTAGAGGCGGCAGTTTTTCGAGTGACGATGTGCTTTGTCCATTGGAAAATAATCAAATGTACCACACTAAGCGAACAACCTGAAAATTAGACAAAGGCGGATCTGTGTGAAAAAAGTAAAAGGTACACAAACGAACAAATCGTAGTTGTTTCGTAAATAATAATAACTGCCATGACTCACATCTCGAGTATATTAGGTCTTCATGAAATATACAAAGAAGACATTACATCTGAACGACAATGTCAGTCAACAAACTTGTCAGGTACGTCGATTGCTCTAAATGTTGTATATATTTTTTGGAAATTTTATGTCCTACATCTATGCATAATTTTTGCCTACCTTTAGAATAAAAGGTAGTAAAACAAAGTAAAAAACAAACAGTATAACACGTATAAAGAGACTAGACTAGCCCAAAGTGAGCATTAGATCGCTCACTTGGCTTACACAGGTCTTCGCCCTTAATAATCGCCCTCTTTACTAACACTAGTCTACAAACTTAGCCCTCATAACGCCCATCTGAGCCCTCATATCGCCCATCTGATATAGAGTCTACAAACCTATGCACCATGTCGCTCACCTATATTACGCGGTCTGCGGCCAATGCCTAAAATCGCCTGACTTTCGGAAGCCTTAAAGTCGATCCAGAATGCTCCTTTCAAAGATGACCCAAACATTTGAAAATAGCGTCATATTGTTTTTCATCCAAGACATTTTTTTGAAAGCATGGTATGTAGTAAATGCCGCCATATTCAACTGCTGATTAGAACAGTACGAATTATAAGAATATACTGTCGTCATGTTGTATGAAAATTTTGTTAATTTAGATTACAATTTTTAAACATGTTCAACCGCTTTGCTTCTGAAACAGAAAGGTACCCCTATTTAATGACAGTATCTCGTTAGTATTAATAAAACGCTGAGACTTTGAATGGAAGATAATCTCTGTCAAGCTTGGTCGAACTCCGCTAAACTGTTTTGGGGAAGTTATTGTAAGGAGCGAAATCCAGATTTGATACTTGTGAATTGGTATCATTGGCAAAAACCTGAAAGGCAATGACGTCTAGTGCGCTATCTGATAAATTAGATCTAACTTAATCCTTTTAGAGATGTTAAAAATGGCAAATGTCAACTGATGTCAGACAAAAGACCATATCATGGTCTTATCTGACCTTATGCCTAAGTTAGCCAATATTCAATATAAGTAAATTATACTGATTATTCTAACAATCTATAGAAGTTTGGATTATATTCACAGAGACTCCAAGTTCTATTTACCAATTTTTACATTGTTGTCTAGGGAAATAAATTGTTTTGTTAAAATATAAAAAGTTTGTTGATTTTCACTCTTTTATTTGTTACTGAGTACGAGCCCTTGTCACGTAACAGAACAATGCCACAAATTTCCCAACTAACAGCAGAAGTCGCGTAAGAGAACCTTATATTCACTGTATGTGCCTGCCATAGTTTTTTTTTCTCTCCAGAATTAGCCTTTTTGGTCTAAGGCGGCGAGATCAAAGAGACCATATGGAACTTGGCTGTATATTTTTACTCGCAACATTTTACACTATAACTTAAACACTGCACTTTCATCTTCTCCAAGTTAAACAAGTACTAGACACTTTCAGTTATTAAAACCACTGAAATTCTGTAACTGGCCTTCCAAATCACAACAGTCAGGCAAAGTCACAGTAAATGTGTTCTTTTTTCATGTACGCTTCTTCATGAGTTTAAGTATATGAGTAAATAAATGAGAGTCACAGACGGGTATATGAACGGTATCACTTTCAACAGTAAAGCGGCAAGGCTGTACGGTACCTCACATGTAACAGTTTACAGCATCTCTCTGGTTTCATGCCATGACATCAAATTCGTCCTTTGTTCAACTTTGTTGAGTAGATACTATTTTTTCTGTCTGGAAGTCATCTTTCTCAGTCATCTTTCTCAGTGAACGTCGATACTCCAATTAATAATTTGTTCTTCGAACTTTTTATATTGGAGAAAGTTGCTGCACATAAAAAATGTCGGTGTAAAGATTACTGTATTTTTATATCAGAGTAGTGAGCTCCAACACTTTTTTTAACTTCAAAAACTTTTCTTTAAACTTCAAAAACTTTTCTTTCAACTGCAAAAAATAGTTAAATAAAAACATAGAAGAGAGGTATAGAGTTTAACTTTTCATTTTCTTTTTGTGGAAGACGTTGGCATACACAAGCATAAAGCACAGACTTGCAATGATTGAATAGTAGCTCCAGTTCTAAGAAAACTGGATGCCCTGAAAAGGACTGTGGTCTTGAGAAAAAAAAAATATATGAACTTGACAGCATCAACTGCAACTGCCTTACACTTTTTCCACATTCAAATCCAAATCCTGATGTGATAACTGCTGACACTGGTCTAGTGGAGGGTTCGTGTGTACGTATACATCCTTTTCTCCAAAAATATTTAAAACATGCTTCTCGAATCTTTTAAAATTCCTTGTAACTCTCTTGTTTTCACTCTCTTACTTCTGTTCACTGTTCAAAGGTTAACTCTGCTCTTCTTGTTACTTTCTTTTTGTGCTTTACTTCTTGTTGAACAAATGTGCGTTTCATCTTTAGGCGTTACTAAAATGCCACAAGCAGTTCTTTTTCTTTCTGAAATCAACACAGACTGGTAATGATGGAGAAGGAAGAGTAAATCCTACAATAGAAATGATAGAACGCTCGTAGGTGGGTGGGTATATATTTATTTGTATATGGGGGCGGATAGAAGAAAACTAAATATTTAATAGTTTATTAATGCGTGTTGGATAGTACATGTAGATCTAGTTCTGACTGTACAAACCGATGTTAAACCTATGGACACTTTTAACATTACATTTCCGAATCATACAATATTTTTTTAAGCTGAAGGCCTAATGTTAATTCCTGTTTTATACTATAACGGCTCAAAAATTTTAAACCTACATACATTTTTAACAATACATTTCCCGTTAGACCAGATAGGGGCCTAAACATGTTAAACCTACTACAGTATTGCAAGTTTCCCATTTGATCCCATATATTTCCACACATGTTAAAGTCTAACGGCATAATATTAAATTCTCGTCAGATCCCATACATCCTTTGAGTGTTAATAGTTTTTAATATTACACTTCTGCTGGAACCTAGTCAGCTATTCCCAAGTTAGTTAAATCCCGATTACCCCCCCCCTCTCTCTCTCTCTCTCTCTCTCTCTCTCAGGAATTCGGTCTTGTCCTTGCTTTGGCATTCAGTATTAAAGTATTCAGTGCGTCTCGAAAATAAGAGCTGACATTTCATTTGTCGTTTTAAAAAAACTAGAAAAGAAAACTGTTGCAAATTAACAAGAAAAAATGTTAATTCTAACACGATAAATTCTGCCATAGGATTAACATTGTACTTAAAATTTTAACGAGTTTAAAAAACTGTTCATTTGCAATAATATATTGTACTCCGTGTCTTGAATCTACGCCAAATCACGTGTGTGTGGGGGAGCAGAGAATAAGTGTAAGTTTGGCAAATATATGACATTTGTCACCTAACTTGGAAAAAAAACCCCCACCTCAATGTCTGGTTTCTTTGAGGCATTTTTTGCCAATTAATCTTTCTGTGAACGTGAAAAAAAATCCTTTAAGAACTACAACACCTCAAGTAGACAAATGGTCATCGTGTTTGACGTGTGCTTGGTTGATTTAATTTTTTCGATATCATTTACCAGCAGATTTTGTTTTGGCAAACGTATGACTACTTCCTGAACAAAAAGAAATTAAGAGAAAAGATATTCAATATAAATGGATATTTAGAAGAGGTCATTTAAAATCTATTACTAGAACTATGTGAGTGCATTGACCACTGCAGTGCACAAACAAGTAAAACACATGCAATAAAGGATTTTAACATCGTAAAATATAAGAAAAACGGATTTTTATATGTCTTTTTCACACACACACACACACACACACACACACACACACACACACACACACACACACACAAATACACACAATATTTGGTTCTGCACAAGTTCTGTCCAACGTGTAGTTTTTGTCTTTTTTTTATACCATTACATGTATCACGCAATGAAGTTAAAGCCAAATGTTTAGTATAAACTGAAAATATCCCTCGAAAAACAAACATAATTTCGCCCATGATTTTAAACTGTAGAAATGACACAATTTTGCCATGTTTTTAAACTGTAGCAAGGTAATGTAAACGGATGTCAGATCGTGCCAGGCAATGTGAAACAATGCAAAATTATCAAAAAACAAATTCATCACTTGAAAGTTCTGGTTTAAAGATGTCACCATATTTTTTTTTTACTGTTCCGAACAGCTACTTCGTCCATAAATCATTCACAGCAAGAGAAACAACTTTTTGCAATCAGTAAAATGATATTGGCGTAAAATATCAGTCAGTGTATACTAGCAGGTTGGTAGCAATATTGACATGAACATTAGTAGTATATGGGGACGATTTAGCGACAATGGGACCTTAATGTTAAAACAGGGTGTTTGTCCTTTGGCGACAAGGGGAATTTAACATGGGGAAATTTAACATGAAGTGAATGGGGAAATCAACACTGGGACAAGAGATTGGACTAATTTAGCGTCAATGTGACTTTAACGTTAAAATGGGTATATCAAAATTGGTGTCAATGGGAATTTAGCAACGGAATGTCGTCTAGGGGTCAATGGTAATTGAACATGGGTGGTATCATGGGGTTTATAGGGTCAAACTGTTTAAGGATGAAATGTATTTATAGGACAAAGGGTTGATAGGGACACATATCGATGTACAGAAGCAAACAAATGTACATCCAGGCACACAAAAGAGGACAAAGATGTTCCGAAGAAAGACTCAAACAGAATAATAAGAACAATAAGAAATAACAAGAAATAAGAAACAATAAGAAAAGTATATTGTATGGGTACAAAAAATTTATTCAATTATATACATGGGCTCTCTGGCCTGTGCTATGGTCTAAGCACTATCCATTTAATACATAAAAAATTTGGACATGGAACAAACCTATTGACAAGTTTTTTAGTTCTTGGTTCTAATAAACTACTTTTTGAAATTAAAAGTTCATGCCTTGAAGATAAACATACAACGTATATACATTTCATTAAAGAATGACATTTTTCATTCTATAATTAATGTCCATTTTGGATATAAAGCCAAAACAAAACATGTAACACACAATCAAATAGGACAAAGTTCATGTTTCTCTCTATATCCGTCACACACGTTGTTTAAATTTGGTCAGCTACCACTTGTGATTTCACAATGTAGGTGTAAGTTGTCGTCTTAACTTTATCGAGTTCGCTGTCTGATATCATTTGGATGCTAAAATACTCTTTTAGGACTAATGAATCCTTTTCCTTCTTTGGCGTACTTTGATGTGACGGTATGGTGGTGAAAGAAGCCAATGATGTTTATTCCTTCTCTTCTTTCATCTGCTTAGAGTGATTCATCTTTCTAGAAGTTTGTCCTCGCAATAAAGTTTCGTTTTCGGAATTTGTTCTTTTTATTCTGGATGATATTGACATGTCCATAAAGTAAAGTCTTGTAGTCTGGAAGTCGCACTTGTTGCACGTAGTTTTCCAGGGCGTTAGTAAATAAACAACTAAGATGTGGTACTCCATTGGTGGTGTGATCGTGAGGTACAGCATTGCACTCGGATTTCTTGTTGGACTTGAGTCTTACGCTCGATACTTGCTAATTGAAATTAATCATCTTTCTTTCTTGGCACTTGTAGTGACAATGAATTATTGGTCTTGGACGTTGTCTCTTTTTATATGCTGACCAATATCATCGTGTCCGTACGGTAAAGTAAAGTGGTTAGGGAGCCTTACTCGCTTCTGGTACACGATTTGATAGATTTTTTTCCAAGGGTCGACTGACGATTTGATGTGTGGGTAAACGTACAATCTTGTTAGGTTGGTAAGTGGTCACTTTAAAGTTTCCATCCTGTCCAGACTGCAAGGCTTCTTTGAGTACGCCAAAGTTCACCACTTGACTGGTGCGATAATTGAGAGTCAAACCTTTCACTTTACACTCAGTGTTCACTTCTCCTTGAGGATTACAGTATTCGTAACCGTAGTTTTTGGGACCGCCAGTGGCAAAACTTAGAACCTTGTCCTTGGGATGCTCATCCGTCCAGGCTCCTAAACGGTCTCCTTCGATTTTAGGTTGCTCTTGAGCCAAACGACTGATGTAGATGCAACTGTCCGTGTCAAAATACAATACACGATCTCCTAACAGTTCTAAAGCTTCGTACAGTTTTAAGCGAGCATGAGCTGTCACGTAAGCCGCAATGATGACATTTCCAAATTCGTCGGCTTCTACAAAGTCCAGTTCTTCTTCGTAATTGACTAAAAGTAAGTCCTCACGAACGATGTCCACGTGTTTCATGTATTTGGTTTTGTCGTGAATCATCTGGAAGTAGCGGGAAGGTTCTGACAAATACTCCGTTTTGGGTAAACACGGACGTTGTGCCATTTTTCCTCATAAACAATTTAACATCACTTTGGCAAACGATCGCCTTCCTTCGTTTTTTTTTTCACGTGTTCTAAAGTGATGCCTTCCTGATCCAAGTATTTCTTTTTGAATTTCTTTTGGTCTTCGGAAGTGTAACAGCAGGAAGGGCAACCGCTGTATTCTTGTTTCAAAAAGGCATTCACGTACTCAGAGAAAATGTTTTTTGTTAGTCTCGTCGCCCTTGTGGTACTTTTCTGTTTTAGGAAAGTGGTAAATTTCGTACAATTCTAACAGTTGGTATCCCAGATCCAGAGCTTTAATCAATTCTACACTAACCCACGTTCCCGTTAAGGCACGTTCTTCCTGTGTGTGCTGACAAGGGTGGTCTTGGTTGCACGTTTCAGCACAAGTACGACACAAGGGAAACATCAGTTTCCCTTGGCAATGATGAGGTAACACGGGATGGTACAAGTTCGTGGGAGGCAAGACTTTGCACTTGATCAATCCTTCGTATTGTCTAATATTGTCAACGTCGATGAGTTCGGTCAGCAATTGTGGGTGCACTGCGGGAAAGTGACAATATTTGCACACGAACGGATACAGAGAACACACGTCCAAGTATTTGATTTCTTCTCCTTTCTCCTCGTCGGCTTGGTACAGCAAACAGGTGGCATTCGTCCGTCCTCCATACAAACTCTCCCTTGGGTTCAGAGGGTCCACTAGCTTGTAACTTTCCACGATGCGCTTAAACTCGGGATCGGTTTTCAATCGCTGATCGTATTCGTGTTCCCACATTTCTATCACTTGGTATCCTTGCTCTTCTAACTTCAAGCGACGTTGACAAGTGGCCTCGTACAAGTCTTCCATGGTCCGTTGTAAAAACTGATTTTTAGTGTCACGTTGAGGATAACAGGTAGGACATCCGTGAAATAAGCAACCGTTAAACTCGTACACGATCTGGGGGTTTTCTAAGTCCCAACCATCTACTGAATACCTTCCAATGGCTTTCTCGCCTCCACCGTTGCGGGCATGTTGAATCCTTTTGTCTTCCTTGTCGCACAAGTAATGCAACCAGCGTAGTGCTTTGACCGAGTATTGACGTTTGACAAAGTTGGTCGTTTGAGGACAGATGACAGCTAGAGTGTTTTCGGGCATGAATCGTTGACGGTACACTAAGGAACACGCTTTGGCAATGGTGCAGGCTTCTTTCAAAGGGTCTATCCCTCCGTGCTCCATGAACAGTTGTCGAAATTTTCCTCAACAACGCCGTAAAATGTCTACGTCGGAACGACAATATTTTAACATTTCTTCCTGAAAGTCGAAAGGGTCCGAAGCGTGAGTCTGGTACCATGCGTAGAAAGCTTCTCGTTGTTCGGTACGCATGTTGTCGGGGTCATAGTAGTGAACCTCGGGCAAATGGGGTAGAACAGTATGTTGATTGGCTTTGGTATTGAAAAAGTGTGGAAAATAACCTTTGGCCATTTCTGTCATGCCAAACGTTTTAGGCATGCACTTCCAAGGCATGGCCAAGTAACTCATCGAATCTTTAAACTGCACTTGTTCCACTTGC
Organism: Potamilus streckersoni; assembly: GCA_016746295.1. Classification (NCBI taxonomy): domain Eukaryota; kingdom Metazoa; phylum Mollusca; class Bivalvia; order Unionida; family Unionidae; genus Potamilus; species Potamilus streckersoni. Next base: position 3,324,193 of record JAEAOA010000900.1, on the reverse strand, counting down.
ATGGAAATGATTTTGGCTCCGTTCAAAGTCACTTTAGGACGTTCGGTACTTTGTTCTGTATAGTATCTCAGCAAAAACTGTCCATCGTATCCCGAGAAATTGTGAGCCATTACCGTGGCATAATGATGACAATCTCCGTAACGTTCGATATCTTCTTGGCTCCACGTTTCGTCGATAGGGTCTAAGACCCATTGGGCAAAATTGGTCAATGTGTTCGGTCCCCGAAAGATTTTTTCACGTCCTCCAGGAATCTTGCTACAGTGAGAGCAATGAGTCAAGATAGGTTCTTGGATGCATTTTTTCGCACGCTCGATGAGCCACACAGAAATTAGGAATGTGAATACCATTTTATTGCATGCATTCGAAATCGAAAAAGATGAAATTGCCTTTCTTCTTCTGGGCCTCTTCTTTTTCTTCATGTTTAGAATGGTATTTTTGAATGTAGCATTGGTGTTCCAAATCCACGATTTGGTGACAAATGTGACATCTTTTCTTTCCTGAACAGACGTGTGCCTTGGTACTGTTGGTACGTATGCCTTGTCCATAAGTAGGGCACAATCTCAGGAGATAACATGCACATTTCCGCTGTGAACCTTGTGTCTTCAAATGTTGTTGGTAACAGGCAGGACTGACAAACGTACGCTGACAAGCAGAACAATGCACTCGTTCTTGTCCTTCGTCCAAACAGGGTTTAGAGGCCAAACATCCCTCACATTTCGATCTGCAATGCGGATTGTTATAGCCGTAGTCACATTTCTCACAGTAATAACTGTATGACAGAAATGCAGTGATACTGGTAATGGCATCAAAATGTTCATCGTGATGATAGATGTGAATGTATTTTCCGTCTTGGAAATCTTTGCCTCGAAACAACAGAGGTCTGCGCACTTCTTGAGGGTGCACTTTCAAGGTGTAACGTGGAGCCAAGACGTCTTGCAACTTTTGCATATCAGGAATGCCACAGGGTGTGTCTTTAGCTAGTCCCGCTTGTTGTAACAGGAGTTCTGCCTCTCTTTGTTGTTTGGCTCGGTCCGATCGTTGAATAGTTTTCCATGCTCTTTTCCATTCTGCCGTTTAGTTCTTGTAGGCATACGTTCGTCCCACCACAATGGCACGGGCTAAACACATCTTGTCTTGAGGGTTGTTAATTTGGACGAGGCTCTTTTTGGTTCTACGAAGGTTGTCTACCAAGAACACCTTTTTGCGCTGTCCTGTCCCTTGGGGAAGAGAAACGTGGGTCATAAACAATGTCGCTTTTCCTTCGGTGATGTGAAACTTGTCGTTGGATTGCTGCACGTGTTGAATCTTGTCGATGATTTTGTTAGGTGTCAATTCTGATGGACTGCTAAACTCGATCCAAACGGGGGACTTCAAACTGTCGTGATGAATGGAAAGTCTCAAGCGATCGTCTTCTTTGGCTTCACATTGCTGTTTCAGTGTGGCTAACAAAGAATCCCACACATCGGTGATGAACTCTTCTGCTTTCTCTATCGGTACACCGGGCTTGAAATCTTTAAACTTCACCGTGGTTCTAAATTTTCTTGAGGAACGTTTTTCCGTTTCTCAAATGTGGTAATAATTTTCGGGTGATACTGGTGGTCTTTGGTTTGGAATAGACTCTCTCGGTCTGGTCGCAGATGTGGAAGGTGTTGGTTCAGGTTCGCTCATGTCTTCGATTTGAGCGAACACTTCATTTCGTGTGTGAGGCGATAAGTCACGCCGCTGCCTCTTACCTTCTTTTTCTCTCTCACTGAAATCGTGCGATCGTTTCATCTCGATTGCTGATTCAGAAATGATTTAACCAAGTTCGTTCTTTTTGTCTATATACCCCTCTCCACCTCTTATTTTGACAATGACATGGTATATTTCACAAGGTAATTGAAAGTCTAACAGTTAGAAACCGTCGGAGGACTCATGTAAATGACAATGGTGCATCTTAAATGCTTCATGCATCTTGACGACCCTTTGATTCAAACCCTACCGCGAAATAAAAATGTTGCAAGATAAAACCCAGAGAGATGGTGTCATCAAGAGAACTAGAAACGCTACTGTGCCGTTAGGACACGTACATACTCCAGAAAACAACATTACTTGACTGCGATGTCTCATTCTCTGTCTCTTCTACTTTGTCGTTGACCACGATGTCTACTAACCCTGATTTAACACACGTTTTTCTTCATTTGATATTAAAAAATTACTAAACCCATTTTTAACAGAACTACCCTTTATGACATCAGCGACGATGTCTCCTATTGCCCTTACCACTGTTGCTACACCTACAACGGCGATCTTTCTTAAGACCAAAGTATGAGACAGCAAGTAAGTTGTGAAGTTGAGCGAAGTTGTCTAAACAACAACTGTCAAGCCCCTATATTCCAGTTATGTTTGTCATAATAACTTGTGATACTTCTACATTTTCTAAAGTGGAAATGTTTACAAGCCGTACAAAAGTTATGTGACTAGATTTTGACACTTGCAAAGACTCTCCACTATACAAGTGCCACGAGAAAAATATCTATCCGATTTTTACCATTTTCAAAAACACGCACACACTTGCAACTTGACCTGAAAATCTGTATTTTTTTATTTGTGGATACCCCACTGACCCGTCGCAGCGGATAGAGCTTATTAAGAACTGTAGGAATATCCCCCAATTTTTTTACTATATAAATATCAAAGGTTTTATGTGTATTGTCTCTGTTCATCCATTATTAGCGTTTAGGTATGTTCCCTAAAGACACAAACAATTTTGAACAAACTTAATTCTGAATTAAGGTTTCTCTCTGTTTATACATTTTTTTTACCTGTTGGTACCTGGCAAATTACATCCAAATACCTTCTCAAAGTGGGATACATTCCTACACATGACATTGCCTTTGATACATTCGGTTTTGTTGTTTCTTTTTTTTTTTCTTTTTTTTTGGTTAGTCATTCCTATTCTTTAATTCTATTTTTATGTATTTTTTTAAACAGAAGATGTAAAATTGTTAATTGTTGTAAAGGGATTTATGTTGTTTAGTCTCTTGCTGCAAAAGAAATATCTATAGTAAAGTACTTAAGTTTGTTCAGTTTTATTTCAGGCTCTACAAAAGGTACCAAATTCGTCTTGCAAGAGGATTGAAACTTTAAGTTACGCGGACGTGAAGCAAAACATACCTTTCTTAGAAAAGTTTTCCGTCTTTGTACTCATTCTAGTCATGCTTGCCTTATATCTTTGTGTTTTAGAGATCTTATTTCATCTGATTTAAATTTCATTCATCAATGGACAGGACAGATTGGGTTATAATCCTTGAGGTTCTTTGTACTTTAGTTTATTTACTTCACATAAACCCCAATTCACTTGTTTAAAAACAAAACCACTACCACTCAGTACTATATCATTTCTTTCCACCTATGCGAACGTGTGTATGTCAATATGTCCAAGTGAGAAAATATTTTTTGGGACAAGTTTCAAAATGCGAACAATAAGGGTACAGTTAAGCAATTGATGTGGCAAGAAAAAAGTTACGGCACACAATACAGGATTGTAAGTTCACACTCCAGTTCGTTTGTACTGCAATGGCAAAAATGCAAGAGCTTAGGCAAAAGCAATGCGTCAGTCGTTAGAAGTAATTTTATTGGCTACACTCATTTTCTACCACCTTAGCTTCGAATCTGCTTCAGTCGTTCTTCGCACAGTGACAAGATCAGACGTGCTATTTTGCCCCTGACCACTACACTACCTGCCTTGAATTTAGAACCAAACAAATGCGTCACTCATTGTAAGTGACTTCATTGGCTAACCGATATTTTCCACCGCCTTAGCTTCAAATCGGTTTCAGTTGTTATTCGCACAGCGAGACGATCAGACGTGTTTTTCTGTACCTGTCCACTAGTCACTTTACAAATAATAAAACTAATGCACAAACAATCGTACCATGGGTGACTCGTGGAAAGTAGTCTTATTGCGAAATAAAGCACAGCATGTTTGGATGTACTACTCTGACAACTTTACACTGACGTTTTTGACAACAATTTTAATAGGCTATGTCTCCAATTCACTCTTGCGATATTTTACAATAGTGGGGTTTTTTTCTATAGGAGTAATTATTTCAATGAGATGTGTTTTTGCAATTTCGTAAGGAAAATATGTCATACAAACGTAACCAAAAAAAAAAAACAAAAACCGAATGTATCAAAGGCAATGTCATGTGTAGAGATGTATCCCACTTTGAGAAGGTATTTGGATGTAATTTGCCTGGTACCAACAGGTACCAACAGCTCAAAAAAAAATGTATAAACAGAGAGAAACCTTAATTCAGAATTAAGTTTGTTCAAAATTGTTTGTGTCTTTAGGGAACATACCTAAACGCTAATAATGGATGAACAGAGAAAATACACATAAAACCTTTGATATTTATATAGTAAAAAATTGAGGGGATATTCCTACAGTTCTTAATAAGCTCTATCCGCTTCGACGGGTCAGTGGGGTATCCACAAATAAAAAAATACAGATTTTCAGGTCAAGTTGCAAGTGTGTGCGTGTTTTTGAAAATGGTAAAAATCGGATAGATATTTTTTCTCGAGACACATGTATAGTGGAGGGTGTGCAAGTGTCAAAAGCTAAAGTCACATAACTTTTGTACGGCTTGTAAACATTTCCACTTTAGAAAATGTAGAAGTATCACAAGTTATTATGACAAACATAACTGGAATATAGGGGCTTGACAGTTGTTGTTTAGACAACTTAGCTCAACTTCACAACTTACTTGCTGTCTCATACTTTGGTCTTAAGAAAGATCGCCGTTGTAGGTGTAGCAACAGTGGTAAGGGCAATAGGAGACATCGTCGCTGATGTCAAAAAGGGTAGTTCTGTTAAAAATGGGTTTAGTAATTTTTTAATATCAAATGAAGAAAAACGTGTGTTAAATCAGGGTTAGTAGACATCGTGGTCAACGACAAAGTAGAATAGACAGAGAATGAGACATCGTAGTCAAGTAATGTTGTTTTCTGGAGTATGTACGTGTCCTAACGGCACAGTAGCGTTTCTAGTTCTCTTGATGACACCATCTCTCTGGGTTTTATCTTGCAACATTTTTATTTCGCGGTAGGGTTTGAATCAAAGGGTCGTCAAGATGCATGAAGCATTTAAGATGCACCATTGTCATTTACATGAGTCCTCCGACGGTTTCTAACTGTTAGACTTTCAATTACCTTGTGAAATATACCATGTCATTGTCAAAACAAGAGGTGGAGAGGGGTATATAAACAAAAAGAACGAACTTGGTTAAATCATTTCTGAATCAGCAATCAAGATGAAACGATCGCACGATTTCAGTGAGAGAGAAAAAGAAGGTAAGAGGCAGCGGCGTGACTTATCGCCTCACACACGAAATGAAGTGTTCGCTCAAATCGAAGACATGAGAGAACCTGAACCAACACCTTCCACATCTGTGACCAGACCGAGAGAGTCTATTCCAAACCAAAGGCCACCAGTATCACCCGAAAAATATTACCACATTCCTCAAGAAAATTTAGAACCACGGCCTATACATACAGGGTGAAGTTTAAAGATTTCAAGTCCGATGTACCGATAGAGAAAGCAGGAGAGTTCATCACCGATGTGTGGGATTCTTTGTTAGCCACACTGAAACAGCAATGTGAAGCCAAAGAAGACGATCGCTTGAGACTTTCCATTCATCACGACAGTTTGAAGTCCCCCGTTTGGATCGAGTTTAGCAGTCCATCAGAATTGACACCTAACAAAATCATCGACAAGATTCAACACGTGCAGCAATCCAACGACAAGTTTCACATCACCGAAGGAAAAGCGACATTGTTTATGACCCACGTTTCTCTTCCCCAAGGGACAGGACAGCGCAAAAAGGTGTTCTTGGTAGACAACCTTCGTAGAACCAAAAAGAGCCTCGTCCAAATTAACAACCCTCAAGACAAGATGTGTTTAGCCCGTGCCATTGTGGTGGGACGAACGTATGCCTACAAGAACTAAACGGCAGAATGGAAAAGAGCATGGAAAACTATTCAACGATCGGACCGAGCCAAACAACAAAGAGAGGCAGAACTCCTGTTATAGCAAGCGTCACTAGCTAAAGACACACCCTGTGGCATTCCTGATATGCAAAAGTTGCAAGACGTCTTGGCTCCACGTTACACCTTGAAAGTGCACCCTCAAGAAGTGCGCAGACCTCTGTTGTTTCGAGGCAAAGATTTCCAAGACGGAAAATACATTCACATCTATCATCACGATGAACATTTTGATGCCATTACCAGTATCACTGCATTTCTGTCATACAGTTATTACTGTGAGAAATGTGACTACGGCTATAACAATCGAGAACAACATAAGCATTGCGGATCGAAATGTGAGGGATGTTTGGCCTCACCTCTAAACCCTGTTTGGACGAAGGACAAGAACGAGTGCATTGTTCTGCTTGTCAGCGTACGTTTGCCAGTCCTGCCTGTTACCAACAACATTTGAAGACACAAGGTTCACAGCGGAAATGTGCATGTTATCTCCTGAGATTGTGCCCTACTTGTGGACAAGGCATACGTACCAACAGTACCAAGGCACACGTCTGTTCTGTTCAGAAAAGAAAAGATGTCACATTTGTCACCAAATCGTGGATTTGGAACACCAATGCTACATTCAAAAATACCATTCTAAACATGAAGAAAAAGAAGAGGCCCAGAAGAAGAAAGGCAATTTCATCTTTTTCGATTTCGAATGCATGCAAGAAATTGGTATTCACATTCCTAATTTCTGTATGGCTCATCAAGCGTGCGAAAAATGCATCCAAGAACCTATCTTGACTCATTGCTCTCACTGTAGCAAGATTCCTGGAGGACGTGAAAAAATCTTTCGGGGACCGAACACATTGACCAATTTTGCCCAATGGGTCTTAGACCCTATCGACGAAACGTGGAGCCAAGAAGATATCGAACGTTACGGAGATTGTCATCATTATGCCACGGTAATGGCTCACAATTTCTCGGGATACGATGGACAGTTTTTGCTGAGATACTATACAGAACAAAGTACCGAACGTCCTAAAGTGACTTTGAACGGAGCCAAAATCATTTCCATGCAAGTGGAACAAGTGCAGTTTAAAGATTCGATGAGTTACTTGGCCATGCCTTGGAGGTGCATGCCTAAAACGTTTGGCATGACAGAAATGGCCAAAGGTTATTTTCCACACTTTTTCAATACCAAAGCCAATCAACATGCTGTTCTACCCCATTTGCCCGAGGTTCACTACTATGACCCCGACAACATGCGTACCGAACAACGAGAAGCTTTCTACGCATGGTACCAGACTCACGCTTCGGACCCTTTCGACTTTCAGGAAGAAATGTTAAAATATTGTCGTTCCGACGTAGACATTTTACGGCGTTGTTGAGGAAAATTTCGACAACTGTTCATGGAGCACGGAGGGATAGACCCTTTGAAAGAAGCCTGCACCATTGCCAAAGCGTGTTCCTTAGTGTACCGTCAACGATTCATGCCCGAAAACACTCTAGCTGTCATCTGTCCTCAAACGACCAACTTTGTCAAACGTCAATACTCGGTCAAAGCACTACGCTGGTTGCATTACTTGTGCGACAAGGAAGACAAAAGGATTCAACATGCCCGCAACGGTGGAGGCGAGAAAGCCATTGGAAGGTATTCAGTAGATGGTTGGGACTTAGAAAACCCCCAGATCGTGTACGAGTTTAACGGTTGCTTATTTCACGGATGTCCTACCTGTTATCCTCAACGTGACACTAAAAATCAGTTTTTACAACGGACCATGGAAGACTTGTACGAGGCCACTTGTCAACGTCGCTTGAAGTTAGAAGAGCAAGGATACCAAGTGATAGAAATGTGGGAACACGAATACGATCAGCGATTGAAAACCGATCCCGAGTTTAAGCGCATCGTGGAAAGTTACAAGCTAGTGGACCCTCTGAACCCAAGGGAGAGTTTGTATGGAGGACGGACGAATGCCACCTGTTTGCTGTACCAAGCCGACGAGGAGAAAGGAGAAGAAATCAAATACTTGGACGTGTGTTCTCTGTATCCGTTCGTGTGCAAATATTGTCACTTTCCCGCAGTGCACCCACAAATGCTGACCGAACACATCGACGTTGACAATATTAGACAATACGAAGGATTGATCAAGTGCAAAGTCTTGCCTCCCACGAACTTGTACCATCCCGTGTTACCTCATCATTGCCAAGGGAAACTGATGTTTCCCTTGTGTCGTACTTGTGCTGAAACGTGCAACCAAGACCACCCTTGTCAGCACACACAGGAAGAACGTGCCTTAACGGGAACGTGGGTTAGTGTAGAATTGATTAAAGCTCTGGATCTGGGATACCAACTATTAGAAGTGTATGAAATTTACCACTTTCCCAAGACAGAAAAGTACCACAAGGGCGACGTGACTCAAAAAGGCATTTTCTCAGACTACGTGAATGCTTTTTTGAAATTGAAACAAGAAGCCAGTGGCTATCCTTCCTGGTGTCACACTCCCGAAGACCAAAAGAAATTCAAAAAGAAATACTGGGAGCAGGAAGGTATCACTTTAGAACACGTGAAAAAAAAAAACGAAGGAAGGCGATCGTTTGCCAAAGTGATGTTAAATTGTTTATGAGGCAAAATGGCACAACGTCCGTGTTTACCCAAAACGGAGTATTTGTCAGAACCTTCCCGCTACTTCCAGATGATTCACGACAAAACCAAATACATGAAACACGTGGACATCGTTCGTGAGGACTTACTTTTAGTCAATTACGAAGAAGAACTGGACTTTGTTGAAACCGACGAATTTGGAAATGTCATCATTGCGGCTTACGTGACAGCTCATGCTCGCTTAAAACTGTACGAAGCTTTAGAACTGTTAGGAGATCGTGTATTGTATTTTGACAGTTGCATCTACATCAGTCGTTTGGCTCAAGAGCAACCTAAAATCGAAGGAGACCGTTTAGGAGCCTGGACGGATGAGCATCCCAAGGACAAGGTTCTAAGTTTTGCCACTGGCGGTCCCAAAAACTACGGTTACGAATACTGTAATCCTCAAGGAGAAGTGAACACTGAGTGTAAAGTGAAAGGTTTGACTCTCAATTATCGCACCAGTCAAGTGGTGAACTTTGGCGTACTCAAAGAAGCCTTGCAGTCTGGACAGGATGGAAACTTTAAAGTGACCACTTACCAACCTAACAAGATTGTGCGTTTACCCACACATCAAATCGTCAGTCGACCCTTGGAAAAAGTCTATCAAATCGTGTACCAGAAGCGAGTACGGCTCCCTAACCACTTTACTTTACCCTACGGACACGATGATATTGGTCAGCATATAAAAAGAGACAACGTCCAAGACCAATAATTCATTGTCACTACAAGTGCCAAGAAAGAAAGATGATTAATTTCAATTAGCAAGTATCGAGCGTAAGACTCAAGTCCAACAAGAAATCCGAGTGCAATGCTGTGCCTCACGATCACACCACCAATGGAGTACCACATCTTAGTTGTTTATTTACTAACGCCCTGGAAAACTACGTGCAACCAGTGCGACTTCCAGACTACAAGACTTTACTTTATGGACATGTCAATATCATCCAGAATAAAAAGGACATATTCCGAAAACGAAACTTTATTGCGAGGACAAACGTCTAGAAAGATGAATCACTCTAAGCAGATGAAAGAAGAGAAGGAACAAACATCATTGGCTTCTTTCACCACCATACCGTCACATCAAAGTACGCCAAAGAAGGAAAAGGATTCATTAGTCCTAAAAGAGTATTTTAGCATCCAAATGATATCAGACAGCGAACTCGATAAAATTTAAGACGACAACTTACACCTACATTGTGAAATCACAAGTGGTAGCTGACCAAATTTAAACAACGTGTGTGACGGATATAGAGTGAAACATCAACTTTGTACTATTTGATTGTGTGTTACATGTTTTGTTTTGGCTTTATATCCAAAATGGACATTAATTATAGAATGAAAAAATGTCATTCTTTAATGAAATGTATATACGTTGTATGTTTATCTTCAAGGCATGAACTTTTAATTTCAAAAAGTAGTTTATTAGAACCAAGAACTAAAAAACTTGTCAATAGGTTTGTTCCATGTCCAAATTTTTTATGTATTAAATGGATAGTGCTTAGACCATAGCACAGGCCAGAGAGCCCATGTATATAATTGAATAAATTTTTTGTACCCATACAATATACTTTTCTTATTGTTTCTTATTTCTTGTTATTTCTTATTGTTCTTATTATTCTGTTTGAGTCTTTCTTCGGAACATCTTTGTCCTCTTTTGTGTGCCTGGATGTACATTTGTTTGCTTCTGTACATCGATATGTGTCCCTATCAACCCTTTGTCCTATAAATACATTTCATCCTTAAACAGTTTGACCCTATAAACCCCATGATACCACCCATGTTCAATTACCATTGACCCCTAGACGACATTCCGTTGCTAAATTCCCATTGACACCAATTTTGATATACCCATTTTAACGTTAAAGTCACATTGACGCTAAATTAGTCCAATCTCTTGTCCCAGTGTTGATTTCCCCATTCACTTCATGCTAAATTTCCCCATGTGAAATTCCCCTTGTCGCCAAAGGGCAAACACCCTGTTTTAACATTAAGGTCCCATTGTCGCTAAATCGTCCCCATATACTACTAACATTTACTTCACAAGTGGCTGACACTATTTCTGGCAAATTTGTCAACAGCTTCCACACACCTCAATCTTGTCTGGTTTATATATGTGTCCTCTTTATAAGCATTCCCCAAAACCAGAGAAGTTTAGAATGAAAACTTGTTCATATAACGTAAGCCTCCGAGATGGGCTATCTTTTCTGCTCTGCAACCAGTTTAACCCGCAATATAATTTTGTCATTATGCTTTTTTCATCCGTGTATATTAGTTCTACATAATGCGCGTTCTGCTGCAAGAGATATATAACAGTCATGGAAACAAAAATCAAATATATGTTAAGCTTGAGTTTGTGCTGCGATATTTTGTTTTTGACCAACCACAAATGAATATGAGACATGAGGAAACAGTGGACTGAAAATTATTAAAGATCGAAATGAAACCAACCTTGAAAGCAAGACCACCTCCAGCTTAAATCGCATAATTAATATGTTTTCCGCTCGAAAGTAAGTCAGCTTAAAAACATAAGTCGACTAATTTACATAAAGCACATTTCGTATATAGGCGGGTGAGGGCTCATATATTTGTGTCAAAAACTGGGTTAGTGGAACGTGAGATCAATGTTAAGGAATGAAACTTTAGAGAACGCCATTTGGAAAAGAAGAGAGAGGGGTTAAATATCATTAAATTGAGAGACGTGAGATGGATAGAGCATAGTGATACTATCAAGTCAGAATTATTCATGCTGGAGGTGGAAAGAGCGGGAGAGTTGTTACCATGATTATAGATGCAGAAACAAGTAAAAGGTTAAACAATGTAGCGATATACTGCTGATGATCAAAGTAGAAACTAAACAGAAACATAGTGATTATGAATTAATATATGCATAACACCCATAATCGAAGAAGAAGTCATCGAGAATTTGTACAAGACAATTGAAGAACTCATCGATACAGAGAAAATCCATAATTACCTAGTATTAATGGGCGACTGTAATGCAATAATTAGAGATGGAGCTGAGAAAAAAGTCAGTAGCTTAAAATAATATAAGAGAAATGCAAGAGGTGAAAAACTGATAGTGTTTTGAGGAAATAAACAGCTAGTTGTAACAAACACATGCTTTCAACAAGGAAAGGGAAAACGTTGCACTTGGAAGATAAGAAAGTTCATTTGGAAGAGCCCAGAAGACATAGAAAATTACGAACTTTATTTCATACTAACTAGGCAGATATAGAGAAATGTAAAGAATTCTTACAGTCATCCAGGGGTAGATATCGGATCGAACCACAAGTTAGTAATTAAGTCAACACGAAGCTGAAGAAGATCCAAAATGAGAAACTATATTAAAATGTGGAACCTTGAAAGTTCGAAGGAGAATAGCAAAGAGTTAAAGAAACGAATGAGACGATGATTGTTAATGAACAAACAGCCAAGAAAGATGTCAGCAAAAGGTGGAATGACTTCAAGGAAACAATTCTTAAAAGCGCGAAAGATACAGTGCGAAAGATACAGTCGGATACGGAAGGAAATAAAGAACACTAGATAACAGAAATTCGTTAAAAGGTAGAAAAGAGAATGAAAGCCACAAAACTGAAAAGAACCGAGTAAAGAAAGTTATATAACAAACTAAACACCAACTCAAAAGAAAACATACGATGCAAAAGAAAAATGATGGGAGACTAATTGAGAAAACGTTAGAAAAGGTTAGAAAAGGATTTTTTAAAATGTACTCTGAAATCAAAGAACTTACTGAAACAAGGAAAATGGACACCAAAAGCCGTTTTTTTTAAAAACAAGTGTGTCACATTATTACAACAGAAGGATAAAATCAGGATAAGGTGGAAAGCATATATCGAAGAGTTGCATGACAAAAGACGGAAAGAATAGCATGCAGGACATAAGTGATGAAAAAGACGACATTGGAGAGGTTAGATAAAAGACCCGAAGTAATCGAACTGGGAGGTGCAATCACAGAACTAAAGCTTAAGAAAGCAGGAGTCGATGGCATTCCGTGAGAGTTCCTCAACAACCTTGGGGAAGGCCGAAAATAGCTTCGGACATATATACACCCTGGGACTGAATTGAAAGTCGCCTTATCAATGAAACCAAATGCAGTTAAATGCGCAGACCCCAGAACAAATAACCTAATATCGCATGCATCGAAAATTATGCTGAAAGTGTTCATAAGGGGCTTGGAATCAAAGACAAAACGCTTCTTTTGGTAAAACTCCGTTTGATTCGAGAAACGTTGGGGTACTCAATAAGATGAAGACTGGAATTGATTGGAAAGAGGAGACTCATCACCAATATGTGCATGCAGCAAGAAGCAGTAATAAAAGTAGATGTTTAATTCAGAACCAGGACTGATAAGACGTGGAGTCAGGCAGAGCTGATCGTTATCGCCCTCACTATTCTCTACATATGCGGAAATAAAGATGATAGATGCGATGGAAGAAGTAGAAGAAGGAGTAAGAGCTAAAGGACAACTGATAAACGATGTAATATTTGTAAATGACCAAGGTATGATTTCTGGGCGAGAAGATGGGTTGCAAAAACTAAGACTCCTTAAAAACAGAACTGTAAGCGGTATGACATGACGATCAATGTGAAAAAGACCAAAGTCATGTGAGTATGTAGAGAAGGAAACAAACATCTCAATTGATGGTGTAAAAGTTGAACAAGTGAGAAAGTTAAGATGGGATCTCTTATTGCAGAAGCTGGAAGTTGTGAAGAAGAGGTGAAAACAAGAAGTGGAATGGCGAAGGGTGCATTTAACAAGAAGAAAGCAGCACTAACGCAGAAACGTAATAAAGATTATAAAAAAAACTGACAAAACCATGCAATGGAGTGCAGTATTATATGGATCATAACTTGGAAGGAAGAAAGAAGAAAGAAGCTTTGAGAAGTGGATTTGGAGACGCATGGACAAACTCAGCTGGAGTAAAGGAAAATTAATGAAGAGGTAATAAGTTGAGTAGGTGAAATGAGAAGATTGTAACAAGTAATATTGGAGAAGAGGAAAAGATGGATAGTACATATCTTGACAGGTGAAAGCCTATTAAAAGATGTAATAAATGAGAAAATGGATGAAAAGCAACCAAGAAGAAAAACAAGTATGCCTATAGATGACCTCAAAGAAGTGATGAAGCGTAGAGCGATGTCAAAAGAAAATGGAAAAATATGGAATCCTGAAACCTGCAGTACTGCAGAAAATGAATGAATGAATGAATGAATGAATGAATGAATGAATGAATGAATGAGAATAGTATGAAATGTAAATATATTCTAAACTTTATATTAAAAATCATCTATTTGCAAAGCACGTTATATGATGTATAATTTAACTGAGATTCGTAGGCACAATTTCCCCATCCACTGCCTATATTTTTTCTTGAAAATATGCCTACATTGAAAGCGATCAGTCCTCGAGAAATGCCGAATACTTCTAATTTTAACACAAACCACATATATTCAGTGTAATGACGAGGAACAAAAGTACAAAGACAATTAAAACAAAGAGCCATGCAAGTGCTATAATGAGAGAAAGGAAAACAAAACAAAAACACTTTCATTTAAACATGGTTGTTATGATGAATATGTCATTAGGTACAAATTTTAATGTGTATACCTACAGGAAACACGAGTGCATTTGCCATAGTACATGCGCACTACAAGATCGTCATAATAAATACACTTTAATAAACTCATTATCAGTACTTAAATATATGCCCAAACATGCCCATCAAAAAACTTTTCTATACACCTTCAAGCTAGCTCTTTAGTTCAAAAAGAAACAAAATAGTTGTTTTTGTCAGGTGTTGCACTTGGCAGACGTTGGTGGCCTAGTGGTCAGTTGGTCCCTGGCGCCAGAGTTTCCATGTTCAAATCAGTCTAAGAAAGGAGCTGCGTGTGAACGTAAGTCCTACGGCATGTGTAGGGATAGTCACATCCTGTTTAGGTAAAAGATCCTTCTGCTATTTTTTTGAAAAAAGTAGGGAACCCGTCATTGCGACGGATGTTATTTCCGTATAAACACACCTGGCCTTGAATGCTAGGATTGATTTGTTTTGTGTGGTTAAACCCCAGTTTCAGTATACATGGCGGAAAAAGAACACAGTGAGACCACATGAAGAATAAACGCACGTGTCCGTAGATGGACCTCTCATATTGTCGTGCCTAAGTCATGCTTTGTGGACACGAAGCCCGTAGTTTGTGAGAATCCATTGCCTGTTTGATAACTTTTATCACCTAGTCGGTATTGTTTTCCTACAGTGCGTGCAGGTTCATATTTTTGATATTATAACATGTGAGCATATCACTTTATGTGATTCTGATTGGTCCAGATGAGATCATGAAATTATTGTGCATTAATGTCTTTAATGATTGGCTGCAACCGTGGGAAAAAGTTTTTAACCCCGCCTTCTGGAATGGCTTTTTTTTTTTTATTTTTTTTTATCGCAAATAGAAATTGAGGAAATATCATATCGGCTGTCTCAATATGTATATGCTACTCCCACTGGGGTTCATTATGTAATGTTTAACAATATCACCATAACAAAAATGGCATAAAACAACAAGACAAGAACGACAATAACGAATAAAACTAAGGGATAGCGGGTGGGGTGCGTATATCAATAACACACACACACACACACACACACACACACACACACACACACACACACACACATATATATATATATATATATATATATATATATATATATATATATATATATATATATATATATATATATATATAATCCACCGTATATACCAGCGTGGTTTAAATGTTAACTTAACGAAGTAAACAAACTCACCTCTGTTTGGAGAACAATCTGGACATGAATAGGTATCCTAACTGACAGATCTTTATCCATCCACATCATTTTTACGTAGCGTATATGGGATGTAAATATGATACAAAAATAAATTTGTTGACGTCTTTTTTACAGTCTTTTTTTTTTTCAAATCAAGCACTAAAAATATCAGGTCACAAATACATTGCAGTAAATGTGGGACTTTTTGCATCCGGTAATCCTATTTCTCATGAAAATCGCAACAATGTAACGTTTTTAAACAAACATTTTAGGGTACACATATTCTACTGTCGGTACTGCTTACCGTAAAATAATAAGGAAGCATCACATCGCATTTATAATTCTGTTTTGAAAAATGATTTTATGGTTGCAAAATGTTCTGTTTATTCGGATGAAAGTTTTTTCTTTGATTTATAGTTTGCAAAACCGTACAATCTAATTTTACCAGTTCAATTTTGTTTGGGACTATATTTTATGCAGCACAAATAAAAGGCACACCGTCTGTCAGAATGAACGAAATTATTCGTTCTTCTATCATTCTAAATAATTTCCTCTGAAATAAAAACTATAGGATAAAAAGAATCTCAAATGGGTAACGATTTAATATTAAATTTATGAAACTCGTTGAATAATGTCCAGCTTTTGCGAGCCAAGGCTCGCAAAAGCTGGACATTATTCAACTTGTTTTATAACATCAATATTAAATCGTTACCCATTTGAGATCCTCTATGTCTGAAGCCATCTAAACTACCTCCTCTAAACTACTTCCTGGTGCCTCAGCTAAAGCAACATAAGCTGACATTTAAAAAGTGAAATGTGAAGCATTATGCTATTACATGTGTTCGACCTTAAAGAACAAGGCAAAACTTATGCAGAATTAGCTTAAAAATGAATTCATTTTTTGCGACACTTCGAACACGTTCGACACTTTCTGACTCAGTTTCATTTTATACATCTTTATAGAGAGGCCATACATGTACAAAGTTCATCTGGACATTGAAATGAAGGTCTTTTGTTGTCTGTCCCATTGCAAAAGAACTGTTTAATGCCAATCACAAATATATGATATGGAAAAATAACAACAATATGTCTAACAAGCAGGAGAAATTCCAGTGATACTTAACATGAAATATTGTATAAACATGGAGAACCATGTTTCTGAATGTTTAGATTTTAATAAGAAAAAAAATTTCTCGCTGCGGTACAGAGCAAATGCACTTTAAATGTTTAAACAATTTACCCTTCCAAAACTACCTACTTAGTTACTATTTAGAACAAAATGAGGAGTGTAAAAGTGGTAACTTGAAGGCCGAAAATGAGTATATGCTTATTTCAAGTTTACTTCGTGACACCATCTTCAAGTATCACACGACAATTAGACATATATAGACCAGTTTACAGTTCATTACTAAGCAGGTTTAAAAGGAGTGTCTAGATCATTCGAAAACGAGGCAGAGTGTGTTTAAAATGAGTGTCTAGATCATTCGAAAATGAGGCAGAGTGAGCTTGATATTAAACACAAGATGGCGTCAAGTAGGCGCACTGGGAAACTGTAAACCACTGTATTAGGCATCAAAAATATGACGAGAACATCTCCTTTATTAGTTACTACATTTAATTTAAATTATTGAAAATAACAATAAAAATTAAACAGCATCATGATTATATTTCGCTGAAAAATTAAGCGTAGGTAAGTAAAAGCACTTTGTTTGAAAGTATTATGTCTATGCATAAGATAAAAAGCAAACAGATTTGAAAATATTGTTCTTTTTTCTGTCCATACTAAAAACAAATCCACTTGGAACAAAAAAATAAAAATAAAAATAAAAAAACGCTCTCCGTAACCTATTTCATCAAAATTTGTTTTCAGTTCGTCTTGGAAACATTTCGTACGTTTAAAAGTCAGACATTATCGTCGATATTATCATACTTACCAATCATTTTAATTTTAAATTCATCAGGAAAATTTTTTTTATGTGCGTATCAAATATTGCAAGATACTTAAAGGAAAATTAAGGCGCATGTCAAAATTTCACAACTAGGCTGACTTTCCAATGTGCAAATAGCATTGCACCGTGCAACCTGCAGTTTGCTGAAACGTTTACTATGCGTCTGCAGAGTGCAATAAGGGCTGAAAGTGAAGCTTGCGCCAAAATAGAAATGCGTAATCTCTCAGACAGGTAGCAAAAAAACCACAAATAAAAAACCACGGGATTAAAACGTGAGTGATTAATTTTACTAACTGACAAGAGTAGCAAGCCCCAAGAAGCTTTTGACGATATTTCCTATCGTTCAGCCGTAAAGTGGCTAAAAGCCTTCTATCACCATACATCGGAATTGTTAAATAGCTAATCTAGAAATACGAAAACCGCAAAGCGTTCTACCAGATGAGAGATAAGAGTCTCATTTTAACAAGTAGTAGAAGCAACAGGCTGATCTGAACAAACGTTGCTAAACTTGCAGGAATACTTATCTCTTGCACTAGCTGGTTGTTGTTTGTCTTTTGTTGTCTTTTTGTATAAAACTTCTCTCTCTCTCTCTCTCTCTCTCTCTCTCTCTCTCTCTCTCTCTCTCTCTCTCTCTCTCTCTCTCTCTCTCTCTCTCTCTCTCTCTCTGTATATATATAGAGAGAAAGATTAGAAGTTCTAAATTTTGATCCTAGCTAGCTGAATTCTCACCTATACGTACAAACATTCGACAAGGAAGTCTACAGAACGATTTGTCTTCAAAGATATGTTCCTCTGGATTCGTTAATTTGGGATATGTTAAACTTATTCCACTGCATATCGACTCATGTTATACAATTCTTAAATATCCAAGTCTCTTTAACAATGCATGCTTGGTTTAAGACGTTCATACTTTAAGAAATGAGTATTGATGAAAAACAGACTTCTAGGATTGCTAGTAGCTTGTTCTGTACGAGATAGTTGTTGCTTTTGTCGTTGATTTTGAACTATGACACCAATTCACAGCGCAAAATAAGGCTATATATGGTAGCCAGTATAATGGTGCACGAAGTACCCAGGTCAAATCCAGTAAGAACCACCCACCCACGGGAAGCTACAGGTAACTTTCTCAGAATCCCATACTGGACTAGCCAGAGACTCGAATCCAAGTGCACAGAGATCAGAAGGTAGTTATAGTTAAAGGCGAGCGCTTTAGACATTCCGTTACCCAGGGTACATGCAACAGATGAAATAAGTATTTTGAATCCACTTGTTGAACGATGACGAAATCTATCGAGGAAACTGATAAACTGTCTTGTTCTTTCTTTTCTCACCGGGTATGACAGCAAGAGTAAGTAATTTATCACATGTGATGGGGCTGGTAAAGTAGTGTCTAGATCCAAATGACTTTAGTCGATTAGGTTGGACTATTTGTTGTCATCAACACTTGGTATTTTATGATCTGCCAGTCTGAAAAGCATTAAATATTCGGCTAGAAAAAATTTGATGAACTAGATTCTCAAACCTGACTCAATTCGCTCGTTCGTCTACCAATCAAGAAAAAGATTTCTAGATATAATACAATCTGATCAGCAAGTCCATTTTTGAAATAAACTAATATAATGAAAATCGAAATCTGGATAAATACTGAAGTGTTAAGATATAGGTCAGATGTCGAAGGAAGTTATTGTTTGTTCGTAATTATGTCTGTCGTGTCCGGTAAATGTTTTTAAACAATACGCACCACTGAGACTGTAAAGCTCACATGTGAAA